>VZSR01000920.1:12699890-12778313 GCA_013398615.1 Brachypodius melanocephalos
CTGAATGTGAGGCTCAGAACTGCACCCCTGGACAGCACAGAACCTGAAAAACATGAAAGCTAAAATTTAAGGTATCAATTCACTTCACCAGGATTATCTACACTTTGCTTTCTAAAAGAATTTCCTCAGTAGAAGCTGGTTTCAGAATTCCCCATCTTCCCACTGCTCATTTTCATCTCCACACCACACTTCTGCACGGTTTGTGAGAGTGCTTTAAGCGAGATCAGCAAGGAATTCCAGCATCTTCTAACCCGTGCAGCAGTGCCACTTTCTGAGATCACAGGGAATTCCAGCATCCTCTCATCCCGCAGGGAATTCCAGCATCCTTTCACCCTGCAGCCGTGCCCCTTTCAGGGATCACAGGGAATTCCAGCATCCTCTCATCCCACAGGGGATTCCAGCATCCTCTCACCCTGCAGCCCCTTTCATCACCTCCCTGTGGAGGCAGTTTCCTCCCAGCCCACTCTCCTGCCTTGCTGTTGACATTAAGGAGCACCTGGGAAGTCAGGCCAGCTTTCTGATCGGGCTGAAAATTCACCAAGGGCGTTTTTTTGTTTTGTTTTATTTTGTTGTGTTTTTGTTTTTCTTTTTTTAAGTGAGATCACTGAGCTGACTCAGTTACTGTTCAACCACCATGTGAGCGCAAACGCAGCCGTGTGAATGGGAGCACAAGAAGGGGATGGCAGCCTCCTTCAGAGCTTGGGGTCAACCCAGCTGCACCATCTGTGTAGGAAAAAAAAACCCAACATAGCTAAACATTCGCAGAGTGGACAAATACATGGATTTTTGTTAAATAGTTTTGCAAATCAGTGCTGTTTTATATCAACTTTAAAGCTATTACATTGTTGCCAGCTGCTGTCTGTTCACATAATGCAAAAGCAAAATATTTTAGCTCTAACATAGAGGACACGAAGGTGCCCTGTGACCTGCTGAAGCACCAGGCTGGTTGAGTTCACTCATGCCAAGCAACCCTTTAGCAGCATTTCATCCTAAAAAGACCAAGCTGAAGCACTGGATTGAATCCTGCTCTCTGAAGGGACTGGGAAATACTGCAAGGCAATGAAGCAGAGGAAGCAGAGAGTTTCTCTGTGGTGCCCCTGCTAACACGCACACACAGGAGAGAAGGAATTACATGAGACTGGTTATACCTTGCCACAAAAAAGATAAATTAGGTTGGTTGCATGAGATTTGTCCTCAGTAAACCCAGTACCGACTGTCATTTGTCAGCCTGGCCAACTGTTAGGATATTTCCAAATTTTAATGAATTAATTAAATAATTACTATACTTGTTTGTTTATTTATTTAGTCATTCATTTTTATTCAGTGACCTGACTGCTCTGGAATGCCCTTGCTGGCTTCTTCTTCTGCCTCTTGAAGACAAGCTCTTCTGGTGTCCTTTTCCAGCCTTCCTACACTCCATCAAGAAAAAGCTCAGAGCCTGAGAAGCCAGTCCTCTAAGCACCATAAATGTGAATTTTATTTAGGCCTAACCCTTTTGAAAGCATGTAAGTAATTGAAATTCTCTCAGAGGAGCTTTTTCCGTGTTCTGTCATGAGCTCTGACTCCTTCCTTGCTTGATGTTTGTTGAATTAATTCTCAAATTGGAAGGCAGAAGGTGCACAATTCACTTTTTGGTTAAACTTAGCTGCCAGCTAAGTGCAAGCTGGGTTTTGTCTTGTTTAACTTTCACCATCTTCCCAGTGAAACAGGGGTTTGAGTGACCATGTATCATTAGAGGAATAAAATATCTGCTGTGAACAAAGTTGTGCACTTTTCCAGAAATGTGCAGGGCCCTGGTTCACCAAACCCCTTCAGTTTAAGCAGAGCTCCTTGAGAGCATGGCACACTCTTCAAGCTGAGAGCTGAATCCCAAATAAAAGCAAGGATCAGGTCAGGATGATATCCAGGAGAGCAGATAGAGGTGTATTGTTGGGTCACAGAGGTGACCCACGGGCTTGTCTCTACACACAGCTCTTTCTTATTCCTGATTTATTTGTACAGAGGTGTTCTCATTCAGAGTAAGCCATTGTTTAGTTTAATCCAGTGTAAATTAAGCAGGAAGGAGTCCATGTGGAATAAAGCCTTGAGAACAGGCTTCATGTCCTGTGTCTTTTGAAAGTAATTAAATGTCTCTGTAGACTCTTTTTCAAATGGAGCTTTGCAAAGAACTGCTATTATCCTGGCTTTAAAACACATTGTCCTCTATCTGTTGCCCAACCTGACAGATTAAATGACACACATTGGCTGCCCAGAACAATCACCTCGAGTCTGATAATATAACAAACCAAGGTCAGCTTTATTAACCTTCAGACCTGTGATAGGTGTGAAGGTTGTGATGCAGGTGGAAACAGCCTCTTCTCCAACCCTGTCAAACACCAAAGAGTGCAGGCTCCTTCCTTCCAGCTGCAGCACGTCAGAAAAAGGGTGAGACCCCGTATCCATCGCTCTGAGTCACAGCTGGACACCAGCCCAGGGGTGCCCAGGTGGCCAAGAAGGCCAATGGCACCTGGCCTGGGTCAGGAATAGTGTGACCATCAGGACCAGGACACTGCTGAGGCCACACCTCGAATCCTGTGTCCAATTCTGGGCCTCTAAATTCAGGAAAGATACTGAGGTGTGTCCAGGGAAGAGCAAAGGAGATGGTGAAGGATCTAGAGAGTCAGTCCAGGGAAGGGTGGCTGAGGGAGCTGAGGGTGTTTAGCGTGGAGAAAAGGAGGCTGGGGGGGACCTTCTCAATCTCTAGAACTCCCTGACAGGAGGGGGCAGCCAGGGAAGGTCAGGCTCTGCTCCCAGGGAACAGGGACAGCATGAGAGGCCGCAGCTTCAGCCTGCACCAGGGGAGGTTTAGGTTGGAATCAGGAAGAACTTCTTCACTGAAAGGGTGGTCAGGCATTGGGAGGGCTATCCAGGGAGGTGCCGGAGTCCCCATCCCTGGAGGTGTTCAAGAAACTGGATACAGCACTTAGTGCTATGGTTTAGTTGACAAGGTGGAGATTGGCCATGACGATCTTGGAGGTTTCTTCCAAACAAAACCATTCCGGGGGTCCTGTGGTCCCTGCAATCAGATCCACAAAAGAATCTAGGCACTGAAATCTGGTGCTGGGATCATCACAGCTTCTAGTCCCACGGATAACTAAAACCCAGAGACATCTGAGCTCTCAGCAATAGCTTCCCAGAGCCTAAAATTTGTATCTCCAGAGCGTGCCTGGCCATCCAGGCTGGCCGGGGTCCCGCACACCGGGCCGGGATGCACAGGGCAGGGGACAGAGGGACAGGGACCCGCTGCGCTTCCCTGGGCAGGGGAAGAAGAACAGGCAGGAATGAGGCGGCTGGCGCTCCCCTCTCCTTTCTTTAACACCTTATTTGTCACAGCTTATTTAACAGTTTATTTGTCACAGCTCAGCAGCGTGCGCCGCGCTCCGCTCCCCTCCCGCCCCATCGCTCTGCCCGGGGAGCTCCGGACTGCTGAAAGCCGAGGAGCTGCCCCACTCCTGTGCCCCGGGACAGAAAAGGGAGCTGAGCACAACCCACCCAGGGCCCGGCCCAGGAAGTGACGGCAGCCCGGGCCCCCCCGGCACACCTGAGTCACTCACCTGGGCGGGCACGGGGCGGCAGCGGCGGCGCTGCGCTCCGCGGGGCCGGGCGGTGTCCGGGCACGGCTGCGGCCATGGCGAGGGACGGCGGCTCCCCCTGGGCCATGGGGCTGCTCAAGACCTTCGAGGAGAGCGAGTTCAGCAGCTGGGAGAAGATCGGCTCGGGGGGCTTCGGGCAGGTGTACAAGGTGCGGCACCTCCACTGGAAGACCTGGCTCGCCATCAAGTGTTCGCCCAGCCTCCATGTGGATGAGAAGTAAGGGGGGGGGGAAAGGGAATGGGGGACAATGGAGGGGGGACACAAAGGACTCTTCTCACAGAGGCGCTGCGAGCCCTCAGTCACCCCGGGGAGCCGCGGGGTGACCGAGCGCTCCTTGTGTGCAGCCCTGCCCGTCTCACAACCAGCAGCAGCAGCAGAATGAATCCATGAAATCTCGCAGATGTGTTGCCCGTTCCCCCGGAGCCGTGCGGGAAGCATTCCTGCCCTGCCCAGGCTCTGCGTGTGCCGGCTTGCACGGACAGCCCGGGCAGGCACCGAGCGCTCCGGGATGGGAAGGGCAGGGCAGCAGGAGCGGGGATCTGGCCGGGACCACGGCAGGGGCTTGGGAACAGCCAGGCCTTGAGCTCGCAGGTGCAAGAACTGCGGCTCCTGTGGTGGCAGCAGGCTCGGGCTGGGCAGTGTTGGGGTGCGGGCGGGTTTGGTGTCTTTAGGGAGTGGGTGCTGAAAGGAGCCGTGCTGGGAAACGCGTCCGGCTCCAGCGCAGGGGCAGCGCTCCTCCGTGTGTCTGTCTGCTCGGGAAGAGCCCTCGGAGGTGTGTTGTATGCCAGGTGAAGGTGCCCCTCGCTGGGACTCCCCTGCCCTCTGTCACTCGCTGTGGCCCTTGGTGGGGGCGGTGGGCTGTGCTGTTCTCACGCTGTGTGTAATCACAGACTGGTTTGGAAAAAACTTTAAAGCTCATCTCGTTCCAGCCCCCTGCCATGACCAGGGACACCTTCCACTAGACCAGGTTGCTCCAAACCCCATCCAGCCTGGCTTTGAACACCTCCAGGGATGGGGGCTATCGAGTGCAGGTCACCTTTCCCAGGAGAGGAAGGCTGTCAGATGCACCTTTAGAAACATCCCTGTGTTGTAGGGACAGCAGCGGCTCAGCCTCTGTGCAGAGGGAGCTTCAATATGCACAAGTCGTGCTCCTGGAGCTTTCCCAGCTCCACTCGATCTTTGGGATCTCTACCAGCTCACAAGCCGATTCTGCAGTTCGGTTTTTGAGACGTGACTCAGTCACAAAAGGTTTCCCGTTGGTGCCTTTCCTGCAGGAGGAGGGAGATAAGCTAGCCCAAGATTGAAAACGTTTGCAAACCCATCTTCTGCAGGATTTCTGGGGTAGTTGAGCATCTTTTCCAGTATCTGAATTGCTGACTTTGCAGTAGGCATTGCTTACAGAATGTAGTAAATGAAATTTAATGTCCCGTGGAGAGGGAGCATTTACCGTATGCGTAGGGTAACTGTGCTGTCTGTGAATAAAATGGAAAAGACCTTTAAATTGTAGAGTGCATTTTATTGTGCTAATCTGCAAGCCCCCTACTATTAAAACCTCAAAGGAGATTCCAGGTTTGATGCTTATTGATCAAAATAGTACCATGGCTGAATAATTTTGAAGTTAAGATTAAAACATGTCTTAAAAACAAGCTAGAACTTTTCACCTACAGTGTACGTCTAGAAATTTACTACAAAAGTTAATTTTCACTCTGAGACAAAGGATGCTGACACCTGTTTTAATATGAACAATTGATTTTGACACTTGCTATCAAATCTCTATATTAATATATACCATGTGCAGTAGAGAGCCACCTGTCCCTCCGTGGCTATCAGGTGTGCAAATACTGGAAGACCACACAAACATGCAGCTCAGTAAGCAAAAAAAAATGCCTTGAGAATCTGGGAACTTTGAGGCCACAGGGCTCCTGCAGCTTCTGATTGATTTTAATAAACCACTCCTTGAAGGACTAAATTATTTTACTGCAGAATCTGTGCTTCAGATGCATGAGGAGAGCATTGATAAGAAATTGGAGTGTCCCTGGCCTTTGAAAGAGCTGCCGCTGCAAAATAAATGTAAACTGATAATTTTTAATTTTTTTTTTTTTTTTTAATTTCTCCTTTGGTTCTTGGGCTGCTCTATCAAATCTCTTTCAGGAGATGGTTATGCTGAGACTTTTTACCCAAAACTTTTGTAATAAGCTTGTGCTATTCAAATGGTGGAGTGGGGGGCACAGACAGAATCAACCACAGCCTCTTTAGCTGGCAGGTTGCAACAAGCCTGTCCAATTAGATTGTTAATCCAGGAGATTAACTTGACTAGCTGTTTCTTGGAACCCTGTGAAGAGTTAGAAGAATTGCCAGTGGTATCAGAAACATTAACTGAAAAGCACAGAGGCTTTTTCTGATGTATTTATTTGGTACCACATTAAAACCCTGTTTGTAATGGCTTGGTGGTGGTAATACCCTGTGTAGTCTCTTTTACTGTGTTTCTGCAGACAGTGAGAGATTTGGAGTAATTCCCTCGGCAATTATCACATCTTAGAGCCAAGTGGCCTCAAGCAGAAGAAAAACTGAATGTAGAGCCAGAAGGGTTTTCTACCTTTAAACTCAAGCCCTGTCAGACAATCCAGCCAAATTCCATTCCTAACACCTTATTTGCTCCCACTTTCCCTTCTCCTGAGATCTCCTTTCTCACATGGGACTCAGGATGCTCTCAGAATGGGGAAGTTGAGCGTAAATTTGAACAAAAGTGTGGAGAAAGGCGGAGGAGCCTCTCCCCCAGGACTTGCAGTGGAGAGAGAGGGTGAAGTCTTTGCCCATGTGAGCCAGAATGGAAGTGTGGTCTGGAAAAAAACAGTGGCAAGCTCAGAGGGAGAATCTTTTGTTGGTTTTTTTTTTTTTTTTCTGCTGAACATAAACGTGCTGACTGTCAGGTGTAACATTTCCTGGAGAGGGATCTTTGCTGGAGGTGTTGGCCATGGGGGTGACAGGGTGTGGAGGTGGGGAAAAAAATCTCGATTAAGGAAAAAAACCAACAAGCAAAGCCCTACATGTGTCTCCCTCTGCACATCCTGGATTTGGGAATGGAGCAGGACTTTGAAATTGAGGAGGTTTTGGAAAAGCCTCGCTGTTAGTGGGTGCTGCATTTGTTGAGGTGGCGAAGGTGAATGAATGTCTCTTCTGTGTAGGGAAAACCTAAGAGTCCCCTTGTGCTCCTCAAAGAGTAAGGCAGAGCCTGGTTGTCCTGTCATCCTCTGGTACCAGAACTGCACTGCAGAGATCTGTTAGCGGGGCTGACATCTGTTAACTTGAAAAAAAGGGATTTTTCTTCCTTTCCCCCTCCACTCCAACATACTCTGCCCTGACCATGCAGTGTTTTTTCTTGTCTTCTCATATTCACATTCTTCTCTGAGAGTCAGCAGTGTGGAAGTTGTTAAATATGTACCCTGCAGAGCAGAGGCCACTGCATGCTCCTAAAACCTCTGCCATGATCCAGGTGAGAAGGGTTCCAGAGGACATTCAGGGGTGGTGTAATTTGGTGGACTCCCATCTGCACCACCAGCAGTTTGTGAAGGGGTAACTCAAATTCCTGGCTGCAGAGCAGGGCTGGAATTCCCCTGGGCTGGGAGAAGCCTGGCTGCTCTGTGTCTGGAGGTGCCTCACACAAATGGCCCCATTACAAGTGTTGAGTTTCTCTGGAGCAACTTTTGGAGTTTCTCTGGAGCAATTTTAACTGCTCCATCTCAGACTCCATTAGGGAAATGTGGTGGCGGTGGGGAGGGAATATAAAACTGCAAGGACTGCCTGGTGAGTCTAAGGTTGTAGTTTTACAGCAGTGTTATCTCTAGGGCACGAAGATTGGATCCATGTAAATGCAGGTACAGCTGCAATTCCTGCTGTTCTTGTGGCAGGGTTTGTGGGGCAAGGGCTGGGCCCTGGGCACTGGGGCAGTGGGCAAGAGCAAAGCTCTTGTCTCTCCAGGAGAATCCAAGGAATGCAGCCCTGTCTGACTTGGAGTGGAAGCAGACAGTTCTGCGGAGGTCTCCAATTCATGTAATGTTTCTAATTGCTTTGAAAAAGACTGATCTGTACTGACTTCTCTGACAGAAATGTTCTTTGGCACTGGACCCAGTGCTGGAGCTGTGGTTGTGTGGGCCCCTGTCTTCTGGTACGATTTACAGGAGAAAGTGTGTGCAGCCCATCATTTACATGACCTCAGCTGTCGTGTGTGTAAGCTTTTTTCTTTTTTTTTCTTTTTATCTCTTGCTTTTTTTTTCTCTTTTTCTTTTCTTTTTTTCTTTTTCTCTTTTTTCTTTTTTTTCCTTTTTTTTCTTTTTCTTTTTTCCTTTTTTTCTTTTTCTTTTTTCTTTTTCTTTCCCCTTTCCCACCTTTTTTCTTTTTTCCCTTCCCCCTTTTTTTCTTTTTCCCTTCCCTTTTGTCCCGTTTTTCCCTTTTCTCTTTTTTTCCATTTTTCCTTTTTCACTTTTCCCCTGTCCCCTTTTTCCTTTTCCCCTTTTCTCCCTTTTTCTTTTTCCTTTTCTCCCTTTGTCCTTTATTTTTGCCTTTTCTTTCTTTCCCCCTCTTCTTTCTGTTCCCCCCTTCTGTCCCTCTCTTTCCCCTTTCCCCCCTTTTTCTCCATTTTCCTCTTTCTCTCCCTTCTCCCCACTCTTTTCCCTTTTTTTTTCCCTCTTTCCTTTATTACAACAAAGTTAGGACATACTTCTGGAGGGAGAAGGGAGCAGAGCCGAGGCACCTAGAGAAGATAATTCCGACTCTTTAATCGCATGGCTCTTAACTAAGAAACCATTCTAACAAAGCTAGACCTATGGCTCTCCACTGACAAACCCCACCAGGAGCTTCGCTTTTCCTTCACTCGGGGTAGCTCAGAGTAACCCCGGAATAACCGAGCAGCCCAACGCACACCCCCGCTGCACCCTTTGATCTGCTGGATGCGCACCGGGCTCCATCCCCGAGGGCAGCAGCCTTTGTTGAGCGTGAGCGCCCGTGCGCTGGGACCATGGGCGAGAACACCTCGCTCTGTGCCCAGCGCCGGTGGCATCTTGCGAGGGGAAAGGGAAGGGAGAGACCTTTGATCTGTGCCTGGTGAGGAGATCTTGGCTTAACGAGCTGTTTGTGTTAATGGCATTGATGCCAGCGCGCTCCAGCGCCTGGCTAATAGCTGCTTTGGCTCTCTTCACTTCTTTTGTCTTCTCGCCTTTTCTGTTCTCAAAAGGTGACAGGGGCCCTTTTGAAAGCTGTTTAAAAGCCGACGAGCTGTCCCAGGCCTCTGGCTGATTCAGTTTTGAATGCTCTGGGTATGGGAAAGTGCTAAGGGTGGTAATTGTTGCACGGGGGCTTTGTTTAAACAGGCAAATTAGATAGAGGGCACTCGCCTGTTATTCTGCTAATCACTCAATTAACTGGATCTGGTCCAAGCAGAAAGGGAGGTTTATTTAAAGAATTGTTTTAATGAGAAAATACTGGGTGTTTTTTTTAGAAAACGCCCCATTTCCAGCAGCCAATCCGTGTTTTTGGCGGTGCTCTCTGAGGCTGTTGCTAGCCTGAGAACCCCATCCCGAGGAGTCTAGTGGTTCCTGTCAGACTTTGGCTGTTGCCGGGTTCTGGCTTTGCCTGGGAGGGCTCAGACAGGTATTTTACATCCCTGACTCCAGCGCTCAGCCCGGTGAATTATGCTGGCTATGCGTGTGGCTTGGGGGCAAGGAGTTGGTTGTGTTATTCATGGGCGCTCCCTTCCAGCGTGCCAAAGAGCAAACTGGGTTCTTGTCTGCAAAGGCAATTATTTCACAAGAAAGTTGCTGTAGGGAGCAGCAGGAGCCAACACGGTTAATGGGAAAGATCTCTCTTATCTATTTTGTTTCTCTCTCAGAGTGTAAGCCCCTCTTTAGACCATCTTTCAGCCTGATCTTGCCTCTGGAATGGGTTTGCTGCTGGTGGGAAATGTTACCTGCAGCGGGTAATGTTATTGCATTATCATTTAATAAATAAATGTTATTGCAGGCTGACACAGCAGGTGAGCAGAGCACATTCCCAGCCTTGGGGAGGGTCCTGCTGTCCAGGCTGAGGGTCAAATGATGGCACCCAAAATCTGAGGGTCCCTCACAGGCTGCGTTTCAGCTTCTCCCAGGTCATCCAGGCATTGGGGGACACATGAGAAGAAAAGACTCAGCTGTGTGCAGGCTGGACTTGGTGTTTTCTCCTTTTAGAAGTGGACAGTGCTACTAGCTGGCCCTGGATTTGAAATTTTAAAACTAAAATGGTTTGATTGAGCTGAGGTTCTGCCATGAGGCTCCCACAGTTGGAACTGGCATCACTTGCTGGTTGCACAGAGCACAAACTTTGTCCTATTACTTCAGGAACTGTTGTCCATTAGACAGTGTGCACATCTTTGGGTGCATTGCAGGAGCTGTTGTGTAATGAGAGAGGGTCTGCTCAGGAAATATGACCTGTCTGACCTCCCTGTGCCCTCTTCTGTGAATCTATGGCAGCAATAGCCATGTGTCAGTGCCCATGGCCCAAAGCTGCTCTGGGCAGGGCTCATAATCACTAATAAAACATTTTTTACGGATTGAAGGGTCTTTAAACCATCAAGGGTGGCCCCTCTTTGTGGGCACAGCCAGCCTGGAGAGAGGATCCTTGTTTCTTCTTTCCATCTGAAAGCCTTGTGGGCTGTTGCAGGAGGCTGGGAGTGAGGTGCAGAAGAAAGGCACAGCAATTCAGGGTCTTGACCTGGGAGGCTGCAGCTGGGACTGAGTAACACTTAACCCTGTGCAGGGTCAGGCTGAAGTGTCCTGTAAACAACCCGGGGTGCTCATTACAGCTGCCAGGCCCGGGCCTGTTACATCACTGGAAATGATGTGCTGGGAATCTTTGGCACCTGCTGGAGCTGAGTGAGTGCAGTCTTGGACTTGTCAGCTCTGCGCTTTGGGGAGGATTTTGTTGGTGTCTCCCTGGTTACAGCAGGCAGTTTGCTCCCCTCAGGGGTGGGTCCAAGGATTTCTCTCCCAAGGTTTGGGTCTGTGTACACTCAGGATGCACCAGCAGGGCGGCTGAAGCGATGCTGTGCGGCCTCTCCTCTGATTAACACAGCTCATGACTCGCAAAAAGTTAATGACTTCAGCACAAGGAGTTACAGCAGTGGGAAAGCTGGGCTTTACCTGTATCATCCTCCTTCTGAACAGCACAGCACAACCATCAAAGCAGGGAGATGGGCTTTGCAGTTGGGATATTCACACCGTGGAAATGCAGGGCTCACCTGTGCTCCTGCAGCTGGGAGCACTGAAAGCATAAACCCCCAAATTAGTAAATATGGGAATACATCTGGAGTGCAGGCTGGTGGGATGCAGTGTGGGTCACTCAGGGGGTGATCCCTAAATGTGGTGTTGGGTTTTATAAGAAATGTTTTGTGCATCTGGCCCGAGGAGAAACCCCTGCTCCATCCTTCAACCTCCCGTTCTCTTCCACCCAGGGAGCGCATGGAGCTACTGGAGGAAGCCAGGAAGATGGAGATGGCAAAGTTCCGCTACATCCTTCCCGTTTATGGCATCTGCAAGGAGCCCGTGGGCTTGGTCATGGAATACATGGAGACAGGGTCCCTGGAAAAGCTCCTGGCCTCCGAGCCCCTGCCCTGGGAGCTGCGCTTCCGCATCATCCACGAGACGGCCGTGGGCATGAACTTCCTGCACTGCATGTCCCCCCCTCTGCTCCACCTGGACCTCAAGCCTGCAAACATCCTGCTGGATGCCCACTACCACGTCAAGGTACCACCTTTGGGTGCTCCCCCGTGGCTCCTGCCAGATGCAAAAAGCCTGTGAGAAACCAGCAGCAATTCCTTTAGAGTTAGAGAAGTGCCCACTGACCCAGCCCCTCTGGTTCCCAAATTAAAATCCACCCAAATAGAGCCCACAAATGAATCCACCTGGTTTATGCACCATTTTAGTACATAAATAAAGGTCAGGGAACCTGTGAGAACCCTCCTGAAATTTTAGAAGGATGTAGTGAAGTCTGGTTCTGAGACTTAATCAGTCCTGCTACAAATTTCTTTGCAGCAGGGTCATAAGTAAAGGGAGAGAAAAGTGGTGTGAACCTCTAAATCATCTTTGCCACTTCCACAGCTGCCATGGTTGCCTTGCTCTAGGTCTTTGTCTGCACCACTGAATGCAGAGATCTCATTTACAGCTGGAGTCTGGAGAAGCCTTCCCAGAGGCAGCTCATTTCCATTTGCCCAGAGCATTTACAGTGAGGAAGTATCTCTGTCCTGCCTGTTCATGCATACCACAGGTCACTGAAAGGAATTTTTTTTTTGTGGCTGTAACAGCATGAAATTGTTTTCGTTATCCATTTCCAGAGTAAACTGGCAAACTTCTTAGGTTTCTTTGCTGGAGGTTCTGTGGTCAGCTGGACCAAGGAGGTTGTGCTTGCTTTATCAACTTTCTTTTTAGAGAGCACAGAGACTGAAATACAGGGTTTTTTCCCCCTGGTTTTCTTTAGTGTTCAATTATATTTTTTTATCAGTGCCATAATCTGCTTCCTGTTTTCCTGGGCCCCTCACTGATCAAGTGCCTTTGGTCTTGCCTGTAGCATTCTAAAAATCAAGTTTTCATTAAAGATCTCCTGATGTCATGAGAGGGTTGGAACTGTAAGAGGTGTGTGCCACTAATGAAATCACACTTGTGACAGCCTCAGCTCTTTTATTAGGCCTCTTAGTGATTTATTTCTTAGAAGGATTTTCTTTCTGAGGTAGGAGGCATCTACAGGTGGTCATGCTATTTTGACCAGAACATCAGGACTTGAACTGTTGAAAGCCTGTTCTCACACACTGGAGCTGAGAGGCCTTTGCTAAGTATTTATTTACTTAAAAGTTCATGCTTGCTTGCATAACTTCTTAAATTCCTGATTCTTGACTCATCCATGAGGCCAGATAGCAAGGCTGTGTTTTTCTCACTGTTTCAGGAGGCTGGAGTGCCTGCTGCACAGCCTATATCTGGGTGGTGATGTAACACGAGGGGGCAAAGTGCAGAATGTACAAAAATAAAAAAATCACTGGTGAGGTCACTGATGACATCCCTGAACTGTTGCTTCTGTATGAAACACATCAAGGTCTGCAGATCCTTTCTGTGGAGTTCAGAAAGGAATGGTCTAACCCAAACTTTTCCAGCCAGCAGTCTTTTGCATCCACAGGCACCTTGGAAAACCCTCCAAGGAGTAAAGCAGGAGCAGGAACCTAAATGCAAAATAAGAGATGAACATATTCTGTGAGGCGCCTTCGCTTTAAAAATGTGGCCCCAAACCTTCTTTTTGCTTGATGTGAAATTTATAATTAAATTTCAGACCCTGCAGCTCGATTTAATGTGCATTTTCTTGCTGGAAGGCTAATGGAGCTGCTGATTGAAGTGTTTTTAAATGTCTGCATTAATTTAGTGTGTGACCTGTCCCTAACAGAGTCCTAAGGTGAGCGGAGAGATGTTGCAGACTGCAAAAGGAGAGTTTGGAGGTAGGGAGGACTTGTACAAACTGTTTGCCCTTGAGCCAGGAAACAGTCAGTCTTCCAGTGGAGAGCATTAGAAATGCTGCTGTGCCATCCTGCAGTTAAATGCAAACACACCCTGCTCCTTTTACGAGCACTGTGCTCACTGTAAAGCCCTGAGTGAGGCTGGTGACTAAGGCAGTGCTGCTCTACAGAACTTATCATCAAGTGGGTGCCTCCATATCATAAAGCCTGAGCATTACATAAGCCTGGGCTGACTTGGGAAGATAATTAGGAGGATGGGATTAGCCTGAGCAGAGATATAGATAGATATTAAATTTACCAGACGCACGCTGGGGGGTTCCCTGGTGATTTTAAATATTGGTGTGTAATATGGACAGAGCAAAGTAAAGCTTTGCTGGTTTTTGGAAGGTGGATGCAGCTATCCTCCCTTGTGAGTTGGTTATGGGACCTCCCTTCCCTGTCATCTCCTGCTCCATCTTGTTTGCCTTAAACACTCTGCTTTCCTTGACAGGATTATTCCATACCCAGGCAGGCTATGCTAGCAGGGATCAGCCTCCCTTTTTTTCCTCTCTTCATGTCAACCTTTTATTTGTACCACCAAGATTCTCCCTTGCCCCTTTCTCCAGTGTTCCTAATATTTGCTCTTTCAATATTTACATGCTTTCTGACATCTGTGTCTCTGCTCAACTGGACCACATCTTTTGAGCTCGTTCTTCAGCTCTCCTGCCCTCCACACACATTCTGGGTGTGTCCCCTGAGCTCCTGTGATGTGGCAATCTCTGGCACAGGGGAAGAAATGCCACATTCCAGCTCTGCCCTCGTGAGTTTGCTCCTTCCCTGCTGCAATGTGATCTCTCTGCAGGGCCCTTGGTAGGAGAATAAACACCCCACCACGTGCAGAAATCTCATGCCCAACTTGTTGCCAGCCACTGTGCCCTTGTGATCTCTGTTGCTGCTTCACAGGTTTCCTGTCTTCCAAAATATCATGGCCAAGAGTGTTGCTTTTTGTTCAAGTGTTTACAATTAAGCCAATCTACAACTTAATACTTTTGGGCAGAAACATTATTTTTAAGTTCCTGTTTCTCTCACTATCCAGTCTGGGTTTTTTGCAGCTCCTTATCTTGCCATAAATATACATACATATATATATTTGTACACATACACACACAGACATACATGTATGTATGTGTGGGTTCATGTACACACAGAGACAAGCCTGACCAGTTGTTTTTCATCTCCTAGATTTTGTTTTAGACAACCTGAAGCAGAAGGAGCTGCTTTCAGCTGTGCACTGCTTTAAGCTCTCTGTAGCTGCTTTTCTCCCCTCCAGTTCTCTAGTTTAAACCAGTGCAAAGTTTGCTGCTGTGTTGTACTGTGCAGATGCCCTTGATGGAAAGGTTGCCTCCATGGTCTTCACTTTTATTTGCTTCAGCTGCAAGATTTCTGAGCGTGGAGTTGGAAGCAGCCTACTCAGATGGCAAATTTCATAATCAGAAAGCTTCTTCATGTAGATTGTTAACTGTGGGTCCAAGCAATACCCAGAGGCCAGGCTGGTAAAGAGCAGTTGTTTCTTTTTATTACGCTGCTTGATGTAGGTGGCACAGCCACTTTTTATCAGCTGCAAATGCTCTCCTGTTATTACAGATGAGGAAAGCCTTTGTTTTGTGTGTCCCTTCTGCTTCTTTCCTACCCCTCCTGATCAAGGTTTCCATGCAGGGCTGTTGTTGCACGGCTCTTTAATCCCAACCAACAAAGCTGGTTTGCGCCTTGATCAATTCTCTGATTGATCTAATTGTGGTGGCACAGAGGAGGGAACAAAACCATCCCTGTTACAGTAATTCAGATTCCTGACAGATTAAAATGTGTGTTTGGCTTTGGTTTGTTCTGAAAAGAATATTACAAATGTCCCACCTGAAAGGGGTTTGGAGGAGTTAAAAGTTTCAGAGCAGGTTGGAAAAGGTTGGAAATACAATCTGTTTCAGAAAGGTTTCTCTTAGAAGGTAACTGAAGTGCATTCGTTAAAAAAAAATCATAGACATAGGTTTGAAGTGCACGTTGTATTGGTATTTGGAATTAATTTTTAGTCATAACAATTAGTAGTGCAAACCTGTGACCCATGCAAATTTCTTTAAAATTTTAGGCACTTTTTAAGAACAAAAATGCAACAGCATTTTTCCCCTACAACCAGAAAAAACAAACAAAAGAAATATCCCCCACCACCAGACACCCGAATACCCCCCAGACAAATGTGGGGGCATTCTCAAGATCCAAGTGCAGAGGCTTTGACTTTGTACAGAGACAAATACTGGATGTTCCAGCAGAGATTAAAAATTAATCCAGTGGATTTGATGCAGAAAACTTTTTGGTGAACTCTGTCCCTGAATCCATCGCTGTGGGTTCTTGAATTTTGAGTGCAGAAAAATGACATAAAGCATGAGGAGTTAATTGCACAGTTCAGGACATCAGGAGGTGAGAGCAGAGTTCAGGGCAGTCTGTCAGGGGTCATCAGTGGAAAAAAAAAAGCACTTTCCAAGCACTCATTTTGTTCCTGGGAACTAGATCCCTGCAATGTTGGGAATAGCTGACTGTAGTAGCTGTGGTAGTTAACGTGAGCGTGTTGTCTAGTTTTCAAAAAACCAAAAATTACAAAATACAAAAAATTACACAATTTTTTAAAAAAAATTACACAATACAAAAAGAAATTCACAAAAATAATTTCTTAAAGCACCCAAAACTTCGCCAAGTGAGTGTTTTCGTACCACCTAGAGTGGAAAGACCCACAAACGGCAGGAGCTGAGAAAGGCTTGCGCGCGCGAGCTAAAAACAAACTAAAATAAGCTAAATGAACTGAAAATAAGAATAAAAATTAAAAAATAAATAGATAGAAAGATCAAATAAATAAATAGATAAGTAAATAAAATATAAATAAATAAATAGATAGAAATCTTCAGATCTTGGAATCTTCCAAGGAAAGCGAGCGTTGCTGGAAGCGGGCAGGGGAACACGTGCCACTCCCATCCCAGCTCGGCGCTCACGTGTAGGTTCTCATGCAGTCCTTGAAGGAGCAGAGAGAGCTGCCTGAACATGAACCCATCCCACTGCCTGCGTGGGCCTTGGCCAAGGCTCCTGACTCTTCTTCCCACCTCCCCGCCGCGGGTTTTGCATGGAGCAGTCTGTCGCCTCCGTGTCTCCCCTGCTGATACCGCCTTGTGCTTTTGAAGGGACCCGCCTGAAATCACCGATATGAGGAGCCAGATTGTGGATTCCCGCGGAATTCAGGGGAAAGGCAGAGCCCGGGGTGGGCTGCCGGTACCAGCAAGGATGTAGAGGGAGGAGAGGGGAAGGATGCTTCACTTTCTCTGCCTTCCCAGCAAGAGTGTTGCAGAACGAGGTGCCTGGCGAGCAATTTAAAGGCAAAACAGGCAAGTTAAATGGCTGGATCTTCCACCCACTGCGCAGTTCCCACTGGTGTTTAAAGAAACCTGCATGACTAAACACACCATGCAGCGTGGAAAATTCACCCTGGAGGAGCTAATAAAAGCCAGGAAAAGCTGTCTGCAGAGTCTCGCTGTTTTGTTGCAGCCTGCAAGATAACAATTCCTCAGTTCCCAGTGCTTTCTCCTGCAGAATTTGATATGATAGAAGCCCTGCTGTACAGGTGATTTTTTAATTAATTTGTATAACACCCAGTCCTTCACACTAGGTAGGGACAGTTGCACAAAGTGAAGTTCTTGCTGGCCTAGGGAGGGTGTGTACTATGTACCCAAGCTGTTTTTTAGTTTGTAGGGTGGCTTTTTCTGTCTGGAGTGCTCAGCTCTGCCTTAGCCCCCAGCCTTAGATTCACACGCCGTAGCTGGTGGCTCCAAACACAGGAGTGTCACCCTGCTGTCTGCATTTCGTCTTTATTTCTTAACTCAGGCAGTAGGAAACACGGCATTGTTTAGACAAAGAGGGAGGTGTGTGGCTTTAATTATGCCTGGATTTCTTGAGGTGTACACAAGCCTGTGCCTCACGTTAATCAAAGCAGAGCAGCGCTTCACCACCACCTCGGATCCGTTCAGACTTGCAGCATTCAGTTCATTTATTAACCTGAGACAACAGCCTGCTGTGATGCTGGGCTTGGGCTTTTGTTCTCTTGTGGAGCACCAAGGGCCCCAGACTCATGCTGAACTTCCTGCAGTGGTCCATTTGGCTCTTCCCAGGGTAACCTGGCATGTGGATGAGGCTTGCTTGACTATTTGCTGCTTTCCTGGGCTCCAGTGCTTGGCTTGCTGAGGAGTCCAGCAATCCCTCTCTTGAGAGTGTAGCTCTACAAGGATGAGAAACTATTCCTCCAGATGACTTTGCTTTTTCCCTTTTTTTCCTACTTTTTTCCCCCCTTTTTTTTCCCCCCTGTGTGTGGTCTTTTTTGTTCTCAAGTCATTCCCACATTACCCTACAGATGAAAGAGGGACAACAGGTTGGACATACCTGTGCTTTAGGGTGCAGGACTTCTCAGAATGCTGAGCTCTTTGTCCATGGGAGAAGCTCTTGCTGAAGCTGTGTGGGTTGCTTTGTTTGTTTTATGGCAAAGGGAGATCCCTTGCATGGCTGTGTAACCCTGCCTGTTCTCCAGGAGGATGGAGCTGGCAGCAGTTTTCTCCCTTTCCAGTAATGGACACATGTTACAACTAGTTTTGTGGTATCTTGAGAGAAACTTCTCAAAGTGTGCAGTTGGAGCATATTTAAAAAAAAAAAAAAAGAAAAAGAAAAGCTTTTTAAAAATTACGCTTGCTGTTTTGAGGGAAAACTTCCTCAAAGGAGAAGCTGTGAAGATCAAAAGGGGAATGAGTCACTGAAAAACCTGAGTATTTATTAGATAAAAAGAATGTATGAGTTAGGGGGAGGGGGGGGTCTTATCTGACACGTAGGCAAAAATCAATGGGCTCAATGGTCCAAAAAGACTTGACTTTTCTTGAAATTTCCACTTGACATAATGGACATTTTTGTCCAGTGGGAAATAAGCAAGACAAAGGGAATTCCTGGCCTATCTGTTTGCTCGATGATTGGTATGCCTTTGAGAGCAAATGAATGCATATTTGCTTGACACTTCAAATTAAAGTGGAGGTGTGTCCTTTTTATAAACTTGCTGTCACTTGTTGTGCTCATTTCAGCTGTGCTCGCTGCGTCACTGCACCGACTTGCTGTATCTCCTGGCTGCCAGAAAGAGTTCCCTGTGTGGGATTTTTGTGTGTGTGTGTGTGTTTCCTTTCGGGTTTTTGGAGCACTTGGTGGCTCTGCTCTTGGGCTTGGTCCTCGTTGGCATGGTCAGTGTAACTGTGATACCTGAAAGAGTGATTCTCCAGAGTTCATTGGAGAGCCAGGACATTTAAACACTTCATACAGCGTGAGGTTATGTAGGGAAAGGGGGTGGCAGGGCCAATAATTACATTAAAGTAGTTTGCAGTAGCTAAATTCGACTGGTTTAAATTACAATAAATTGTCTTGACTGTTTGTTGTGTTTGCTCTGTAATGGGCTGGCATGCTGCTGCTTGCAAAAGCTGCTTGCCTTTATTTTTTTGTCTTCTTCTTCTTTTAGCTTAACAATAAAGAAAAACCTACCATAGCATTATGCTTCCAGAGATGTTTTATTGGCTTAATATTTCTGAACGTTGTATTTGTTGGGTCATCCTGTCGCATCTGTTCTTTGCAGAAAAAAATTTGTGAACACTTTAAAAGTCTGATGGTGCCATGCACTTTTCTCACCTTCTTTCTCCTCTTTTTTTTTGGCAGATTTCTGACTTTGGGCTTGCAAAGTGCAATGGCTTGTCCCATTCCCATGACATCAGCATGGATGGCTTGTGTGGCACGATTGCCTATCTTCCTCCAGAACGCATCAAGGAGAAAAACAGATGTTTTGACACCAAACATGATGTGTACAGGTCAGTGAACTATGTAAACATCTAAATGCTGTTTTGGTAACCCTGTAAAATTTGCCCTTTTAAACTTTTTTTTAAGCATGAAACCCCTAAACTCTCAGATGAGTCTGAGCCCCTAAACTCTCAGATGAGTTTGAGCCCCATCTTGAAATGTGTCATATTTGCCTTGGGTTTTGCAAAGTCTTTGTAGGGTAAAGGCCTTTTAAAAACTGCAGGTCTTGAAATTATTTGTTAGCAACTAGCAATGGGAGGCACTCTGCCCACCTTCTAAAGGTACATCCTGACCTACTTTTTGAGTCTGTGATAAAATTTTGAGTTATCTTCAGTGGGTTTCATCACTCGGTCTTTGGCTCTTCTTTTATGGCAAGATTATTAGGAAAAGGAAATCACAGCTTTAGATGAAAAAGATATCTCTTATTCTAAATTAAATTGATTTCTTTAAAGTCATCTTGCAGGGTAGCAGCATTAAATTAAATCCACTGTAATGCTTTCTCTGATTTTGTCAGGGTGGATGTGGAGTGGTTAGTAAATGCTACCAGGGACTTGGCAGCCTCCAGCAAGTCTCTGTGTTTGCTGCCTCAGGTTCCTCCCTGCCAGAGCTAGGCTTTGAAATCATGGTTCTTAGCTGCATCTCTGTGTGTGTGTGTGTGTGTGTTCATCAGCTGAATTAGATGAAAAGTGGAGGGATAAGGAAAATAAATTATACTGCTGTGAGTTTTTTGGTTTTGTTTGAAAAACTTTCTAGAAATTTTTTTTTTACCTTTTAAAATTTTTTTGTAGCTTTTCCATTGTGGTTTGGGGAGTTCTTACACAGAAGAAGCCTTTTGCAGGTAAGTTGTGTGTTGTCTTTTTTTTCCTTTTTCCCATTAATAAGCACACTTCTTGCCCCAATAGCCCCAGATTTTTGTGCATAACCTCCAAATTCTGACAATCTTGTGTGGTAGACACTTAAGCTCTCAAATTATGATCACAAACTTAAGCCCTCCTTTCACCTACATTGTGAAAACAGAACCTGCATTGCTGCAGGGACCCTTGTCTGCACATTTTTGCTTCTGCTGGAGGTTGCTGCACAGTTTCAGATCAGTGTGTGGCAAAGCCAGCTTGGCAGGCAGCTGCACTGTTGTTCAGAAGCAGCTCCTCTGCAGAGAGGTTCTGTAGTTTATTTGTAGATTGTGGGTACAGATTTCTTCCTTAAAAAAAAAAAAAAAATTGTCTGTGAGAATAAGCCCTGTTCCACCCCTCAGTAAATGCACTGCTCAAACGGCAGCTACTTATTCTTTATGACTTTCCTGTGTCTGTGACTGGCCTATGTATAGCAAACATGTCACAACAAGTTCCAGTCTACTCTTAGTTTTTCTCTCAGTGAGGGATTCCACTTAGCCCAATGGCTGATTTATAGTCAGGAGCTGCATTACTGCACCTCTTGATTTGTGTTCTTCCTTCACCTTTAAGAATAGTTCAGGCACCTGGTCTAAATAAAACCCAAGGTTCTGTTTTCTTACAGCAGATATGGAAATCCAAAGAGAGGTAGCAAAGAACTGTTGGAGGGGTTTTTTTTTCTTTTCCTTTTGTTCTTTATCTTTAATGGGTGGAAAAAGAACACAGTCACTTGCTGAAAATTGTTTTTAAGTGATACATGAGAAATTGCATTAAAAATTATCTTGTTGGAGAAGACAACAAACAATTCTTTTCCTCTATTGATAAGAAATCTAGGAAAAAAAAGTGTGAAAACAAATTTTCAGCCTAATGAACTCTTAATGTTCTTGGAAAAAAAGAGAAGTGATTCCTTTTGCTGGAACATCTAAATTCGTGTGCTTTTGCTTTACAGAGGAAAACAACATTTTACATATTATGGTAAAAGTAGTTAAAGGCCACCGCCCAGAGCTACCTGCTGTTTCCAAATCCAGACCTCATTCATGTAATAACTTGATCAAACTGATGCAGAAATGTTGGCAGGATGATCCTGGTGAGAGGCCAACATTTCAAGGTAAGATTTCCTCGTCTCTTGGCTGCCCATTTATTCTTCTATGAGTCACATTATTGCTCAGGACTCTGCTAATCCTTGGGGTAAACGCTGAGAAGCTCTGTGACAGAATAAATAGAGCACATTGTGTGGTGGAGACAATGATACAGGCCACTTACTCATCTGTGGAGGAAGGGATTATCTGAGGACATGTCTGACCATGATGGTGTTATGTAAACATGCCAGGAATAGGCCCTGTACTGAACCTGTCGGGCCATTTAGCCATAAATTATGTTTATTTCTGACAGTGTGTGTCAGGACATCGGCCAAGCTGGAGCTGGTGTGGTTTGCAGTGTACCAAAGCGTTGAAGGAACTGGCTCTGGAAATTTGTACTGCTGTATGTTGAGAAAATGAATTGTTTTCTTGTAATGAAACAGTTTGTACAGTCACTTCTCTGCCAGTAAAAGGTTTGAACTTGCCCAAAGCACCTGTTAGGAATTCAAGTGTGCAGAGGGATGTAGCAAGTGCTGTCACCAGGTAGCTTCATTTGGCATTAATGGGAGAGATTTGTCTCTTCCCTCTCCTCCTGCTCAAACAACAAATGAGGACTTGAGGGGTCCCATCATTTAAAAAAAAAACATATCTAAATCTGCCAGTTTCCTATTACACAGTGTGGCCCCTGTGTAACACCAGTCTGGTGTGACTGAAAATGAATTTTTTGGGCAGCCCTGTATACCCTTGGCTTGGCTGCACACCCTGTGCCCACTGAGGAGGTGCTGGATGGAATGGTCACAACTGGAGTCCTTCTCTCTCAGTATCTCAGAGGTTTTAAGTTGGATTGATAGAGAAAGGCAGCAGGGTATCAGAAAGTCTCCTAAAAAAAACCCAAGCACTAAAACCTTCTCTTGTTTTCTTTAAAGAAATCACTTCAGAAACAGAGGCCCTTTGTGAAAAACCAGAAGATGAAACAAAAGAGATGATAACTCAGGACCTGGACACCAAGAATGCCCCAGAGCAGCAGCCTGAGGTATTTTCTCTTTCACTTCTTGTTCAAACTTGCAGGGTTTTGGGAGGAACAGGCTCGTTTATGACCTGAAAAGTTCCAAGCAACCTTCTCTTTGATGCTTTTGAACACCTTCTTGCCTGATAGAAGTGGGTCTTGGTGAAGAACTGGAATCCACAAATGACAGCAGGGGCATGGACCAGCTCAGGAAAACCTCAGGGCAGAACCAAATGCAAGTGCATCTTATTCTGTGGAGGGAGAGCAGGACAGTTAGGAAATAAAGGCTGAAACTGTGTGGGTGTGACTGATCTTAAAAACCATCATAGACCGAAGAGCCATGTGGCTTTAGTGGCTCTGTGAGTACTGATGGAAGCTGCCCTCCTGCTTCTTAAAAAATTCAGTGACCTTATGCATAGGTTTCACTTAATGCAAATAGTGTTTAAAGGCTACCTGCAGACTAACAAATTTATGTTTCTTCTGTAGGGCCTCATGCTCAGTGTTTTTTGCTGACCTTTCTAAAATGCTTGTGTGCTTCTCTTGAAGGGGATTTGTGCACTATCCCAGAAGAAACAGGAGCCTGTTCTACCATCAGTTAAGGATTACAGTCTCTCAGAGTTGCTGTCCCAGTTGGATTCAGGGATTTCACAGACTATGGAAGGCCCTGAGGATCTCAGCCGCAGCTCTTCTGAGTCCAAACTTGCCTCCAGTGACAAGAGGCTTTCAGGAGTTTCATCTGTAGATTCAGCTTTTTCATCCAGAGGATCCCTTTCCCTTTCCTTTGAAAGGGAGAGTTCAGGTAATGGTCAAGTTTTCCTTTGTAGTTGTTTGGATTGGGGCATGGGAGTCAATGGGTTGGAGAGTAGAATAACATTCTGGAAATTACTGTTAGCCTTGTTTTTTCTTGCTGTCAGCACTACAAATTTGTTTACTGGAGGTAGTTATTTTAAAGGTAAAAAAATAAAAATAAAAATAATTATGTGGTTCCCGAACATGATCTAATGAGAAATAATAAATCTCATTTACTTTTGCAAAGGAGTAAACTCCCATTAAAGCAATTACAGAATCAGTCATGGAGAGGCTGGTTGGAAGGGAGGTCAGTACTAGTCCAGCATCCCGCTTGATGTGGGATTAAAGCCACTGCCCAGTCAGGTCAGCTGGGTTTGTGGCTTTTTCAGTTATACTAAACCCAAACCTGAGTACCTTAATTTTTGAGAGGACTCAAACCACCTTCTCATCAGCCCCTGGGACCATTGTGATAAAGACCCTTTCAGTCCAGTGCTGCAAACCCCAGACATCTGTTCTCCAGTTAGGTAAACAATGGTTACTGCAGGGAAATCAGACCACAACACCCTTTGGTGCCACAAGAAACAGAGTTATTTGGTGCCCAAATCTGACCGGAAAATTTTCTGGGACTCCTGTGGGGCAAGGGGGGTGGATTGCTCTGCAGGCAGCTCATTGTTGAAACCATGGACAGGTAAGGTTTGATGGGTATTAGAACTGTGATGTTGTCTCTCCCATAGAACCTTAGAAGAGTTTGGGTTGGAATGGACCTTTAATGAGCAGGGGCATCTTCAGCTAGATCAAGGTGAATGTTTTCAGGGATGGGGCTTCCACCACCTCTCTGAGCAACCTGTTACAGTGTTTCACCACCCTCATGGTAAAAATTTTCTTCCTTGTATTCGTTTAGATATTGGCACTACAGACATACAGAAGAGGAAGTTAACAGAGGCGATTTTGTCTGGAGATACCAGCAAGCTGATGAAGATCCTCCAGCCTCAAGATGTTGATGTTGTTTTAGATGGGAACTCCAGTCTTCTGCACCTGGCTGTTGAAGCAGGTCAAGAAGAATGTGTCAAATGGCTCCTGCTGTACAACGCTAACCCTAACCTCACCAACAAGAAAGGGTCCACCCCTCTCCACATTGCCATTGAGAAGAAATTTAAAAGCATCGTGGAGCTGCTTATGGCCAGGAAAATCAACATCAACGCCAAAGACGAGGACCAGTGGACTGCTCTTCACTTTGCTGCCCAAAATGGGGATGATTTCAGCACCAAGATGCTGCTCGACAAGAACGCGTCCTTAAACGAGGTGGATTTCGAGGGCAGAGCCCCCATCCACATAGCCTGCCAGTACGGCCAGGAGAACATCGTGCGCATCCTGCTGCGGAGAGGCGTCAACGTCAACGCCAAGGGCAAGGACGACTGGGTGCCCCTTCACTACGCTGCCTGGCAGGGCCACCTGCCCATCGTGAAGCTGCTGGCCAAGCAGCGCGGCGCCGACGTCAACGTGCAGACGGCGGACGGCAGGACCTCGCTGCACCTGGCCGCCCAGCGCGGTCACTACCGTGTGGCCCGCCTGCTCATCGACCTGGAGTCGGATGTCAACGTGCAGAACGCTCTCCTGCAGACTGCCCTGCACATCGCTGCCGAGACTGGCCACACCAGCACCTCCAGGCTGCTCCTCAAGCACGGGGCGGACATCGAGGCCGCCACGGCAGAAGGGTACACGGCGCTGCACTTGGCGTCCCGCAGCGGCCACCTGGCCACCACCAAGCTGCTGATGGATGAGAGGGCCAGCGTGCTAGCCAGAGGGCCTTTGAACAGGACAGCCTTGCACCTTGCCGCGGAAAACGGGCACTCTGAGGTAGTGGAAGGACTTGTCAGTGCGGAAAATATCAACATTTCCGACAGCGAGGGTTTCACGGCTCTTCACCTGGCTGCGCGAGGGGGGCACGTGAAGGCCGTGGAGGTTCTGCTGAAGCATGGGGCTCACACTGATCTGCCCAGGGCCAAGTGTCAGAGCCTGCTCCCGCCTGCTCAGCAGCGCAGGAACAGCTCACTGACCGTGTTGTTAAGTGACACTTAAGCAAAAGGGGCCGAGTGGTGCTTTTTTCACCTGGGGTGAGGAGGCTGCTGGAGCTCAGGGCTGTCTCCAGCTGGGCAGGGATGTGCTCACCAGCGGTGGCAGCTGATGAACTTTGGTGTTGGAGTGTGACTGAGGCCAGGGGCGAGGCCAGGGGCAAGGCCAAGAGCTGGAGCCTGCGTGGTCTGTGTCATTCATTCTGTACCTGCCCACCCTGCCTGGATCCAGGCATTCCCCTCCCAGGGACATTGTGAGAGAAGGATGAGACTTGTGCATTCCCCCTGACTTTTTTTTTTTTTTTCCCCTTATGTGCCAAACTAATTTAAGAACTAACATTATGCTTTTTTAATTTTCCTCGAAACAAAAAGAAAAAAAAAAAAGATGGCATAGATTCGTGGTTCATTGCAGCGATGAATATTTTGGGCTGAGAGCCTCCAGTGTAGAATAAGCACAACAGCAATCTGCTTGAAATTAATGCAGGAGTTGAAGAAAGGGCTATTTAAGATACAGTTAATCAGGTTTCTACTATATTTTTTTAATGGAGACATTGATTACAGATTTCCGTGTACTCAAAGCTTATGAGGCAGACTTAACAACAAGGCAAGATTCAAAAAAAAGAAAAAAAAAGCAGAAGTAAAAGCTTAACACTGCTGTCTTCATGTACAGTACTACCTTGTGTGTATCCTGAGATCAGTAAACTGGACTAGGTGCTTAGTGGTTTGTCTTAAATGAGCAAGTGAAATTCATACTGGACTGGAACTGGATGGTCTGTTCTAACACCGTTGTACCAAATTGCAAAACATTGTTTGAAGAGGCTGATGACTACAACTGATATACTGTGTATATAGAATTTCTACCTGTTGTACGCTTTTTTTCTACTGAAGAAAATAGATTGCTTAGAGTGGGTATGTTTTAATACACCTTTTAATTTCACTCTTTTTGAAGTATAAATGTGGCCTGTTATTAATAAAAAAAATGTGTTCCACAACTTGCCTGCATTTTGGACTCATTAAAGCAATCGAAAACCCCTTGAGCAACAACAGCAGAACAAAACTATCATGTGTTTAGTGATCACAGAATGGCCTGGGTTAGAAGGGACCTTAAAGACCCCCTAACCTGGGCAGGGACACCTTTCTCTAGATCAGGTTACTCAAAGCTCCATCCAAACTTGTCTTGAATGATGTTGAAGCTCAAACTGTTGACATGTAAGGCTGCCCTCAGTTATACATTCCCTACAGCTTTACAGAAAGTCAGGAGCTTGAAGGAATTGGAAGTGTTTGTTATTTACAGAACAAAACTGTAGAACAAAACCTCATATAACCTAACATTTATGCATGTAACACATTGATGTACAACTGGGATGGTTACCTGTTATGCTGCAGCTGTTTGTGTAGAATGAAATGGTATTAAAAAGCAGATGCTGAAGCCACGTTCATGCCACTACATGGAGGTCACAAAGCAATGCCACTCTTAGCAGAGCACGGCAGTCCCAGCAAGCTCCTAAAGTGAAACTTCTCATTCAACAAACAAAACTGTCATTTTCCTACTGCTTCCTTCCACTTTTTTGGACATCAATAAGGTGGCCATGTTTCATTAAGCTGTGCTTAATCACTGCCTCAATATAGCAAATTCAACCACAGACCACTTGGCCTCTCAAGCTTAAATGCTTGACTTAGCCTAGCACACATCATTCCCTTCTATTTCAGAGTTTCCTGAACAGTGAGATTAAAGATACTTAAATTCCAGTACTTGCCTGAAATGCAAAAGAGCTGTAAGACCAGGTAACATCAGTCCTGCACCTCCTAATAAAGGTAGTTCACACCAGCAAGGCAAGGGGAAAGCACACTTATAAAATCCTTTTAAAAGAGCTCAAACACTGCTTCGCCAGTACATTCCTTCAGTGCCTAATAATAATAGTACATTAGCTTCTAATTAAACATGAGGCCACACTCATGAGTCCTTATTTCCATGCTGTCTTTCACAATAGGCACCAGCTATGCATTACAGAGAAGGCAACACAGCTGGCACTAGACAAAAAAAAAAACAACAAAGGATTACAATGACATGCTGCCAGTATTGGAGTGGCTATTTTTCCCTGTTAACCAGCCTTCCTTGGGGGCAGGAGGCGTGAGTGGGGGTGCTAAATTGGCACTAATGCAGCAATTAGGAATTACTGTTTTGTAAAGGTCTCCTACGGGTGACTTTTCTAGTCCTATGTGCACCCCTCTGACTTAGCTGAAGTCTCTGGCTGTTGACCTAAAGCTTACAGGCATTTCTTTGTCTCTTTCCAATCTCGAGTGTGTTCTTTAAAAAAAACCCTGTTGGCTTGGGAGGTGAATTTGAGGGGGTGTGTGACACGAAGGGCTCCATGGAGCTCACCTGCTCCAGGTCCCCAGCTGCTCCCTTGCAGGTGAGAGGGCTGAGAGATGAACACCAACCCTTCCTGCTCACCTCCAGGATCCGACAGAGCTTGCTTGCAGGGTTTCTGCAGACACTCTGCTCATCTGCTTCCTTTGGGCATCTGACCATGGCCTCAGGGAGCTGTTTCACCCCAGAGAGAAACCTAAGAAAAAAAAGATACAGTGAAATGATGCCCGTGACCATAACCTTCACCTTTTCATCTCTAGCTGTGGTTTTTCTGCCTGCACAGCTCCAGTGGCACAGTTTGGGTTCCCGCCAGCACCCGCTGGTGCCGTCTCCCCGAGCAGGAGCGCCAGCAGCGGGGAAGGAGCCTCACACCATCCCCATTCCTGACTCCTCCACCTGCCCCGGGGCAGACACAGCCCCTGCTGCATTCCCTGTCTTTGCAGCAGTTTGTTCCCAGCACCGGGCAGCTTTATTTACCTGCTGCTCAGCGCCGTGTTTGTACAGGCCTCGAGAGGACTCGACAGGCCTGCGGTTCAAACGGAGCTGGCGGAAAGGGGAGAGAATTGCTGGGTGATTGCAAAGAGGCCCCGAGGCAAACCTCAGCCCTTTCATTCCTGCCTCCTCTCCTCTCTTGCACCACCTTGGCTCCGCTCGACAGCAAGCTTGCAAGAAAAACAAGGCGTGTGGGAGCTCCTCTGCAAGGCCTCCCTCAGTAGAGAGGTCTGGAGGAGGGGAAGAAAGGTCTGGAGGAGGGGAGATGTCCTCTCCTCCAAGCTCCTTTAACCCCAGCTGGGTGGCAGGAGGTGCAGACCAGCTCATGGGTGTCTCCAAAAATCCCAGGGAAAGCCTGTTAAAGTGTTCATGGGGTGCAAACCTATGTTACCTGTCTCAGGGCTCGGGTGTTGATCAGATCCCGTTGTCCCTGTGCCTTGGGGAGGGAGCATCCAGCCTTTCCCTTTCCTTGATTTTTGATGTGTTTCTTTGGAGGAGACCCACACAAGCCAAGAAGACAGAGCAGTGGGCTCTTTAGACACCAGTCCTGGGGTCAGGGGGTTGAGGGCAGATGCCCAGCTGCACTTTGCCTGTCCTGTTCTTTGGCCAAAACCGCCTGAAACTGCGTCCAGGTCTCTGCATGAAGCCTGTAACAACTTTGGCCACTCCAGTTTGGATTGGAGAGGGATGGATCATTCACAGCACTGCTCCACTGCCTCCCCTCTCCGTTCTTCTGTGATGTTCTTTCACCCAGGGCTGTGGTAAAATGCCAAACCCAGGCACTCCTATGGAGTCACAGAATCATTTAGGTTGGAAAAGACCTTCCAAGTCATGGAGTCCAACCATCTACTCAGCACTGCCATGTCCACTACTGCTGCCAGCCCCAGCCAGGGAGAGCCTCACAGCCCAAGGCGAGTGCTGATTAAGCAGGGCAGGGTAGGAGCACAGGAAGCCCTTTCCAGGGGAGGTGGCACAGGCAGATCCCAACACGCCGGGCTGAGCGTCAGGGGCTGTGAGACGCAGGGCCGGGAGGGCAGTGAGCTGTGCTGGAGTGCAGGGTGGGGAGGCTGTGCCCCAGGGACACTGTCACCCTGGAGAGGATGGCATGACACCCAGCTGGGCTGGGAAGCCCTCACTGCTGCACCAGAGAAGTCCTGAGCTTATAGAGAAACACCCAACAGGCACTTGAGGAAGAATGGGGTTTAAAATCAGTGCTGCCATTACCTTATTTACCTGGTGTTTTTGAAATACTGTGGGAGAGGCTTTCAGGCTTTGCTCTGCAGTGATGTAGAGCTAAGACCATTTAAAAGCTAATAAAGAGCAACTTGTGATCCACACAGAAACACCTTGTCTAAGAGACTCGAGTAGAAACATGCAGAAGAGTAAGACAAACACTACAGCTGTGGCAATGAGAAAGGGAAAGATGTTCTGCACTCTCCCCTGGAAGAGAAGGCAGGAGCCCATTTACTCTGCCCCAGAGGCACAGAGTAACCCCCGACTGTGACAGGAATAAGAGCCATGGGCCAACTTAGAACATACACAGGGAGAGAAATCTGCCTGATGAGTCTCCCCCACCCCAGTCTCTGTTGCCTGATCAGATCAGAGGAAATAAATCCTGGCAGAGCCAGTTTTCACAGGAGTTCATGCCCTGACCCTGCCTCAACAGGGGCCGGGTCCAATACGTTTCCCTTTTATCTATTTAAATAGGATTGCTTTTCTTAGTCCACTAACGTGCAAAACATGCCAAGTCCTGTGCTGAATTACTGATGTCTGCTGTGTTTTAAAACCCCCAGTGAGGCTGGCTTTGCCCCAGCATTGCCTTGCTTTTGCAAAGATGCTTAGCTAGGGGCATTGTAGGAGGTTTAGCAGGCCTCAATTACAACTGACATTGGAAACTTCTATCACAGTAGCTACATCCAAAAGCACACGTGCAGTGGGGCTTAGGCATTTGCAAAATCAAAGTCTAGACATTTGTGGTGAGTATAAAGGCTGACTTCAGACTCTGCCAGTCTCTGCAGCTCACAAAATACTACATCGTCCTCTGAAAAAAGGTAAGATTTAAAATCCACTTAGCAGACCAGGCCATCCCAGCTTGAAGAAGATGCTGAATACCCTGAGATTAACTTAGCCTGACAACTGGCTTTCCAAAGCAGAAAAGCCTTTATTCCCCAGGTCTCGACACAAATCCAGACTCTGGTGGTGATTTATTAAAGAAAGGTGGTACTGATCCATTGCTCAGCAAGCCAAACTGCTCTCAGGATCATCTCTGTTCTCCCCTTATCCTCTGGGCTCCTGACATATTTCTCACTGCATCAATTCCCAGGAAAGAAGTTTGCTGCTTTAGTGCAGCAAACCAGGGCAGCCAGTACAGATGCAGGCACAGGTACAACCCACAGCCTGCACCTCCCTCCTTTTCACCAGGGCAGTGTTTTCTCTGCCCAGAAGGTCCCAGCTCTTGGTCATTCCCAAACCAAAAATCTTTGCAGAGTTGGAAACTGAGGGGCTCCTTTCCCATCCTTGTCTCTGCCAGCTTTGGGGAAAGAGAGAGCTGCAGAACTGCTCCCCATGGCTGCGCCAAGGACACAGCCCCAGACACATTTTCAGCACAGCACCCTGTGTTTCCTTCCCAAAGGCCTGCCAGGATGAGGCAGCCTTGCAGCAGTCCTGCAGCAGCCCTGCAGCAGCTCTTTGCCCCATGTGGCAGCCAGCTCGGCGTGTGCCGGCAAGCACCACACTACAGGTGACTCCAGCTCACGGGGCTGGCTGGGCTTTGCCAGTCAGTTTTTGGCAGGGAGGAGGCCTTGCAGATGCCACTGGACTTTATCCATTCATTTCTCCTCATTAGTAACCAAAACAGCCACTCGAGCCTGGGTGAAGCCTGATGGTGAAGGCTGTGGTTAATGAACTGTGCTGGCAAGCACACCCAGGCAAAGAGAAAGGGCTGGGGAGTCATCGTGGCTCAGAACCAGCCTGTGCCACTGGGGAAGCTGAGGCACACCTGATCCTCCCCCTCCTCCCTCTGAGCTTCCCTTACCTCTCAATTAGTTGAAAGGCAACTCAACTCCTCCTTCTTGGAGGAGTTAAAAGAAAAAATAAACTAAAAGGCCAACAAATGTGGAGGAATACATCGGCCTTGCCCTGCTGGCAGAGGCTTGTGCCTAGAGGGGGTTCCCTTTTTCCCCCCACTGGGGTGGGTGCTGGCAGCTGAAGGGCAGGGGGGAAGCAGGGCTGGTTTAGGGCCAGACAGAGGGTGCAGTCCCTTGTGGCACAGCTAGCCAAGCTCACCCTTGGAAAGGGACTGCGCTGCTCCATGGTATTTTCAGGACTGTGCTGACAGACTCTCTAGCCTGAAGCAAGCCAAGAAAAGGTGCTTCAGGGGAAGCTGTCATTCCTTGAACAACAGCAGCCTCTTTCCAAGGGATTTTATGCATCTGACTCCCATTAAAACCAGAAGGACGCCAACCTCTGGGACCTGGCCAGCGTTGTGCTTGATGCCTGCAGCCATCTGGAACTGCTCCTTCTAATGCCAGGTCCTCTGCTCCCTCCTGCCCCACACTGCACACCCTGGTCCAGCCAGTGCCCTACAGCATCCAGAAAAACATGTAAAGTCAGGTTGTTTAAATGTAAAATGCCCAGAACTGCTCTGAGGCGTGCCACAAAGGCCCCCAGTGCGTGCCACTACTTTGTCCCCTCCGTGAGCTTGCAGGCAGGGCTCCTCCAGTGTCACAAGTTGGCACAAGGGTCACAACAAAGCAGTGGGACATCCCGGGGAAGGACCCAACCCACTGATCAACCCCATCTGAACTCTTTGCAAGGAATCAACATGAACATGGGACAGGGTGAGGCTGGGTGAGGTAGGAGGCAAGAGGGATGGGATCTTGAGCCACTCCAACTTTTTAATGTGGCCCTTTCCTCACTGCCCTCACAGGGACAGCCGGGTGCCCGTGCCCCTCCCTGAACAGGCACACACGTGCCCGCGCTCCTCCCGCACACCCACGCTCGCTCACGCAACACTCACTTCTTGTTTTTACCGAAATCAGCCACTGAAAGTGACTGAAAATCAACCACTTGTCAAGGCAGAGAGCTCTCAGGTCACTGCATCCACCAAACTGCCCCCAGCACAAGCTGCTCACAGACAGGGCCATCCATCTTTGCAGACCAAAACATGAGAATGGAGATGGCAGTAACTCACAGAATTCACAGAATTCACTGAATGACTAAGTTGGAAGAGACCTCCAAGATCATTGAGTCCAACCCATGCCCCAAAATCTCAACTAACCATGGCACTGAGTGCCACATCCAGTCTTTCTTTAAACATATCCAGGGATGGTGACTCCACCACCTCCCTGAGCAGACCATTCCAATACTTTATCACTCCTTCTATGAATTTCTTTTTCCTAATATCCAACCTATATTTCCCTTAGCTCAGCTTGAGACTGTGTCCTCTCCTGTCAGTTGCTGCCTGGAGAAAGAGAGCAACCCCCACCTGAGCACAGCCACCTTTCAGGGTGTTGTAGAGAGTGATAAGGTCACCCCTGAGTCTCCTTTTCTCCAGGCTGAACAACCCCAGCTCCCCTCCACAACTCATCTCTGCTTGTGCAATGCTTTGCTGACTTGATCCCACCGACCGCTTGGTCCCACTGCAGTTTGCAGCTCTCCCCTTTAGCTGCTCCATATCATCTCCCTGAGGCCTATCAGAGCATCCACGTGGCTAAAAGCTGCCTCAGGGTGTGCCCCTTGAGGCTGCCAAAGCTTTGAGTTAGACACATCACAGCCACAACCCTGTAATCCACTCCCATGAGACACTGCTGCTGTCAGAAAGCAAATCCCATCCACGAAGAAAGAGGAAAAAACATTCACTTCCTCAGCCATGAACACTGGTATGGTTGTTCCCAACTCAGAAAGCACAATCTGGGTGAGATTCTTCAAATTCAGTTTTGCCTCAAGAGTTTTCTGTGTTAAAAGTCCAAGGAAAAATTAAATCATAATTAAATCCTCTCTAAGCAGTTAGGAAGTACAGTGTGCATAGGAAAAACACCTTCCACATCCCAGTCACTTATCCCAATGTCCACTTTATCTTTAGTAAATATTTAAATACTTCCAGAATCCTACACTGTTCTGCAGTTACCATTTTAAAAATATTAATAGATACATAAATATTATCGTACATATTAAGACACATAAATATATATGTGTATGCATATATATATATTCACACACATTAAAATAAAAACCTTGAAAAACCCTGCCTTTGGATTCTGCTTCTACCTTCTCTTGTGACAGAATAAGTCATCTTTACTTTCTTTTTAGCAGTCACACCAGACAGGATACAAACTCCCACTGATTCCCCTACAACGCTACTTGTTGACAGCAGCTCCAACCTCATCCCATCCCAACAATCCAAATCCAAACCCAGGTGCAAGGACTTGGGCCCAAAATGAGGCCCAACGTGAGGCTGCTGCTCCTGCGTCACCAAAAACTGCAGCAGCTGCAAGTAGCTTACTTATTGTGGTTTATTTGTGTTTTATTTGTGCCAGGCTGGGTGGGGCTCTGAGCAACCTGGTCCACAGCTGAAGGTGTCCCTGCCCATGGCAGTGGATGATCTTCAAGGTTCCTTCCAACCCAAACCATTCTGTGACTCCTCTTCTTGTCCTCAGCTGCCTTCTTCACCATATTTTAATAACTGTTGTTCCTCTAAGGGTCATTTTTTGGCCCATAAAGAAGGGATTTGCCAAGTATTTCTTACATCCATTGCAGACATACATGTCCACACACAGAGTGGGCAGTTGCAGACCCACATTGCTTTTTATCAAGCCTCTTCCTGCCCTCCTGCTGCTTTCCCAGGCTCTGTTTGTTTCCCCAGGTTTAGTCTAAGGCCCTAAATATATCCCAGATTAACAGAATTCACCAGAGATCAAGATGCAAGGGGCAAAAAAATTACAGCCAAGTGACTGAAGGCTCCCAGCAAAGTTAGGTTTATATATCTCAGCTAAAAATGTCCCCTTGTCCCCTTCCTATGCCTGGTGAGTGCCAGGGGCTCTATGCCAAGCCCTGGCCACTCCTCACCAGCCACCTTGTCGTGCCAGAGGATTATGGCTTCCTCGAAGGCCTCCTGAGAGGCTTCAATTATCTTCCTTGATGAGATATCTGAGCTCCTGTGCCAGCAGCGAGTGAGGAGCAGACCCAGCCACAAAGATTCACTGCTGAGCAAGGCACTGGGTGTCCTGCAGGGAATGTGAGCCCCAGCACCTCAGCTCCACACAAAGTTCAATTTCTTGAGAGATCTGTTTTGGGAGAGGCACAGCCCAGCTCTTGAGAGGTGCTGGGGCTTTGGGGGCAGCTCTGCTGCTCCCCAGCTCTGTGACAGCTGAGTGGAATGGAAGAGGGAAGTCATTGGTGCTGCTGGAGAAACCTGCCAGAAGGCCAGAGCCAGTCTCAGTTTTTGGGTTTGGCTCCTCCTCCAGTGCTTTTAACTCCTTAAAGCTCTTCCTGAACAACCAACCCAATCCTCCAGTTTTGCCCAAAAGGAATTTGGCCAACAGCAGGGAAGTTAAGATGTCAGTAAAAACACAACTGATGCCAGCAGAGTTTGGCTGCAGATCCGAGTTGTGACACAATTAATACCTAATGAGGATATAAATATGATATTGTGACACACAAAAAATCACCAGGTTTCCAAGGAATAAGTTGTTGTTGAGGAGCCAAGAAATAATCCTTTAACCATGGATTAAATTCAGTGCTATTTGACATCCCATCCTTCAATCAAGCCATTAGAGAACAGGAAGATTTTCTCACCAGAAATACTCACGTGTGGGTGAGATATTTTCTAGCATACATGCAAATAAGGAGTTATGAGGCTCTTCAAGGAATGCCTGCTCCAATCTAGTGCCTGCTTTGTGCCTAGGCTACATTAAATGCTGATCTCTTTTCTGAAAAAGGTCATTAAGCTGCAAATGTGGCGGTCCTGTCTTTATTTCAGCTCAGTCTTAGCCACAAACTTCACCCACCAGACATTAAACCAGCTCCCTGATGCCCACATTTGGTGTCCCTTGAAGCAGCACTTGCAGGGATGTTGTCACTGCAGGGTGACCCAGCTGTGCCTGCAGTCACCCACATGCCAAGGGTCCAGCCTGCCCTTCCTTTCCTCCCTGTGCCAGCTGCCACTGCAAGGGTGCTTCAGCCTCTCTTCACCCCCTGCTCCTCTTCTGGGCACTGCCCTTTGAGTCTTGATGAATTCCTGCATCCAGAGCTGAAAGGTGAATCCACAGTGACTCCCAGGGCAGGGGGGCAAGGAGGTAAATGAACACAAAGGACAGCCCCATGTATTTCACCCCTGTCCAGTGGAGATTTTCTCCTCTGTATCCTGCAGGGCTGCACTGTGGTCTCCAGAGGCTGGAGGTGTCTGCTTCCCTGGAGAAGCTGTTTCAGTGTTTTGTGGGAGTACAGCTGCCAACATCCTCTGTAACTCAGCCTGTTACCCTGCACAGTCACTGCAGGTTTTTTTTTCTTTCTCTCTGACACCTTCAATGGAGGTCCCCAGGAATCCACCCCTCATTTCCTCCTATTTTAGCTGAGCCAAGTTATTGAGAATCTCACTCTCTAACAGCAGCAAAATGGGGACAGACATGGCAAACTGAGGAATTCAGTGAGAAGAAAGCCAACTCCTGCACAAGAAATGTGGAGGAAGAACACCAAGAAGAGAGCTGGAAATGAAAAGCACACTGTGGAATTATGCAGCATCCCTGTAACAAAATCAGTTATACAACTACTTGTGAGGGCACCTATTTGCATTATTCATAGGGTATTAATTACACAACTCTTAATTTTTCCTTTTGAGACTTTGCCATTACACCTCAACACCTGCAGCAGGTAGCCCAGCAGTGCTTTTCTGCCTCCAACACAGCCTATTCAGTTTTCCCCTCCTGCCTAATTATGACAATTATTTTCTTATCCTCCTCTTTTATTTCCATTGACTCCTATTGTTTGAGCCGGCCATTACAACTTTAATATTCCTGTACCAAAGTTGTTCTCTGCAGACCCCACCCAAGACAGCACCATGATATCACCTGGTGTCAGGTAACAGCTGAAATCAGCTCTCCTCCAGGAGTTTTTCTGGCAGCTCCTGACAAAAAGGAGGCTGTGGGTTTGTTTTGTTTTCCTCTGACCGCTGCATCTCTCCCTGGCCTCCTCTTACCATCCATTCCTGCTGGGAACATGCTGGATGAGCAGGGCTGTGTGGTCCCAGAGGCTGTTCCAGCAGTGACAGGGATCCCAGGGAAGGGCTCAGCCACTGCCTCAGCACAGCATGCCAGCTCCTCTGAGCTGAAATCCATGGCACAAAGAGCCTGAACAACTCAGAGTCCTCCCACAGCAGCACCAGGCAGCAGTGCAGGGTCTCCTCCCACACATCCCAGGTGAGGGGCTGTGCTCAGACCACAGCAGGTAACATTCTTACCAAATAATTATTGAGAGCACCAACAGAGGACCAAAAGAACAGGTTTGCAAGGGCTAGAAATAAGTGAACAACTCAGAGACTGTTAAACCAGGGCCAACAGGGCTGTTCAGCAACACTCAACCACAATTCTTTGGATTGTCAATTAAATATAAATTTTCATAGCCAGATGGAATGCAGCACACCGAGCTTCGGGTGTCCCTGCAAGTGTGCCAAAGCTCCCACAGCAACCAGTGCAGAAAAAATGGGGAAAACTCAGTGTATTTGTTCATCCCACCTTTCTCACTCATGGGCCTGTACTCTGGGTGAGCTGAGTGCCCTGCACTGCCCAGAGAGGGAGAGCAGACAGCCCAGGTGAGCCCAGGAGAACTGGGCTGGCTGAAGGAAGGAAAGTCAAATCCCACCCAGGCTGCCTCCACTTTGCTGTCGAACAACCAAAGGAAAGCCCAGCAGTGAGAAGCTCCTGGGACACACCTCAGGGTATCACTGAAGAGGGTTTTGGTGTAGGAGATGGAGCACTGGGCTCATGCCTGAGTTTAGAGGGAGGCAGAGGAGTTCAGGAGCAGCAGAGCCAGGTATCTCCTCTGATGGGTCCTCCTGGGGCAAGTGCTGCTTGTGAGAGATTTCTGGCAAAGCTGATTGTCCAACAGTTTGTGCTGAGCTGCCCAGGCTCCTGGGCTAACACTGAGGTTGGGTATGGATATAAACCCAGAAGGAATCAAAGCTCTGAGCCTAACATTCTGCATTTAGGGACTAAAGACCTCCATCAAGGGCTGCTGTCTCTAGGGATAATCTACCCTGAGCTAACAGTGTTTCTTTAGACTCTTGTGTTACAGTTCTGCTTTCACAGAAGACAACCTGTGAAACTGAGGCATGGGAGAAAGTTTCTGAAAGGTTGGAGACACTGGCTGAGGGTTCCTGGGTGTGGTGAAGGCTCAGAGGGGGAGGCATATGTCTGGTGATCATTTGGGTGTGCTGGGTTTGCATGGCAACATTTTGGGGGTTGGGGGTAGGCTATAGGGGTGGCTTCTATGAGAAGCTGCTGGAAGCTTCCTTTGTGATCCAAAGAAATCAGGTGAGCAATGTTACCTAGAAGATGATGATTGCAAGCCAGTGATCATCATGAGAACAAGTAACTTATTCCAGTAACACCTAACATCCATTTGTCCAAAGCAAAAGTATCTGATTCAGCATTCCTGGCACCAGTGATCAGCCAAGTTTGCCACTCACTTCTCACAATGAGGAAAACTGCTTTTCTGAGACCTAACACCCATCTTGCCCCTTGTCTTAGGCTTAGACCACAACCTTGTGTGCTTTTACGCTGTAGTTTTCTGTTCATGGGTGCAACCCAAAATTTCTATATATAAATATATATACACATATACAGATGTATATATATACCTTTTCAGTATGTAGACTATATATATATATATACATATATACACATATATACCCAATGAGTTGAATCTGGCCCAGAAGAATCAAGGCTGGATTACGCCAGGAAGCACTGGCCCGTTTTAGCCTTACAGCAAAATCTCATCTGCCTTCTGAGCCAGTCAAAGACCATTTGCCTCCACATAAATCAGCCCTTATCTTAGCCAGACAGGCCCTGCAGATGCTCATGTTGTATCAAACTCTTCAGCTTCTGCTCTCAACACTCTAATCCAGTGATGCTGAGCTGAACCTGAGTGAATTATGACCCTTGCGCCCCAGGTGATGCTGACTCTTTAGTTTTACAGGAGTACAAGAACCGAACAGAAATTACAGCTGTGTGAGCAGCCTGAGCCCTAATGATGGGGTGATATCCTTGCTTACAGGCCCTGAGTTGGCACAAAATGAATGAGGATTCTTCACCCACAGAGTAGCCATCCTGTTTTTAAATGTCCATCAGGACACAGCAGAAGAGGATGTAAAGCCTAAGAGATTTTCAGCCCATGATAAACCAACCCCTGACCACCTCGCTTTCTGCCATGGTTTTGTTTTTTCAAAACACACCTGAACAAATCACAGATCACTGTTTTCCCTCAGGATGACACCCCCATTTTTGCTTGTTTGGCCTTGCAGGCACACAGACAATTGATCCGTGCCACTCCTTAGTCCCCTAGTTTTCCATGTGGTCCTTCAGACACGGGAGCCTGGACATCCCCACCCATGTGGCACCAGTGCTAATCTGAGCCCAAAGGCAGTGGAAACGCCCCAGAAAGCTCAGGGCTTCATTCAGCAGGAGCTGAGGAGTTTCCTGTTTTACCACGAGGTAAATCCAGGAGCCTGGGATGAGAGGCTGTGCAGCGTCCCGAAGGGATTAGTGCTTTTCATAAGGATGAGCTCCCAGAGGTCCTGGGCTAAAATAAGGGCCAAGATTAGGAACAGCAGGGTTGGTGGAGCCCAAGTGATCCACAGAGCTCACAAGCAGGAGCAGGGCTGGCATTAAAACAAGCCAATGGCTTTTGGGCTATTTGGGGATGAGACAGGGACTCCCACATTTGTGTCTACAGGCACACACTTCAGGCTTGGGTTGGCAGAGCCTGTTTTCCTGCTGTAATTGGCCCAGTGGGAAGGCAGGCTGGGAGCTGGGGTCAGGGTTATTTAGCCCTCCTCACCATCACTGTCTGGCCAAACTCACCATCAGCTCCACCCATGGGACCTCCCCAGCTGATTTTTCAGGCCACACCGACTCCACTTTTCCCAGTGCCACCAAACCTCCAGCATCTGGTGTCTCCTAATCACCCCAGCAGCTCTCTGTTGCATATCAAAGGAGGAGGACCCGGCAGGATTAGGGACCGAAACAATGCAAGGGAGATCTCAGCCTGCTTCTGAATCATTCAGGGTTGAGAGTCTGGGATTAGAGATGGTGCCACTGGAAGCCAAAAGCTCCTGCTTTTTTTTTTTTTTTTTTTTTTTTTGGTGAGGCTGGGATGCTGCTCCTCCACAGCATGGTAGTTTTTAAACACAGGGTTGGCACTTTATCCCAAAAGTCTACGCCAAACGATAAATCCTGGAGATTTGCATAAACACTGGTGTCAGTCTGGATGGCTTCTATGTAACTGTGGGGCATGTGTGGATCTCCTGGATATACAATAGCAGGAGCAAATAACTTAATAGGTCTGTTGTGAGTAAAGCCTGCATCAAAGGCTGGAGTTGAAGTCCTGATTAAGAAAACCCAGGGATGAAAAGCTAAGCTGATTTACACATTTTGCAACACCTCCCAAGGTAGAATGAGGGCTGCTGGTAATAGCAGCAAGCGTCTCCTGGTTTGTCTTGGGGCACAAATTGTTCTCCAGACAAACACAGGCAAGCCTAGAACCGGGCTTAATATTAGGGAAGGAGACAACTGAAGACCTCTTTATTGTTGTTTTCACTTTAGCTTAGAGCATTGCAGTGGCTGCTGTCCTGGCAAGAGATGCTGCATGCTCAGCACTGGCTGGTGCCTTGGCTTGGTCAGGGTGCTGCAGTCAGTGCTCAGACAGTGGCACCTTTTTGCTCAGGCCCAGGAGGTCCACAGGGATCAGCTCAGGTTAACACCAGAGCCACCTGCCCTCACCAGCACCAGCTTTGCTCCTCAGTCCTGCCATTAAAAACCATCTCAGAACCAGCTCCACTGCTCTCATGGCACAAACCCAGCCAGGCTCTGTGTCCCTTGCTCCTGCTCCCTTGTTATCCTGTGCTGTTCTGCAGCACAGATGTGTCCTGACACCCATAGGATGAGGTATATCCAGGGAATTTATCCAAATCATCAGAGGAATTGCTTGGGCGCCACAGATTCCAGAGAACACATCCTGCTATCCCCCCATGCTCCACTCTCCCAATAGCAGATGTTGGCTTAGATGACCTGTCTGAATTTTTTCATTCCCAATTAATTCACCTTAAAAATGTACATCTTTTTTAAAAGTTACTAATTGAAGATTTGTCTTCTTTTTAAGGTCATTGTTATCTATTAGAGCTGGAGAACCTCTGTTGACTCTGAATGATTGCCTTTCTACTTTCCAGCTGGCATTGCTGAAAGGGCTATTGAACACAAAGCAATATGAACTTCGGTTTATAAAACTTACATTTTATTACAATAATCTTTCACATGAGAAATACCTCTGCCTCTTTTATGTACCCCTGTCCACCTTCATGTGCAAATGTATTGCTCATGAATTTTAATGGATATTGGAAATGCTCACTGGAGTGAGAACAGTCTTTTTTCACTGGCCACAAACACAATATGACAGCACTAACATTTTTTTTCCACCCTGCCTTTTTTTTCTTTTTTTTTTTTTTTTTTCTTTTTTTTCTTTTTTTTTCCCCTGGCTTCTTATTTAATAATAAACCAGGTTGTGAACACACTGACTCATCTCTTGTTTTCTCAAAATAGTGAGAAGTTTTATTTATTTTTTTAATCAGTAACTACCTGAGAGAAAGGAATGCCTCATAAGATAAAGGCATTTAATTAGTTTGTTTGCTGTTAAGAAAAATATGTAGGTGGATGTGGGCAAACTGCCAAGCCAAAGTGGTCTGGCTTTGCTGACAGTTCAGCAAAAGAAAAAGATTAGACGTCATGGAAAAAATTACTGCCTGAGCAGGAAAAGCTGGACATGGCACATATTTCTCTTCTTGCTCCAGCTTTGTAACAGTAAAAGGAACCTCTAGCAGTAGCTAACAGAACATACTTAGTGTGCAAGAGGGCTGCGAGACAACAAAGCTGGCTGAATCACAGGGCTTTGGTAATTATGTGAGATTTCTTTCAAATCTCTTGTTCTTCATCAGTATTGTTATTAATATTATTACAGCAAGAGCTATATCCCTTGACTCCCCAGACTGCAGGAGGGCCAACACATCAGCACTGCTCAGGGCACTGTGAACCTTTGGCTTCACTGTGCACGTTTGGGAGCAGACCCCGACATCCGGATACTTTCGTTTGTAACTCAGAGCACACTACAAAGCGGAACAACCTTTTGGAACCAGGTTAGCAAACAAACAGCACCGTATCAATCACCCTGATCTTGATTTCAATGCTGTTCACATTCCTGCGGACGCGAAACACTCGAGGTACAACGTGCTGGAATCCCAAAACACAAACAAATCCAGAGAGCCCATAAGGTAGCACAAGTCTGTCTAGAGTTTGGCCATTCTTGCTGAAAGCCAGATTTGCCACTGGACATCCTCTGTGCCCTGTTCACAGCAGGGTCCTTCTGCTCTGCTGCTGCCAAGGAACTGCTCCCCACTCTTGAGTTTGTGCCACATCTGAAGCAGGGTTGTGCCTGTCTGTACCAAACTCCTCTGCAGGGACTGCAGGGCATTCCAGACAACGCTTTCCAGCTGGCTGCTGCATCAGGAAAGTCTACCAGCATGTTTTGTATACAGTACTTTAATGCCAGCCATCCTTTACCCTTTAGACTTTTGTCCCAGATAACAGCTCTGTACCTTTCCTGAAATCCACGAGTCTTATCGTGGTGACCCAGCTTTTATGATCACTTAATTCACTCCCACCTTTGGATTGTTCAATCCATTTCTGTTAACCAGGAAGAATACTGAAATAGCCAGTCCATTATTAGCTGCCACCTATTTCTGAGATGAGTTGTCTCTCCCACGTTGGAGGAAGCTGGCCACACAACTCCTTCTCCTGCTGACCTTTTTCTCTTGACCTTTGGGAGAGTGAGATGTCTGTTTGCCACATGGTCCCACCCCCAGAGAGTCATGATAGGGATTTTTTTTTTAATTTTTATTTTTTTAATCACCATGCATCCCTTTCCATACCACAGGGGTCTGTTACAGACCCTTACATCATTTTACCTCAGTTTTCCCTTCTATAATGGAAGGCTTTTTGTGCTTGACTTGCAAGGAGCTTTGTGAGAGTTTCTTCACAGCCAGCCAGTCCAGGTGTGTGTAAAGGGCACATTTGTACACATGTCCAGGAGAAACTGAACCCAGTGGAGGAATTTAGTTTTGAAAAGCAAGACTGACACTTCCAGCAGCTGTTAGTGATGGCACAGGGACCTGCTGGACACAACAGCATGGATAAATGAACACGTAACAGGAATTTAGTCAGGTCAAACACCATGAACGACGAGCAGATTGAGAATGAAAAAAATCAGCAGGTGAACAATCTGCTCCCCAGCCAGCAGAGAGAAACCTGGCTGTCACCCTCTCTTCTCCCACAGGATGTTGCCTTGCAGACACTTATCCCATTACAACTTATCCCAGGACAACTTCCCTTTCCCCCGTGCCCCAGCAAGACTCCCAACCTGCCCTTACGCAACTTGGATTTCTCTAGGGATGGGAACCCCAACCTGAACAGCATCTGGCTCAGCACTTCTGGCTGCTGAGGCAGTAACACCGAGGGCAGTGCCCACCCCAGGGGCTAAAAGGGTGGGACTGAGCCTGGGAAGCCACAGCTCGGGCAGCAGTGGCAGCTTTGTCCCTCAGCACGGCACCAGCAAATCTTCCACGCTCCCAGGCAGGGTTTGCAACTGGTTATTTCACCCTGCACTGCCATTGCATCAGTGTCTGACACCTTAAACCTCAGCTGGTTACTTTTCCTTTCAGGCATGGCAAGAGTAGAGGGGGGGTAGGGAGAGAGAAAAGAACAAGACAAATTCTGAATTCTCTCCTCCAGGAGAAATTACAAATTAAATCCCGGGCTAATAAATTTGCTTTACCCAATCTGGCTCCCTAGAATGAGGCTAAAGGCAATGAGTTCTGCCTCACTACATCCACATGGCTTGGCCAGCTGCTGACACAACTATCATTTTGCAACACCTTGCCTGTACAGACACCAGAGTGGGCCTCCCTCCTCTTCTGCCATCACCCTCCTCAAAATCATGAGCTTCTCCCTCTACTGCACCCAGAAGTGCTGTTTTCCACCAGGGAATATCCCTGTGCATGCACAGCTCTCATTCCCCATGGCCAAGGCTGAGCTGTTTCCTTGCTTGGTTGAATTTGAGAGCTGACTCTTGAGCACAGAGATGTGAAACCTCCGCCCTGATGGCAAATTCCCCAGCGTGGTGCCCTGCAAAGTCCCACCCCTGGTCCTCATCCTCTCTGCTGATCTTTGTCCAGTCTCTTTTCCCACTCTTTTGTCCCAAGGGATGCTCCTGCTCTCCCCATTTCCTCACTCATAGAATCATAGAATGGTTTGGGTTGGAAGGGACCTAAAAGAAGATCTTGTGCCACACCCTTGCAGTGGGCAGGGACAGCTTCCACTATCCCAGGCTGCCCAGATCCCCATCCAATCCAGCCTTGGACACCTCCAGGGATGGAGATTCCACAGCCTCTGTGGGCAGCTTGTTCCAGTGCCTCACCATCCTTACAGGGAAGAATTTCTTCCCAATTTCTAACCTAATTCTGCTCTCCTTCAGCTTAAGGCCAGTCCCCTTTGTCTTATCACTACTCTCCCTTGTGACAAGTCCTCCTCCAGCTCTCTCAGCACCCCTTTAGGTCCTGGAAGGTGCTCTGAGGTGTCCCTGGAGCCTTCTCTTTTCCAGGCTAAACAACCCCAACACTCTAACAGCCTGCCTTCATGGGAAAGATGCTCCAGCCCTGTGATCATCTTCGTGTCCTCCCCTGGGCTCATTCCCACAGCTCAGCATCTTGTGGGTGCAGAGCTCCACTCTGGTGCCATGTGGGGGCTGTGCCATCCCTGGGGGCTTCAGGCCCAGCAGGCTGAAGGGTGCTGGTGCTATGGGGCAGCAAGAGGAACAGATCCCACTGGATGCAGCCCTGCACTCACCCCAGCTCTGGGGGATAAGGAAATCCAGACTGGTGTGTGCCACTGTGAGAGACACTGGTGCCTGGGAACCCTGTGTGGCCCCAGGTGAGGAAAAGGCTTCTCATCCCTCTTCAGCTGAACAAAAGCTTTTCCCCTCTGCTTTGCTTTCTGCACTTTCCATACTCAGGCCAGTTTAATCTTCACTGCACCCACAGAAAACACTTAGCCTTGTTATTAAGCCTCTGTAGGCTGCAGCAGACACACAGCACATTAGGTGGAAAATACAGGAATTAATGTAATTGTTTTTGAACAGGGCACAGTCTCCAGCATCAATTAAATACTTAAAGGAAAAGGTATGCATGGGAGATAATGGTAGGAGCATAAAAATGGCATCAGGCAAAAGAACATGTATTTCTGGTTAAAGGAAAAAAAGTCATCAGGAGAGGAAGGCTGAAAGAGTCCTCGCCACATGAAACATCTCCAAAATAATTAATGAAACTTTTCTTATGAAAATTAATATAATATATAGAGATTTGAGGACTTAAAACCCCCTTAACATTCCTTATTTTTATCCATTTAGCATGTTTTGGTGCACATGGCAAATCATGTATTTACCTTGAGAAACCTTAGGCAGACAAATTGGCTGATCAGATGTTGGAAGTGAACAGAGTGAAAGGAAAAGAATCAAAAAGTGGGAGGAAGCATAAAGAGAACATCTTTCTTTCTGCTAGTAGGATATATTAAAAGTGCCAATTAAAAATGGAACAGGAAGAAGAACTTAATTTTCATGAAATGAATATAAATTTTGGGCAAATTAGAGATTTTGCCCTTAAAATAACCATCTCAAACCCACTGTAGAAGTGTAACCCCAGCTCCTCACATCATCCTCAATACTTCTGCTCTTCCTCACTCTCAATGGTGTGGAGGTGAATAGGGAATTTTCTGGCCACAAGAGGTATGGGGAATGTTTTAAAGGTATGAGGAAGCTCCACAGGAATTGCAATACTGAGGGAAAGAGAAATGAGAGAGGTGAGAAGACTGAAAAATGCATCCCTGGAGAGAGAAACCAGACAAAGTAACAACAAAAGGGAGCTGGGGAATGGGAAGATGACTTAAGCTGTGAGCAATGATGACCATTTCCAATGCCTGACATTTATAGCCACGAGTCCAGGCTCAGCTTTCACTCCAGTGTCTGTCTCCCCAGCTGGAAACAGCTGAGTAAAAAACCAGCACATTTCCTGTACAGCTCACTGGGGAACAGAACAGCGCTGGTTACTTATCTATCACCAGGGCTTTTATTTAGACACCAAGTAATAAGCTTGTCACCTGAGTGGGTCAAAGGCAGTATTTGAAACACAAGTATTGATCCCCAGATATCCCCTCCCTAAAATTGTACAGTTAAATATTGCCATATAGAAGCAGCAGCTGGATCTGGGACATTTTTCATTCCTTAAGCTGCACACAGTTCTTTTCATGCCTTTTACCATTTTCTCACTGCCATTGAAATAAAAAAAAAAAAAAAAAAAAAAAAAAAAAAGAAAAAATAAAAGAAAAAAAAGAAGAACTTTTTTTTTTTTTTTTCCCCAGCTCATCTTTGGCCTTAAAGGCCAGCTTGACTTCTCCTGCCTGTTCACATGCATCCACTGACTGGCAGATGATAAAACCCTTCTTCCCACGTCTGCACATGGCAGGGCAGAACAGGCTCCTCTGCACATCAACAGCCTGAGTTCAGAGGAGGAAAAAGAAAAGAAAGCCAGAATTATTATGAAGACACAGCATAATGGCACTTAGAGAAGGTTATTTATTTCCAATTTGTGCAGAATGAGGCCAGTTTGGGCACCAAGCTCTCTGAAGAAGGGTCAGTTTGAGGCACCTGAATTCACAGAGCAAAGCACAGAGGAGTGAGAAGGGTAAAAGGGGAAGGGACACCCTGAGCCACGGCTGAACCACATCAGAGTCCCCACTACCAACAGCAGGGCCAGAAAAGCTTTAATTCTGACAAAGAGATTGGTTTCCCCTCCCTTTGGGGCTGGAATGGCCCAGTGGGGAGCCCTGGTGTCTGTGTGTGCACTCACAGCCATGGAAACACGCAGGTCCCTCACCAAGGGCAGCCTTATCAGCAAGGCAGCCATGAGAAAATGATAAAGGCCAATATAATTACACCTGCTTGTCTCATGCCTGGGTAAATATTGTGGGACTCATGCTCAGCTGTGCTGAGTCCCATAAAATCCATCTGAAGCCACCCTGCAGCTCCCAGGTGAAACACTGGGGACTCGTGCGCTGAATAAAGGTGATCAGAACATCTCAGGGAAGAGTTTTCCACTAAAACAACAACTAAAAAGTGATTTAAAACAGAATTAAATGGGGTTTTTTTTCAGGATTTGTTTGCTAAGTGTATCAAGAAAGCAAGAAACCAAACAATTTTTCATAATAAACAAAATCAATGAGATCAACCAATAGGGTGTTGTGTTTTTTTAACTATGATCTCTCTATTAAAATCTGTACGAAAGTAGAGTATAAGACACCTGTACTATAAAAATGAAAGGTTTCTAGAAAATTTTCATTAGGAATAATTGAGTTTTGTTTTGCAAGAAATGCAGGCTTTTTTATTCCCACACAGCATTTAAATGGCAACACTGGACTGCAGAACAGAAGTAGTAATTTTGTAGCAGCCCCACCACTAAAAACATGCTTCCCCTAATTAGAGTTTTGTGGTAACTCCGTAATAAAGACAGGAATGAGATAAAGATACTTTTCCTCAAAGAGAGAGGGAAAATTCTGTAATCCATACAAGCTTGGAAAAGAATTAAAGTGACTACATATTTCCACAATGATATATTCCTTAGACTGGAAAAAAAATTAAAAAAAACCCCCCACACATAAGAGTCATGCAGCACATACCAAACCCAAGTAACTTCTCACTTTCCCACAGAGAAAATTGGCCATTGGGCATTTTCATCTCTGCATCACCAAGTTATTACCTCCCAACCACTCACAGGATAAACTTCAGCTAATTAGATCACAGGTCTCCCAGGTTTTAATCCTTGGATATAATTTAACTTTGCACCAACAGATCCTTGACACTGACAGCTTAATTTGGTGTCGCTGATCGCTGCACTGCCACTTTAATCAGATAGGCTGCAGTGTCAGAGACCCACTGAATTACACCTGTGGGGCAATCAGGGGTGTGTAATCCTGAGTTTGATATTAATAAAGGCTGATATCACCATGATGCACTCCCGAGGCAGATAGGAGATGCTGAAATGAGTGCAGTAATAAGGAACCCCACCCTTTCCATATATACCTGTTAATAGCTGGTTTCCCTTAACAAGACTCTCCCAAAGGACAGCCTTTTTCCTTCCCAGCAGCCACACTTCATACAGCAGGAAGGGAGACATTTCCTCCCAGAGCATTGCTGCTACCCCACCTCAGAAGCTGCATCTCCATCTTTTCCAGTGGAAGGTTCCCTGCCCAGGACAAGGGGTTGATCTCTAAGGTCCCTTCCAAGCCAAACCATTCTGTGATTTTATGGTTCATCGAGCCAGGGGCACTTAGAGAGAAATATAATGAGAAAACCACTACTGAGCACAAGAAAATGAATTCCAAGTGAGAACTGTCCTGTCTGTGGATGAGTCCTGCTAACCACCCCATAAATCCACCTTGCAGCCTCCTTTTTTCTGTAAATCAAACCCTTTTTCTTTTTCCTTTGCTGTTGCCACACAGCAGGGCATTTTCTCTGAAGCCCTCCCTATAAACTTCCTTTCCTCCTTGCTGTGCTAGCTTGCATTTGGGCTAATCGGGGACAGATCACCAGGCAGGTGAACAGAGCTGTGTGTCATATCTCTGTCTGTGTCCAAGATAAAGCTGGGTGGGGCCCAGGGAGGAAAGGAGAGCAGAGGGGAGCTGGTCTAGGGCAGGTGTGAAAGACCCAGGAGGGAAACCCAGAGTTCAGGAGAGGGGCAGCTCCTTGCCCAGGACAGTGAATGGAAACAGTGGGAGGATGAGGAGAGCCCCTGGTATTTGAGTTAGGAATGCAATCCATTCCTACAGGGAGATGGCAGAGGAGGGGAAAAGGATGCAGGGAACTGAAAACCCCTGAAATAGAAGGATGGGGACACTGTGACACAGTTTAGTGTCTTGTTACACTGACATTAAAGGCTACTCAAGCTACTAAAAACACTGCAGCCACCTCCAAAAAAGCCTCCTCTTCCCCCTCAAAAAAAGCACACCCACCCTCTCCTGCCCTGGGGAGATCAAAACCTTTGGTCCAGATCCTGAAAGCTGACCCAAAATAAGGAAATCAGGCCAAGCCATGGACTCAAGGGTAAAGACAGGCCCTGGAGGTGGGCTTTGAAAAGTAACACTGATTCAGGGAGAGGTGTGAAGGGTCCAAAAATTGACCAAAAATTCTATGGCTCTACCATTACATATCGAGAAAAGACGGGAGGAATCCCCTGTGGATACAAACCCCCAAAATGTACAAATGGAGCGAAACATTCACCTGCCTCAGCTTACTGTGAGGCTCAGGGGGCACACAGACACAGCAGGGCTGTCAGCAGGGGCTCAGGCACCTCCCTCACCACCCTGCAGTGGGGCAAAGAGCAGCGCAGCTTTTGGGGAAGAGTGGAGGAAGGGCATGGGGAAGGTGATCAATCGACTGTGATCCCTCCCACAGGCAGCATTGCCTAATCCCTGTGGCAATTCCAGTAGGCACAGGGATGGAGAGACTGGCAGGAGGACAATGGGCAGAAGCCCACGAGGCTGTGTTTCCTCTCCCAGAGGATGGGGGATGTCCAGGTGTGGTACCCAGCCTTGCCTTGAGTCAGCAAAGCCCTGAGATCAGCCTGGAGCTGCTCACATGGAAAGCACAGTGACAACTGGGGGCAAGGACAGGAGGGACAGATCCTGAGGTGATTACTCTGACCTTACTCAGTGGGAATTTTTGCCTGAACAACAACTGAGTAATCACTTTGCCTGTTGGCACACACATGACACACCATCACATTTTGTATGGGAGTTGTCTAGATTTCTAATTAGTTTGCACTTGTCCTGGTTGTATTTTGACAAAACAGCACCAGACAAGACTGTTTTCTTTCTTCTCCCTCCTGTGTTTAATAGCACCTGGGAAACATCTGGGGGGTCCAGTTCCCTGCTACAGCCAGAGCACAGCTTGGAGGTGCAAACCCACTGCAGGATTTGGGTGTGCTCCAGGGATGGTGGCAGGGAAAGTCCAGCTCTGCTGCTGCACCACAGGATGGACAGGGACTTTTCCACCAGGTACAGGCAGTGCTGTTCATGGCTGGGTTTCATCCACCACCCTCCTGTCCCTTGAGATGCTGTGACTGTGACAGCAGAGTGCAAAGATGTGACCTTGTGCTGTCATTGCTGAAGGCTGTGGGGCAGCTGGGGGGTCATGGGGCAAGGAAAATCCTTTTACACCCTCTGCCCCCCTGGTTTCAGCTCTGCCCATAAGCAGAAATTCACCACCCAGGGCACAGGTCTTGAAGCACCTCTCTGCCCAGCTCTGCAGCACTGCCCATGGTTTGACAGACACCCCATCCCATTTGTGGTTTAATGCAGCTCCACAATCAGAGTGTTTGGGAAGAAATCCTGAAGCAGCAGTGTCTCCAATCTGGCTCTGTTCCAAAATTCCAAGGCTGCCTGACCTCCTCCCCACTGCACACCCTGACACAGGCCTGACCCATGATGACTCTTCTCCCCAGCCCAAATTCCTGGCCAAAGTGCTCCAGCTCCTCCGAGCACACGCTTAACTTGTTATATAACACCCTCTAAGTGCTGCAGATTGTTTCAGCATCATCACAACATCATTTCTGAAGATGAAAAATAAAACCCCAGCACCTTCCCAGACCTCTGCCACCAAAGGTAATTACAGAATTCATCCCAGATGAGGCTGAAAGGAGAAACAAGGCAAATTTTCCAAGAGGGTTCTTATTTGTTTGAATTGATAGAGATGCCCCTTGCAGATGCCTGCAATTTCATTTCTAAACCCAAAGCTAGACCTGTGTGTGTAATTACACAGCAATGTGCTTTTAGTTGTGGATTTAATAGTAAGGCACGGGAAAGAAAAACACCACGTGTGTCGAAGTAAATATTGCCCTTATGAAACAGAGTGATAACAGCCCAAATCAGAGCCCAGGGTGCAAAGCACACTGCAAAGAGCCCCCAGATCACATCTCTGTACAGTTCACATCCTTCCCACAGCCTCCCTGAAGCTGAAGAGAGTGCAAAGAGCAGCCAAGCCCTGTTCAGCCTTAAACCTTCACCTGTTGCAACAAATGTGTTGCTATAGGAGATACACTGCCAGCATTTGGCACCTTTAAAATCTATTTTGATCCTCAGATAAGATCAGTTTGCTAAAACAAGCACAGAGATTGCAAAGGTCTAGTTAAGGGCTCAAAGGAGAGCAGTCCCAGCAAAGCTTTGCAGGGCATGGGTCGAGCAGGCAATGCCAAGGCTGATAGATGCAATCCAGGATGCTGCTAACACCTGCTAAGGTGTTTGCAACCCAGCCCATGGCACTGCAGGGCCAGCCACCAGCAAGGCTGTAAAACAAATCAGGGCTGAGCTCAGGTTAGTCCAGACCCTGTTAGGGGCAGCCCCTTGGCACCAGAACAGCCAAAGCACAGGTGCACAATCTCTGCCACTGAGGGCAAAACTGCTGCTGCCAAAAGTCACATTGACCTGAAACCACCGTGGGTATTGCTGGTGCAAAGCAGTTTTTTAACCTCGTTGAACTGGCACAATTAGAAGTGTGCTCAAATAAGGAAATTTGTTAAGAACCCAAAAGCAGACGGGCACACAGCACCTGACGGGTTCCTTTCCAAAACATGAAGAAATTCAGATTTCAAAACTGACCAGATGAGTTGACAAAAGGCTGCTGCTCGTTTTGAACAGTGGCCACATTTGCTATCCAGCTCTAGCACAGGATGACTACAGACTCACCAGATTTTTTTATTTTTTCCTCTTTACCATTGTTCTTCCAGAGCTTGCTCTGTAATCTGGCATTTTACTGACTAAGTATGTTCACATATATAACTTTCCTTAACTGGCAAGGAAGTTCACGCCGAATCGACTTCTGAAGTTACCACAGAGGATAACTCATTGCAACAGGATCTATATAAATCCCTGCACACATAAACCCTGAAGAAAAAGCCCCATTACTCACTGGGACTTTGTCACTGTGTGACTGCTTTGCAACCTGCATCCAGGAGGCAACAAGTGTACGTGCAGAGTTACACAAAAATAATCTCTGCCATTTTCATACACAAGCTTGAGTTTCCCGACAAAAATATTTTTGAATGAAAAATTACTCTCACCTCAGGATTTTAATATTATTTTAATTTTTTTTTCCAGTTTCAGGCTTTTCTGGGCAGCTTCACACCACCTTTCTAAAAATCACTCAGACAGAAGTGTTCTTTTTGTTTCCTAACAAGGTGGATTTCTTAGAACATTTAGATTTTTATGGCATATTTTCTACTCATCCAAGCTATATAACATTTCCTCAGTGGAGATGTGTTTCAGCATGGAAGTTTGATCCTAAAAGAAGAAAGAACATGCTCTGCCCTAATTCCAGCTCTAACTGGACACCTAAAAACCCAGTGACAGCAACCAACAGGCTCTAATCTGAGTAATTTATAGACTTTTTAAAAGAGAGTTTTATGGTTGGCATAAAAACATAAACTTTTCAACTGACAGGAATCCCAGGTTTCATTCATCTCCAAATATCTCCTTATCTACTCACATCTGTAGAGATACAGGATATCACCTATCCTAAGCACCGACCTTTGTACATTTTTCAAGATATTCCTGTGCTGACAGTCAAACCTGTGCTTATATGAAAGGGTCCCTTTGTTCCACACCTTTATATGACCCAGCACTGCTGATAATCAAACACTGTGATTTAAAAAAAAAAAAAAAAAAGAAACCAAAAAAAAAAAAATCCCAAAAAACCCAAGAGTCTCTCCTCCTCTCAAAAAATCCCAAGTATTTTAAGTGTGGATGAGTATTTCGGGAAGTAGGAAGAAAACGTGTCAACAGCCAAGTTACCATCCCAAAGCATTCAAGTTTAGGGCAGAAAAACAGATGAGGCAATAATAGTTCTTTTGAGGGCAATTAGTTCTTGAAATTCAGATGAGACACTTGTCAGTCAATGGATCTGCTTAGTGCAAGTCATCTCCTTCTCCTGAAAAAATTTCAGCATGAAGAAGAAAACAAATATGGTAGACTGTAATGAAAGAATCGCCTCTAAAACCACTCCCCCTAAAATAATTTCCTTCCTTTATTAGTTGAAAAGTGCCCTCCTACAGATTTTGGGGGGGGGCTTGCTTTGTGTATATATATATATATTTATATATTTATATTTATATATATTTCTCATTGTGGCTCAGCACTGAAGTAAATTTTCTTTGGTGAGAGGTTTAGGAAACAATGGGGAGGAGGAGTGGCTTGTTTGGAAACAGAATGACACAGCCGGACACGCTGAGTGTCAACAGAGATTTCAATGCCTTGCACAAGATGATATTGTGGGAGAGGTCTGCAGGGTAAGTGGGTGAAATACTTCTTGTATCAATAATGTATCATCATTACAGTGCAAATCTGGCCGTGCCAGGCTCTGCCTTGTGGCATTGGGACACTCGTGGCCAAGTCACCCCTGGTTATGAGAAATGAGAGATCATTTCTTTCAGCATCCCATGTGTGACCTGTCTACAAACACCTGAATTCTCAGCCCCAGCACACAGCTGGCACAACAGCCTTAGAGAGGATTGCTTCATTCATGAAGACAAATCTGTGTCTATTAATTAGATTCCTGTGTTGAAAGCTTTTAGAATTTCATATTTCGTGAAAGTTACCAAAGATTCTCCCTGACAGACTTTATGTGTGTGCACCTTCCCCCCCGAAAAATGGTTTTGAAATAATTGTCCTGTTCTCCCAAGAAACCTGGCATTTGGGAAATCATTCTTTTGCAGTGAAGGTATTTTAAATAATACCATGAAAACAAAGACTCAGGAGGAAAGCACGGATCCTTTTTTCTGAGCATGGGCTGGCATCTCCTCCCAGATCTCCCTTTGCAGCTCAGGATCACACCCCAGCTCCTTCCTCACCAGCCCTGGCAGGGTGATGCTGCCCTGCTCCCAGGCAGGAGTTCAGGGCAAGGCTCAGCTCCAGGGGTGGAAGCTCCTGCTCTCCTTCCTTCCTCCTCCTCCCACGCTAGGCTGAGGACACTGGGCTGTCAACCAGGGTTTGAGCAGCCACCTCTTCTCTGCTTGCTCAATGCACACCTGGTCTATTCTCTGCATCAGAAGCCTGATGGTCACATCTACCTTCTCCTATTTCTCCTATTTAAGCATCACCCTCATTTTTGTGGACCTGATCTTGCTGCTGACTCAGGTGGGAGTCAACCCAGGTGTGCCATTCACTTAAATAGGTTAGTGTAATTCTATATTAGAATATCCTCAACCCAAGTGTTCTTCAGCTTCTTGTTCATGCTGCCCACTTGGTATAACTACACCTGTACCTGCACTTATTTTTTGTTCTGGAATCCATCTGGCATGCAAGCAATCCCAAGCTTTATGGAAACATAGATGGATATTTTTCTGTATCTATTTCCATGGAAATTAAGGCTTAGGGGGCCAAGTAAATATCAGCTTCAGTGCTACTCCTGCAGCAAAATTAAAGCTCCACAAAGATCGGGACATGTCTGTGTGGAAAGATATCAGAGCACATGATTTGTGAGCCTGGTTTGCCCTGGGTGGAAACCCAGACATTATGGATGAGTTAAGGGTTGTTTTGCTTTTCATGGTTTTTAGTGGACAGGACTCCAGCCCTTGTTTGACACAGGGAAGCCCTGCCAAAATAAAAAGAAAGGAGCAGAGGCAGTCCCACACGCCCCAGCTTGCAGAGGTCTCCAAACAATGACTCTGCAGCCAGACCTCTCTTGGGCACCTGGCAGCAGCAATGACAGGGCAGTGTCAACACCGGCCCTCCAACACTTGATCTTTCCTGTAGTGTGAGGATCATAAACTCTGCAGGCAGGGAAATGCAACAAAAAGGGAAGGAAAGACCCCCAAAGTGGAAATGAGATGGGGAGAGAGAAGGAGGCAGCAGAGTCAGACAAGTCAGAAAGAGCAGCAACCTTAAGGGCTAGCCTGTGAAGGACCCATTCAAAAATCCCACTAATTAAAGGACAGGGGGAAAAAATTACATCCTTTCTCCCTCTATGCTTCTTGATAACAAGGTTTCTTCTACCAGATGAAGCCCTGACCTTAGCAGGAGCTATTCCTATAAAGGAGCTACAAATAAAAATTTAAAAATAACAAAATCTGCTGCCTGTGAGGCCAGAGAGGATTCCTGGGCTGAGATCCCTCCCACCCCGACCTGCCAGCACTGTGAGTGATGAGGAACAGCCACAGCACACCTGGTCTGCCCTAAAAAAAGCTGTCAGAGAGTCCTCCCAAAGAGTGCCCTGGACACAGCAGATCTGTGTCCAGGCGATGTGCCAGCCTCCCCTGCCAGGGGAATTCTCCCTGAGTAAATTCCCCGCAGCAGGAATGGTGGCTGAGCTTCCTGCTCCAGCCTGATGTTTGCTGGGGCTTTCAAAACACCCAGATAGGTGATAAATGATTTATCTTTTCCTAGCACAGGTCGGCTCCCCTCCCACCTCACAATACCCCAAGGGCACAATTAAAGCCCTTCTGGAGAGCAGGAACACTCCCTGGAGTGCTAATCACGTCGGAGAGATTGCTGGAGCATTTAGAAACCTAAAGCTTATCTTCTGCCCCATACAAAAGAGGATCTGCTCCTGCAGACATCCTAATCCGCAGGATTCTATTTAAATTTCGGGTGATTCCCGGTGCCGCGCTGGAGAATAAGGAAAGGCTGATTAGAAGTCGGGTGAATCAATATGTGCTGAATGGCCGGGAGAAGCAGGAGCATTCATCTTGGCAGCCATAAAACTGGGAAAGCCGTGGGTGGATGACTAAAAGGAACAAAGGGCTGCTTAGCAGCGTCGAGCTAGTAGGGTAAAAAGGCCAGGAAGAAAAGCAGCCATAAAACTTTATGACTAAGATCAGGACGAGATGAGAAATGCTGTTTGGAGAAGTGTTGGATGAGGAAACATGTCACTCAAAGCCGGGTTGAGTCACGCTGGCTCCTGCCTTTCAGGGCACCAGGTCTGCCTTGCTCAAAGGGTCAAGTTCCCCTCTTGGATGTCCCCATGGAGGAGCTGGTTTCCTCCAGGGAATTCGTGGCACTGCTCAAGGGAGGTCCAACCTCCCGTATTTCAGAGCGAGATAAGCACGAAGGCGCCAGAGCCACCCACCGGCTGTTCCAGAGTTCTATTAGGAACATCAGCATCAGGACAAAGAGGGGGGAAAAAACCACCCAGAGGAGCTTACAGAGCCACAGATGTGCCCTGAAGGACTCGAAACAAGGAGAAAGAGCATTCAGCCAAGCTGGAAATGGGGTGACCCGGGGCCAACATTGCAGCGCTTTGTTTGTTCTGCCCTGGCTTTATTCGCCCCAGGGCCAGCTGGGGAATTTTCTTCTCTCCAGTTATCACTTTGTAAGTCCCACCAGCGTTTAGCTCGCTTAATAATCTGGGTTTTGCTAATGTGTATTTTGAGCTTGCAGCCTCTGTTCATTAAAAACAATTTTCTTGTAGAAATATAGGATCGTTTCAAAGTTTTGAAACAGCAACATGTGAGGTCCCACGGAGAGCTGGTGTTCAGACTTATTAAAAAAGATTGCTGAAACATTCAAATTTAAAAGATTGCTGAAACATTCAAATAAGTTTGTTTTCTATTATGCTTCAGAAGCAGAATTCAATATTAAAAACAAATATAGCACTAGGATAGATACCTAAGGGTGCCTGGGGTTGTGCCTTCTGATGGTTTTGCCTTCCCTCTCACCCTCCCTTAAAATCTAAACTCCAGCCTCCTTTGGCAGTGATGTGTGGTGGACCATAAACAGCACCGAGCACAGATTTGTAATTACAAGTTTGGCCATGAGGTCACTGTGCCCCTCACTGAGCTCCAGTCCAGATTTTGATTACTTTTAAAGATTATTTACAAAACTCATTAGGAATACTGGAACAAAAACCCCAGAACTACACAGAAAAAAAGCCCAGTGGGATTTTTAGGTCTTTTTAAAAATTTAGTATAGCTACGTTTGGGTTGCACACACTCTGAACCACAGTCCTTGTCAGCATGCTAATTTTCTGCCTGGAAGGCTTCAAACACCTCCCATTCCACAGAGATTTTGAACCTTTCTACACCGCTTTCTACAGAGATTTTGAACTTCTGCTGTGCAAAAAGGCAGCACAAAAGGCACTGCATGAGATTAAATGGGGTTGACTGAAGTGAAGCAGAGATGCCCTGGAAGTTTTCTACACCCTTCCCTTCCTCCAGCAAAGCAAAAGGAGAGATCTGAGGCAGTAGTGCTTGGAGCATTCCTAACCCCACGGCAAAAAAATGCACTAAAAATCAGACTCAAAAAAAAAATCTGATTTCCAGGTGACCTTCAATGACTCGAGGGGTTTGCAAGTTCAAGTAAAATCTGGCTGCCTGCACACACACATTTGGGTATTTCCACGCTGATGCTGATAAATATTGAGGTTCTAAATTGTTCAAATTGGACACACGATCCTCTTCTAAGCGTGAGTGTCGAGTCTTACCCAGAGGAGCAGGCACTGAAAAATCTCTTTGCAGCATGGAAACACTGGTGGATGCCTCACTGGTGACACGGGTGTGTTCCAAGCATCAGGACCAACTTTCTGCGCTGTTTTGCCGGAATGAGGAGGAAGCCCGCATCCTTCCAAACCTCACCAGGTTGCTCTGGCTTTGCTTCCCAAACCTCCAGCTCTGCTCCGAGTAACTCTGACAGACGGGGGACACCTAGTGGGGTTTTGCTCAAATGCCAACACCACAAAACCTATCACAAAACGATTCGTTAAAAAAAAAAAAAAAAAAAAAAAAAGTATTATTATCACACATTTTTTAAAAAAATTCACCTGCTGATGCCGGGAAAAAAAAAGTCCCATTCTATTTTCCCCAAAGTTTTTTAAGCTTGGTCACACCACACACTGCTTTGGTTTCTTTCCCTTCCCACGTTCTTTGCCTGGTGTTTCTCAGGATTTGAAGTCGAGATCACTGCCATATTCTGAAAGTGTTTCGTGCCCTAAACACAGAATCCATTGGCATTAACAAGCTCATCAGCATTACTGGCTAGAAGGTCTCCATGGCCAGCACAGCTGCAAACTACAGGACTGCAACCAATAATTTAAACTGGAGACAGGCAGAACTTTTCATCTTTACCCCCTTGAAATAACTAGAATATTATCCTGTCAGCAGAAAAACAAATACTTGCCTAAAATCTTATTATTGATTCAGTAATACATTAGCCATGCAGTTAGCAGGGCTTTTACAGAGGGCACTGTAAAAATCAGTACACAATTTATATTTTAATAAACAGGAATAACAACATGAAGACACTGCAGGATGTTGCCTGATCCTTGGCTTTTTTCTTTTTTTTTTTTCTGGTGGGCTAAAACACTTCTGTCCTCTGGATTTCTCTTAGCTGATCACCCCCGTTTTGGATAATTGTAGCTACATGAGAAGGTTTCATCAAAAAGAGCCAAAGCTAAGTGCTTTGGGATTCTTAGTCCATCTTCCACTTTAATCCTAAACTTTTATTAGACCAGAACTCTGGGAAAGTTATTTCTTGTTTTAATCTCTTCCAGAGTATTGATTTGGAGCACTATCTGAAACCGTGAGACGCTGAGCAGGTAAAGTAACAACTTTATCCACTTTGTCGCAGATTTAGCTAAAAGAGAAATACAAAGACATCCCCAGACAGCCTCTCTTCTGTACCTGCAGCACTGAGTGTGCTGAGCACCTACATGGTTCTTTCATGTCTCCAGGTAGATCTTGCCATGATTGATAACTCAGCCTGTGCTCCAGCCTGCTCCTTAATTGCCTTAAATACTTCTTTCACCATATTCCCTCTGCTGGCTCCCAAGTTTGAGAGGCAGACGAAGCCAGGGGAATGATGTTTGATGGCTTCAAAGTAAAACAGAGTAAAATAGGGACAGGAGAACCTCTTCCCACCTCTTCCAATCAAAGCTAAACATGCTTTAAGAGAGGATTGACTGGGGAGGGCCCATTTCTGCTGCCCTCTCTGATGGTAACACAAAGCCAACAACTTCCCAAAAAAGCAGCACAATTTCCCAAAAAAGCAGCACAAGCCTGGAGCAGGTCAGAGAATGTGGGGAGAATGAGTGGAGAAGCAGCACCAATACAGTCTAAACTCAGAGAGAATTTCAGGTTTTCCTGCTAGGAAGATACCAATGTGAAACTGGCAGCAGAACCATTGCTTAGTCTCTCTCTGGGTGGATTCACCAAAATGGGCAGGACAATTCACTGGTGTTAATTTTTTTATTGTGTGGAATCAAATTTTCCCCATTTTAGGTTTAATCCCTGAGTGAAGAGAGTGTCCAAGAGCACACAGACCGAGGTGACAGCCACCACCTGGGCTCTCACACCACAGCCCTGTGGCCAAAAAGCAGGGTCATGTCCCTGACTACCAGGCAAGCTGGAGATAAGGATGTTCCTCCTTCGGGGGTCGAGGATGACGCATTTCCCATCACCGGGGTGCCAGGTCAGCCTTTCTGAGGGACATTTCCCTCCTGCCCACGTTGTGCTCTTGCTGAATGAGCTTCCATTATCAGATCAGAGCCGCACAGAGGCTCCACTGTTCCCCAGATCCCGCAATTCTTCCCGAGGGGTTCGTGTTACACCGAGCGTGCAGTTCATGCTAGGACGCTCTCCGGCCATCCCTCCAGAATGACAGGCTGTGGAATTCAGAGCTTGGAGAGAAAAGCAGAGGTAGGATGAGCTGTCAGAGCATGAATTAATACCTCTCCACATGAATTAACACCTCTCTGCTGTTTTTCTCTGGCCACTCATGCTGTTCATGGTGTGCTTCTGCGCTGAAAGAGGAGTCACAGCAGTGAGGTATCACCAGTGTCACCCAGGGACACCCTCAGCTGTGACAGCAAAGCTCCCCTGTAATTACACCCCAATGACAAAGCAGAGATCTGCTGGGTTATCTCCTTCCCAGTGCCAAAACACCACTGACAGACTCGTACCATCTACCAGGGCTTTTCCAGACTCTTGGTGTTGGGTCCTTCGGGGAATGTGAGCAAAGCCTTGCCCAGTTCCTTGTTCTGAGTAAATCATGAATCATCATTTAAACCCCGCTGACAGATAAACAGACAGTCACAACCTCTGCTTGTGCTTCCCAGCCTTGGGCATCCTCCCCAAGCATCCCCTTGGCACAGGGAAGAGGCTGTGCCGAAAAGTCCCAGCATTTCAAACATTTGCCAGGATAAAGAAAGATTATCAAGAGATAAGGAGCTGGGGAAGGGAGGATTAGTTTATCAAAGGCCATGGCTAGAAGGCAGACTCGATGGTTGGGGATTCGAGTTTTCCTGTGCTTGCAGAAGGTAGAGTGACCTATAATCTCCCCTCTGCATCCTCTGGCCACTCATTATTCTGTGGGGTTTCATCATCAGTAAAATATCTCCTGCCAGGCTGTTTTCTTCTCTTTTACAATGCCTCCCTACCTGGCTTCAAAACTTTTTATATGATTTTACCACAGTAGTCCTATTGTTTTTCTAACTCAAATATAAACCCCAAAAGCAAGCTGTTATGTAGGAATCTCAGGTTTCATTTAACAGCAATAATAATATTTCAATATTTCCAGATGTCAGGAATGCTAAAAAGTATCCTGAAGATTAACAATGTAGCATAAGACACAGAAAACCAAACTTTTTTTGAAAAGAGAATGAGATTTTTCATGTCACAAACTTTTTTTTTTTCCAAATAAAGTTGTTAACCCCCACCAGCAAATAAAAGAGGATGGAGCTTGAGTCAGTGTTGACTGTCTGAGATTAATACTGATATATATTTACAAATACTGACATATTTACTGATATTATATTTACAAATAAAACCTGATTAGTCTAACAAGGTCAAATCTCCTCATACACAAGGAGGAGGGATGACTCTACCACTTGTTTATTGTTTTTAATTCCTGTTACAAACGCCTCAGATTAATTGAAAATTAATCCTGCCTTGTTTTTGCCATTGTTTGCACAGCACTAGGAGAACATCAGACACTTTGCAAACACTGGAGGCTGACTCAAATAACTGAAATATGAACACATGACTTTTATATGAGGGCCAGAATTCTTTAATTATGATCTCTGACTGGTCCCAGGCTGTACTTTTTGCTAAGCATGAATAGCATTAGGGGTACAAAACCTTGCTTTGTGCAGCACTGGCACCAGAGGAAGGCAGGCAGGTCCAGGCCCACAATAGTTTTCCTGTTCCTCCAGGACAGCTGGTGTCTTTCCCAGCAAAACGCTCAAATGCCATCAATTCCTCGCGTGTGTCTCCCGCACAAACGCATCACTCAGATTACCTCACCCCAGGGACTCCTTCAAAGAGTTTCATTTACTGCAGCCCCACAGAGGCACCGTGAACCTCCAGGTGAGGGCACACCATTGTACCAGGCAGCACCCAAAAGACAGGACCTTCCAGAGAGCAGCCAGCACTCACAGCCTCAAATTCGGGAGTGATATTTGCCAGAGTGAGGAGTGGACCAGCAGGGCTAAGGTGCAGAGAGCAAGTTCACACACTGGTCTAGATACAGCAGCCACTGAGGAGTTTGGAATTCTATTTATTCATGTATTCAGTTAATAAGGTCCACTGAAGAGGTGCATTTGCAAACTACCACGAGTCCTGGACCCCTTCACCTCTGCCATTCGCTATTTCAGGGCATAACATCCAGAGGAGAAAACACAAAACTGCTCAGGGCACAACATCAGGCTCTTAAAGTGAGGCTCAGTCAAAGGAATTCCCATCCAGGAGGTGCCTGAATAAGGCACAATTACAACCTCGGGTATTTATTGAGGATGAAGTGTTTACAATATCCCATTTGTATGGAACTGCGTTCCATATGAATGCAGTTGTGCATTAATACTTGAACAACAGGATTTTAATGACAAAGGAACATTGGAAGCACCTGAAATCCACCATTCCCAGGATATCTGTTGCAACTTTGCCTTTAAGCTCCTCCAATCTATGTAGAGTGAAAAACTGAAGGACAAATGCTTGAATTCATGAGTCTGGCCCATGCTGGGGTGAGCTGAGGGCACTTTTTTTTTTTTTTTTTTTTTTTGAGATTTGAGATTTTTGATTTTCTAAAAAAATTTTTAAAATTTTTTTTTTTTTTTTTTGAGATTTTTTGGTTTTGCGTTATGGCTCCCAAATCCTGTTAACCAATGCTCCATGTCAGAATCTGGGGGCAGAGTGCCCCATATCCACCTGCTTTCCTCTGGCTGCATCCCCCAACAGCCAGGCAAAATCACAACACTCCCACCTGGATCCCTCAAATGCAGCAATTTCCTTTTACCAAATCAAAAGTCAACCTTTTCATCCCCCACCTTGTTTTGAAAGGTGCCCACAGGCAGGGTCATGGTGAAATGACAGAAAGCAAAACCAAGCAAACAAAAAGGAGAATAACACTGAGCTGCTTTCATTCTCACCTGCTGTCCCATGGAATAATCTTCCCAGGTGAAGCCTCTCCTGGCACAGGAAAGTTGCAATAATTGCATCTCTTAGCCCAAAATGTGCATCACCTTTTAGGAAAACAGCAACACACAGAGTCTAAAACAGCAGAAGAGGAAATCCCTGCAGCCTCCTCACTTCATATGGATTCTGAGAGCACTGAAAGGGAAACACGAAGCACCTGGGAAGTCTTTAAAATTCACAGCTGCAGGAAACCTCCTCGCATGATTGATCTGTAAAGGTCTGACTCTGCAGAAAAACAAAAGTGGTTTCAGCTGTGTTTTAAGGCAAGTCACAAGCTCGAGCAGGGGTTGCTGCTGCGTGGCAATTTTGGGTTTTTTTGTGGTGAAGAGGATGGGCCTTTTGCAGTAGAGGAACAAGTCCAACAATCTTTCAGGATTTGTTCAAATTAGCACGTGGCAACACAGTGTGTGTCCCCTCCACACCCCCTGCTCCACTGCTGGATCTCTCTTGATGCAATGAATGAGACAATTAATTACAATTAATTAGATTAAAGTTAATAAAGGGGAAGCTGGGAATTTTCTATGGCAGGTGATTGATATGAGGTGGCACAGCAGCCTCCCTGCTGCTTCCAGGCAGATTGAGAAGGGGATGTCCCATCCCTGGAAGTGTCCAAGGCCAGGTTGGATGGAGCTCTGAGAGACAGTGGAAGGTGTCCATGGCAGGCAGGGGTTGGAACTGGATGATCTTTAAGGTCCCTTCCAACCCAACCCATTCCGTGTTTCCTTGTTTCTCTCATAATGGTCCATCAAATGTCACTCACAGAGGTTTGGGGTGTTTTGCCTTGCTGAGGCCAGGCAGGTAACTGCTGCCTGCTCCCCAGGTAACACCTGAGAGAGAGAAACCAAATGAGAATGAGGTCAAGCCTTGTGGAACCAAACTCAAATCCGAATTTTTAGCACCACTGAAGCCCCTCCAGACCCCCATCAGCTGCCATCTGTGCCTCTGCAGCTCTTTGCTGTGTGACCTGGAGCCCTTGGCCATGAGGAAATGCAGGGGTCCCCTGCCAGCTCCAGGCATCCCAGCATCACCTTCCTGAGCCAGAGTGAGATTTTGCAGATAATTTCATCCAGAAGATGAGGGAGGTGGGAAATGCCAGCTGGGTTGTGCTTGATAGAGTGTTTGGTTCTGTAACCTTTCAGTGCTGGTAGGACAAACCACTCCCTTGTGTGAGAAATTAAAGCCCTGCTATGGCTCCAAGCAATGGTTTCAATGCTCTCTTCCAGGTCTGCTCCAGAGGGAGCTGTTTCACTCGCTGTTCTGTTCTTCCTTCTCTGCTCTGCTTCACAGCCACCCTTGAAGCTTCTGCATCCTTTCCCAAATCCTGTCTCCTTTGGAGTTTTCCTTTCAGTTCACCTGCTGCTCCTCCACACCTCACACACAACCTTGCTCCCCTGGAAAATCTCACGTCTTTCAGGCAAGATTTTGGGGTTTTTTGCTCCTCTCTTTGCCTCTCTCATCTCTGTTGCTTCAAGTGAGATGAGAGCCCAGCTCCCATCCTCTCCCACTCACTCTGCAGTGCCTGTGGGACTGAAATATTTGGTTCTGAGGTGAAGGATGCTCCACAGCTCAGGGCATCTGGGAGCTGCTTCAGTCAGACGAGGGCAGTGTTACAAAACAGCTCGGTCCCCAGAGCTGCACTTCCCTGCTCCTCCTCCCTGGGCAGCTCCTGGCTGGTGTTCTGAAATCACCTAGGCTGGAAAACCCCCCAAAAAAATAAAAAAGAAGAAGAGATTTGTGCCAACTCAGAGTTTACATCAAGGCCACGCTGACACATCTGCAGAGGAGGCAGCAGATGACCAGCCAAGGACAAGGAGGATTTCTGAGGCAGAACTTCTCTGTCCCTGCAGCCCAAGATTTGTGTGTTTGTTTTCAGGCCTGAAATTTGAAATTGGATTGATCTGGCACCCACTGCGAATTAGAATTTCTTTGTGTGTACATCACTCTTCTGTTTGAATGTCTAGCCCCTTCCTCTAAGTCCTTCCAAGTTGGTGACACAAGTCCTTGGAGCAGTAATTTCTTTCTTTGAATGGGCAGGTGACAAAGATGACAATCCCTGCCTCGGTGTGGTGGTGGAAGCCAATTTCTAACACATGATAAATGTAATATATTTAGTGAACTTCCTTGGAGAAGAGAGGGAGCTGCTCAAGTCTAACAGAGCAATCTTTGCCAACGTAGAAGTTGTGCATATTCAGGATATTTAACTTTTTCAAGAGAATTGCCATGCAGATCTCACAATTGTTGGGTTGAAAGGTGGAATTCTCTTTCCTAAAACCCAGTCCAGTTCCCTGAAAATGCCAGACAAGCTAAACCAGTACTGAGCCAGAAGAAAAACACAAAGCCAGCAACAGAAGCACCAGGAGCTGAAGTGTTTTTATTTAGACACATGCCACCTCCGTTTTTCTGGCTGAAGACTTTTCCCTTTGTTCAGATCTGGAGCAATCCCCAGTGGGGATGCAAAGGGCAGCAGTGTGGAGGCAGGGGAGGAAGAGGAGGGATGTAAATCCCCATCAACCCTCTTTTGGGAGGGGGAGGGAAGGGGCTGTGTAGGTCACAGCAGGAAGCAGGATTTATCACCTCAGCTAAAATTCCATTAACCATTAACTCAGGGGAGAATCCAGGCTATAGGAGCTTTCCAGAGTCACAAAAAGAGGGAAAACATGGGCCCCAACACGGTTATCCTCCAAAGGGCATGGATATGGCTCCACACAGAGCTGGGCAGAACTGAGAAAATGAATGGCATTTAGAAAAATTTTTTAGCTTTTTTTCCTTCCCCTAATATTTCTACATTATTATATATTTATAGTTAGTATTTGCAGCTATTTTTGTAGCTAGCCTGCAGTTTAAGATAACATGTTTTACTCATGCTTCAGAGATTATAAACGATGCTATTTGTTCTCCCAGTTGTGGCCAGAAGGTTGAGCAACACAGAAGGAGAGGAAGAAAAAATGGAGCAGCTCCAAAAACCCCAAGATGCCAACAAAATACACGTGACAAAATACAGGGAGATACCTCCAGGGTTTTTCCTCACCCATTCTCCCACGCATCAATTTAAGTTTAAATACAGGGGAGAGCAACCCTTGATGGATTTCCCATCTTTTGGAGAGAGAGCAGAGCTGCCTGTACAGCATTTCTGGGTGAGAGGTGCTGACATGAAGTGCTGCTGATCAATAATTTCTTGTTGGTGCACTGGCCACGTTGGAGGGATGCAAACACCACAGCCCTGCTGTGTGTAACACATGGTGTCAAGCCAGGTGCAGCCAAATTTCTTCAGTCCTTATCTTTCCCTTATTTAATTATATATATTTTTTTTTCTGCTAGAAGGCTTAGCAGTTCCTTACTTGTATAAAATATAATCTTTCACACCTTGGTGTCTGGATGCTGTTTATTGTGCTTATCCTCACAAAGCCAGGCAGGTAACTGCTGCCTGCTCCCCATGTAACACCTGAGAGAAGGAAACCAAAGAAGAATGAGGTCAAGCCTTGTAGAACAAACTCAAATCCGAATTTTTAGCACCACTGAAGCCCCTCCAGGCCCCCATCAGCTGCCATCTGTGCCTCTGCAGCTCTTTGCTGTGTGACCTGGAGCCCTTGGCCATGAGGAAGTGGAGGGATCCCCTGCCAGTTCCAGGCATCCCAGCACCTTCTTCTGCAGTTTTTGAGTTTTTGCAGATAATCTGATCCAGAAGGTCACTGAGGTGGGAAATGCCAGCTGGGACACGGACAGGGACACACTTCAGCCCAGCTGCTGTGTGACTTGTGGCCCTAACTCAAATGTGGATTTTCTCTGTTCCAGGATGCTGCTTACTCCACAGGTATAGAGAGTGCTCATTCTTGTATCACTCACCTTCCTTAGGACATCTCTACCCTCATATCCCATGTTTCTTTCCTTTAGATCCCTGCAGAATCTCGAAGATTCCAGCTGTGGCCACCTTCCGTCCTGCTTTCCTGTGGAAATGAAGGCAAGCAGTGAGAAGAGGAAGATTAGGACCTTACACCCCTACATGGGAGCCCCTTGGCACTCACGCCTACCCTAGAAGTCTCTCCAAACACACATTTTCCCACATTTTCCACTGGTATCTGTACAATCCACTCGCACACATGACCTCCCAGCAACGACATCACTTTGTTTGAAACGTGCATTAAATTTGTTACCTGTAACTCGAGCTGCTTGAGAGCCCCAAAACCCAGCACGTGATGGGGACACTTGACTGGCAACGTGCCTGAGAGGAGCAGAGCTGTTGTGCAAGTTCTAATTATAAGATTATAAAATAAAAACCCTTTAGGAGCAAAGCAGCCCAATGGAAATGTCACTGTTCAAACTTTTGATTTATCCCTATGACGAGGCACGGAAGGGCACCTTCAACTCATTTTTATGTTTAATTTTTAATATCCTTTATCATGTTATGGTAATTCCTCAGGCAACCAGACAGATGTGAAAAACGTGTTCCCTTCCTTATGGCTGAGGGTGAAATTTTGTTCCCTAACAACAGCCCACAAACAAAATTACTGTATTGACTGTGTAAGATAATATGCAAAATTATTTTATTATAATGAGGTTTTTGCTTAACTCTGGGCCTAAACTGGGCTGCTAGGTGCTTTGCCTTCTTAATTAAATTAATTGGGACAGAAAACTGATCAGAAAGAAAGGCTCTGGAGAGATTATATGCTAAACCAAGAAAGATCTGCTTAGGTCCTAAAAATACAATAGATAAAGGAAACATGGAGAAAGGGATTTGCTATTCTGCCTGAAACTCAGATTAGGTTTTCCTTTTATTACTTTCCACTGATATTTTCTTGCACCAAGCTCTGCAAAGAGCTCCTGCCCAGGTCCTTGGTACTCTCTTCTCTTGTTCTATAATTTATGCTCACTTGCATCCATTAATTCTTGGGTTGTTCTGGGTAGGGCCAGGAGTTGGACTCGATGAACCTTTTGGGTTCCTCCCAGTATTCTTGTGGGTCCCTTCCAGCTCAGAATTCTGTGATTCTGTGAAAGGCAGGTCACTGAGTATCGCCCAGCCAGCCCCGGCTGCTCAGGGCTTGTTCAACTGAGTTTTCAGAATTTCCACCCCACAACCTCTTTGAGCCCCCATCTGACCAGACTCATGCTGATATTTCCTTCTTGTGGTACCTACTCAGAGATTCCAGTGTTCCTCCTGTCCTTTCATCCTGCCCTTCTGAGAAGAGCCAGGCTCCATCCTCTGCAACCTCCCGTGGCCACAGGCAGTGATAAATTCCCTCCTGCTGGGAATTTAAATTCTCTTCTGCAGTCTGAGCAGTCCCAGCTCACCCTGATTCTTCTTGTACATCCTGTGCTCTTGCCCATTGACCATTTTGGTGGCCCTGTGCTGGACTTTCTCCACATCTTGCACTGGGAGCCCCAAACTGGACACATGGCCTCACCAGTGCTGAGCCCTTTGCCATGGTCCTTCTGAACTGCAGCTCAGTGCACCAAGTGCTTCCACAGTGAGAACTTTTACTGCTCTCTGTCCTGCTGTCTTGGTCATTAATGAAGGTTTGAATCCCTCCTGGTGTGAGTATTGATCCTGGTAACTGGTCACTGCTGGACTTTGGCTCAGTGACGATTTACAAACAATGCTCTGAGCCCAGCAGCGCAGCCAGTGTTCCACCCACCTTATCACCCATTTATCCAGCCCATATCTCACTGCTTTGGCAATAAAGATATCACAGGAAACGCTGTGAAAGGTCTTGCTGGACTTGAGGAATAGAATGTCCAGTTCTCTCCCTTCCTACACAGAGCTGGTCATGCCATCACTGAAAGTGTTGGGGCTGGAAGGGCAAATTTACCCCTGGGTACATCCACCTCAGCTCTTCCAAATCAGCTTCTTGTCCTTCCTGTGTCTGGAAATGGCTTCTCAAGAGGACTTTTTGTGTGACATCCCCAGGGACTGAGCTGGGGCTGGCCATCCTCTGGCTCCCCGGGTCCTTCCTCAGGCTGGGTGTTTTATTTGGCTTTTTCCAGCCACTGGGAACCTCAGTGTGACGACTGACTGAGAGTGGCCTTGCAGGGACAGAGGCCACTTCCCCAGCTCCACAGATGCCTCCCGTGGACTTGTCTATGGCTAATTAACCCAAGCTCTCACTAATTCTGTGTTCTCTGCATGGGGTTTTGCTGCCACAGGCTCTGCTAAAAAGCTCAGACCCTTGAAGGTCCAGAGAACCAACCTGAGCAGAGATAAACCATGCAAAAAATGGCACTGAGCACCTCAGCCTATATTTTATTAGGCATGGAGTCCCAAGCCTCAGGCCAAGATCTTCCTTAGCCTTCATTTCACTGCAAAATGTGCTTAAAAGGGAGAGCTCTTGTCTCTTACATCCTTTGCTAGATTCAACTCCAGCTGAGCTTTGGTTTTGCCAGCCAAATCCCTGCACGCTCTGCAATGCCTTGGGCCATCAACCAGCCTGTCCCTGCTTTCTCCTTCTGTGTTCTCCCTTGTTTTTCTGGTATCTCTTTGAATTAAGATCACCATACTAAGAATTAGGACTTTAAACTATTTTACACAAGCACCCCACTGCAAAATCACACAGTCAATAGATCCCATTCATCCCGAGTTCCAGCAGATGTAATGTCTTCAGGGTTTTTTCCTCCATTCCATTTCTGATTACCTCCCGTCTTAATTTAATTCTATTATTTTTAGTCTTCATTTTCTCTAAGCCTCCTGATATCACCTCTCCCCTCCATGTTTTGCTCTGAATAAATCCTTGTATAATTGCATTGCCTTTAATTGGTTACCCCTGGGGTTCATTTCATCTGGTTTCCAACAAGATGAATTTACTACATTTAACTGCACACATCAATATTAACAAACATAAATTTTTAAAAGCTTGTGGTGCTGTCCAGTCTGATAAGTCTTTCCCACCTGTTTTCTTACCATGTAATTATTATCATTCAGTGTAGTTACCTGTGTAACTTTTGCATTTTGGCCTTCTCATTTTAGAGTTTCTAAACTCTAAAACATGTCACTGAATGCAGGTTTTGGGGGAAGCAGGAAGATAAAGTCCAATCTCCTCTTCCTAAAATCTCACTTCACTGTTCTCTCACACACACGCCCATAAAATAAAACAAAATCTCTCCCTCCACTGTGGCCTACAGTTATTATTCTGACGCTTGTGATTCATTCAGTTTACTCCTGCAGCAGCACGTACATGCATTTGAAATGTAAATGTATAAATCTCATAAAAACTATTGCTTGATAATTTAAGGACTTATGGCCAAACAAAGGATCTACAATGTTAGGAGTGGCAATAGGCACTGCACTTTATGCAAACAGCTTCATTTTCAAAGAACAATAAATGGTGTTACAACAAAAGAAAACTGAATAATGAATAAGTTCACACCTCTTGCTGTCATTTTGATCATTAATTTTTATTTTCTATCAGGAGTTAGGTGGAGGCAAAGCCACATACTTTCATCCTTTCAATTTTCTTCCTGCATTAAATATATTATGCATATTTATGCAGAAAAGCTCTTTCACTAAATAGTATTGAGCAATTAGAATAGCAAAAAACTTTTACACTAAACCCACTTTTTTTTTTTTCCTTCAGAAATCTGGATCTATGTGTCTACTTCAGTATCTATCTAGGATTCAAACATGCAAGTATTTTGTCCTCTCTACAGCCCTTTTTCATATTCAGTAAAACAACAGACTTTTTTCTAAATAGCTTTCCAGTTTCAGTTTTTCAAACCTTTTGCCCCTTAGGTAAATCTTAGTACTGGTAAGTCAAACAAACAAGAAATAAATTTTAGAGAGAAAAAATGGAGAAAATCCCATGGAGTTTATTTCAATATTTAGGAATGAACTAAATGATGTTAAAAATTTTACATTTCCCAATTATCTTACTGGTTTTGAATTAAATTTGACTTTCTGAAGTCCCTTTTCTGAGAGCTGAACCAATCTTAAGGATTTTGACCAGCAAACAAAAGGGAGGAGAGAAAAGATACATCAAGCTGAAGTTCTTAACTTTGTAAATTATGTTCCACCTTCTAGCACTTAAGACACTTTTCTGAGAGTACTTAAATCTTATAAGTAGCCTGAATTTTTTTGTTATGGCTTTAGTTAATCTGTGTCTGCCCCAGATCATTAGTCACAGAATCACAGAATCATCAAGGCTGGCAGATATCAGTCCTGGGAGATTTTCCAGTCCCACTGCCAGCCCAGAGAGGTCTGGAAAAATTTGGGAAGTGGGACCACAAGAACCTCATGAAGTTGAACAAGGCCAAGCGCTGCACCTGGGCTGAGGCATTCACAGAATCATGGAATCACAACATCATGGAGATTGGAAGGCACTTTCAAAACCATCCAGTCCCACCATCAACCCCCAAATCACGCCTAAAACACGTCCCAAAGTGTCACATCCTCATGAACATTTCAGCAGCCATTCACTGTGTCCTTGACAGGGATTTTGTCCTGAGCACCTTGGATTTTTGCACATATTCAGCCTCTGAAAGGCAGTGCCCACCAGTCTGGAGTGCAGCACTTACCCCAAACTCCACAATCAACCTGTGCCAGCAAGATCCCACCATGCCAACAAGGTCCCCCAGTTCCAGTCAGAGGAATGTCTGGAATCTTATCTATGCAGTGAAACAATTCCCAAGGCTGGGAAGCAGAGGTCTCTGCAGGCTCCCTTGATCGTCCCCTGCATTCCTCACCTGTGGGATTTTTATCTTATTTTCTGTTAGAACCGGGATTAAACGCTCCAGAGAAGCAGTTCATGTTCAGACTCAGATGTTTTTAATTCTTATCTATAGTACAGTCTCACAAGTTGTCAGTTCTAGCTAACAAAGTGAAAAAATATCTATTTACAAGGTCTTTTAAGCACAAATTGTCCAATTATGAAATGACACCTAAATTATTTTTACTTTTAACCCAATAACCAAACACTCGTGGCCCGCAATGCGGATTTTTCTACCCAATTACAAAATACCATCCAAACCCATGAAGAAGAAGATGAAGAAGAAGGACTTATATATGTATTACTGTATTCTAAACCATTAAACTCCAAGTTTTCCACCCTGTGATATCACACACTTCTGTTCAAACTCCACACCCATAATCCCAGTGCTGTCACTCAATTTTGGAAGCTTCTCCACGGCCTCAGGTCAATGCAGGGTTTGCTTGGGGGTCAGAGCCTGTCAGCACAGAATGTCTGGAATTCTCAGTGCCCAGGGTTCCAACATCCACCCAGCACAGAGCAGCAGCAGCCTGAGTTTGCCCTCAGAAATTTCATTTCTCAAAGCCAACAGCCCCGGCCACATTGCAGGTATTAACTGTACTGCACCTGTGCTGCAATCAAGGGCAAAGAAATGCACCTTTGCAATCCTAAACTCGTGCTTTTAGGCAAGATGTTCCACCAGATTAACTTTGGGAGGAAAGGGTCAGTCATAAGCTATGCATGCTTGTCCTCACTGAGCTATGTAAGGTCAGCCTTTGCTGATAAGGATGAAGATACACTGTATTCCTGTAAAAAATGGGGTGCCTTATGAAGAAATACACTGGATTTCGAAGGAACTGGCTGCTGCCATTTATTTTTCAATGCATTCATTGCTGTCATTTCAGTGTGTGAGAAGCTGAGTGCTCACTGCAGTCATACAGGTGATCACATGAATAATCTCTAAGATTTAATATTAAAATGTTGTTATATAATGGCAAAAAATGGACTTGGCAGAAGTTCACATCAAAGTGCAAGTGAAGAGGGTTCTGAAACCCCCTCTCCTTATGGACAGAACACTCAGAGAGAAGGTTTCCCCTTTCTCTTGTGTTGATAGGAAGGTTTTATTTAAATGGAATTACGTTTTTAGAAGGGCCAGAATGGAGCAGTGGTCTTGTAAATTTAAAATCAGGAAGAGAAAGAGGTGGGTCAGAAGAGGAGGAAACTGGACAGTTCTATGCTGGTTTTGTTGGAAAAGCAGAAGGTGGATGTGGGTCACACAGAAATGAGGGAGCTGTTGGGGTCAGCAAGGAGCTCATGTCCACATCCAGGCAACTCCTGCCAGCCTCTGTTAACATGACCAAACCAGCTCCTTTCTAAGGGGTGGATGACCCTGAAAACCCCAAAGTACCAAAGAGATGCAGGCACCAGTGATACCGTGTTGTCCTGGCATCTCACACCCTGGACAAAAAAAACCTGTCTGATGAAAACCTATACAAGAGGTTATAAAAACCTATTAAAAAACTTATACAAGGTTATATATATATATATGTGTGTGTATGTGTGTGTGTGTGTGTGTGTCTATTTACAACCTATGCAACCTTATATTAGCAGAATAGGTAAGATGCACAAAAGAGCTCACACTAGCTTTAGACTCAGATAAAAACCCAGAAAACAAAAATGAAGCAAAAAGCCCCAGCCAAAACCAAGGGGGAAAAAAAAAATCGATCACAGGACACAAAGTAACTGCTTTTCTGTTTGTTTCTCACGTAGCTTTACTGAAACAAGTTTTTCAAGTCGTTTTGGGGCAGCCTGTTTTATGCAATACCCCATTAAATGTTTTTCACCTTGTTTTCCCCTTAGTTGCTGCACTGCCAGCATGAAAAGCCTGTTGCAATATCTGCCCTTTGATGCTGATAGAGCCAGCCTGCCTCCCCCGGAGCATATCTGCCCATCAGTCAGTCTCTAGAAAATGTGGAAGATGTTTTTTTTGTAGTCAATTCTTTATGTTTTCCATCTCTCTAACCATCCTGTAGGAGCCTGTTCCCTAATTTCACTCTTGTCTATTGTTTTGAGGTACTAATTTCACTGCTGGATGTTGCTTTGAGGTCAAGTGGTCTGGGACAAAACTAAACAGGGGGCACGTTTGATGCAGAAAGTGTCAGAGTCAGCAGGGCTCTTCCCTGAAAAGAAAAAAATTAATGTTTCCCTCCAGGATCTGGTGGTTTTGTTTTGTTTTTGTGGGGGTTTTTGCCTTTTTTGTTTTGTTTTGATTTTTTTGTTGTTTTGGTGTTTTTTTGTTGTTGGTTTTTTTGTTGTTGTTGTTGTTTTTTGCTTGCTTGTTGGTTGGGGTTTTTTTTGTTTGTTTTGGTTTGGGGGTTTTTGGTTTTTGTTGTTTTTTTTTGGTTGTTTGGGGGTTTTTTTGTTGTTTTTTAGGGTTTTTTTTCAGTGGGATCCTCTAAGGAGTCAGTCACTGCAGCTGTGAAAGTCAGCACGACATGAGATGGGCTATCCATGAACGTCCATGGGGAAAATGAGGAATTTATCTGCCTCTTTATCCTGAGGAAACTGGCTTTAAACCAGAAAATGTGAAAAAAACCCCAACCCAGGTTGTGCTTGAGTGTTCCCTTCAGGAGACCTCAGATTTAGCTGTGGGTCTCTACACACTGAGCAGCACCTGTGAGGAGAAGAATACCAGAAAATCTCTTAATTAAAACAGGGATCATGATGTACCTGAGCTTTCCCAGGCATTTCAGTAACTTCTTAAGTAAATATCAAACTGGCACAAGGTATTGACACTCCTGAAGAACAGGGAAAAGCAAGCCCAGGGATGAAGGAGGACGCCAGCTCCACGCTTGTTCTCACACTGAACACAGCTCTTCATTTCTGGACGTACTTCTTAAAAAGCTTCAGGGACTTTACAGCCTGTGTCTCAGAGCTTTGCTGGGTGCAGTCATAAAAACATTGGCAAAGGTTTCACACGGGTACAGTGAGTGCTCTGTGTGCACCAGGAAGGAGAACCAGCTCCTTCTTGCTTTGGCGTGGATTTATAGCCCTGAAGAGCTCGTCTGTTTCCTTTTGCCAGGCAAGGTTTCAACAGGACACATCGGATATTTGGCAGAGCTCTTTAATGCTCTTAAAGTATCTTTAATGCCCTTTAGTGGTCTCGAAGTCTTGGGAGGAATGGGTTAACAAGCAGAAGACTGCAGGAGGGTTGTAAAGCAGCCCGGGTGACCTTGCAGCTGGAATAACCCTTGATAAGGCTGGGCAAACATCAGGGCCAGAGATCCCCTGGCATGGGCATGAGTTTAACGATGTCTGAGTCTCCTCTCGTGTGCCTCTGCTCCGGGGATCCCTGCTTAGAGAGGCAGTGGAAATCAATTTATTATGGGAGTTTTAGTGATGGATTGCCGGTTGTTTGTGGTTGTTGTGGCTGCCTGCCTGTGCTGACTCACACACACACCCTGGAGCTGACACGAGCCACGCCAGGGTAGGGGAAAGCTCTTGATTCCAGGTTTAACATCCACCCGACTGAGCCCTTCCACAGCACTTCCACTGGCTAAACCAGGCTTTTTACAGATCTACCAGGCCTCCCCACCAGCCTTTGAACACACCCGAATCCCCTTGGGTGCAAACTTCTATTGCAGGTCTGCTTTTGTTAATGACAAACCCTCCTGGGGGGTTTGTCCCTGTGCCATTGCCCAGCATGGTCAGCAGCAGTAATGCCATGGCTGTACACTGTGCCCCTCAAACTCCTTTCAGGATGTATTTTATAGCTGTCAAAACTCCCTGCTGACCCAGAACTTGTGGGTGGCAGCCAATCACCCCGGGTGGCTCAGCCAGGAGGGTTTTGTGTGTTCCATGCAGAGCCCAGGAGGGAAAACCAAGCCTCTGATCCATAACCTCACTAGACAATAGCCTCAATGGAAGGCAATTTGCAACTGCTCCGCTCCCAGGGGACAGAAATAGTGGCCTGAGAACAGAATGTGCTGTGAGGACTGGAGTGCTATGCATAACCAAAAGTGCATTTCCAGCCCTGGCTGGAACATTGCTCCTTCCAGGGACTTCCAGGGGATGCCCACTTTTGGGAGGTAGATCTGCACAGCCTGGAGAGTGAAACCTGTAAAAAGCATGAACGTTCTTGTTGGACACTTGACCGGAGAGAAAAAAAACAAGAGAGAACCTCAAAAGCATCAGAATGAAATCAGGGTGCCTCAACTTATTTTATTTTTGTCCCTACACACTCATGCCTTACACAGCTGCTCCTCTGCTCTGCAGTTTCATGCTCTGTAACCACTCTTCTCTGAAGCCAAGGCAGCTTTTTCGTGCTTTTTTTGTATCACAGAACCCTTTTTTTCTGAAAACCACACCGAAAATTTGCCTTCTTGCAGGTTTTAAACCAATCTGTGTCCAAGCAAGTGTCTAAACTCCTGCTGTTAAGGAAGACTTGATCTTTCAGACTGAGAGGGATGCAGATTTCCCTTTTAGCCTTTGATTATGTTCACTTTCCTTTTATTCAGGCCATGGGAGAGCAATTGGGACATCTGTCTGAAGAACACAGCAGTGTTATGGGTGTAACCCCACCACTTTCACTTATTACTTTTAGCTTTGGCTGTGTTTTGTGCACAGCAGCATCCACAAGAACGAGGGCATAATTTCAGGGGTGTTTCACAAAACTGCTCACCTTCTGCTCTGGGTCACTGGATGTCCCCAGGGGAAGAGGATTGTCCCTGTCTCACAAGACAAGCAGGCTAAGCTCAGCAGGCTGAAATAATTTCTGCTGGCCTCCTTTCCTCCTGCAGAAGGGAGCACCTGAGGAAGGTGGTAAGGCATCCTTGCTGCTCCTCCTGGGAGCCCTTTGAGGATAATGACGCTGAATCCATGCAGAAACACCGGCATCAGGCTTCCCTGTCCACATGCAAATAGGTGAAATCCCACCACAGTCAAAACCTGCTGTTCTTGCCCCATCAGAGCCTGATCTCCCACCTGAGTAAGAGTCAAGGCTGCAGCTTTTGCAGCCCTGTCACACCACAGTGCTACAATTTTTGCATTAGTGCGGGCTGGTTGTGTGTGAACTACATAAAATTTATGTAATTCATGCACTGCTCTGGGTGCACAGGATGCAGGAGACCCCATGAAATGCTATAAATCCTTTCATGAGTGACTGACTCTGAGCATTTGAAGGTCAAGCAGGTTGTGCTGATGAAATGACTCCTGGACATCTGGGCTAGTTTGTCACCTTCAGCATATCTAAGACAGAAATCCCAAGTCATCTAAGACAGAAATTCCAAGTCTTCTCTCACAGGGATCAAGCGAGTGCTGAAGTACAGACACTCTCCCGAGTTAGCTCCAAGTCTGCCTTTCTGGGCATGTGATGGGATGCTAAATCTGGCTATTTTGTGAATTCTTTGCCTTCAGCTCTTCTGACAGTTCCCAACAATTAAAGGGTAACTTCCTCTCTGAGTCGCAGCTCTGATCTCTGCAAGCATACGCTGAAAATTGTGGTTTTTGTGTGGAATCCCACAGTCCTTATTTTAAGTGTAATCCACTATTAAAAGACTATGCATTGACCAGGCTTTTCCAACAAATCTGACTGATATCGACATATACGAACTTCATGGGATAACTTTAAACAAGAGGGTTATTTTGTATTTAAAAGCTGTAGGAAAAAAACCACTAAATACTGAAAATAAAAAAATATTAACTATTAAAACCCACCCAAATGCTGCCAACACCTACGACACGCACTGTGATGAGGTGTCCATCCTGCTGCTCTTTGAGGGATTATCCAACCCACACCCTGGGAATTATTGTTTTCCAAGGTCAGGATTTCAGCAGCTGGCACTCTTGATAATCCAGTCTCCCTTGGGAATGAGCCTGGAGAGCTCAGGAGAGGGCAGGACACACAAGCACCGAGTTCTTGCATCACTTCTGAGCAGGAATCTGAAGTTATAAACTCTCTCGGCCCCTTCAGTTCACGGAGAGGTGAGCTCCTTGCTTTCGTGCAACAGGAACCTTGCAGCTGTGTCCAAAGGGGTGGAAATCCTCTTTACCCAGCTGGGGTAGTTCAGTAGAGCTAAATTCACAGGGAACAGAGGATTCTTTTCTCTTGATGATACAACAAGGACAGAGAAAAATAAAACACGTTAAAAATGTCATTATTGTATAGTCAATATTAATGCACGCATGTACATAGGCACAAGGAGAAATTACAAAAATGACAGAGCCATCAATAAATCACAAAATGAAGGAAAAAAAATTAAAAATAAATAAATAAGAAATATTAAAAATAAATATTAATTTAAAATGTAATAAATTTTAAATAAATAAATAAAATAATGTGCTTTCCTCAAAAGGGGAGGATGATCTTGAAGTGAACATCAAAAAATAATGCAGAAATGGAAATACAACTGCCCCACAACAAATACGACTCGTTATGTATTAAGCAGCACGTAGAAGAAAAAGAAAAAAAGTGGTAAAATAAAATAAAATAAAATAAAATAAAATAAAATAAAATAAAATAAAATAAAATAAAATAAAATAAAATCCCTGACTACAGACACATGTTCATAAAATTACCTATCAGTTTGCCAGCTTCAGTTACCTGACTTCCATTTATGCCATCCTTTCTTTATTTTTTCCTTCAAAACCTGCCCACACAGACAGCAAGATGATCAGTATTTTGCAATGACCTCACCTGAGCAATTCCTGATGGTGGTAAAATGTTCAGATCTAAAGCACAGGCTTTGCTAGCTTGGGGTATTTGTGGAAATACTCATTTCTTAAAGCCATTTTCCACAGTGCCCAAGCAATCTTGTCAAGTGGTTTTTATTGCACCTGCACTTTGAGCAGTTTTATGTACAGCAGCAGGGCAGATGCCAGCCTGGCTGCTATTTATGAGATTATTGCTGTTGTCCACACAGAAACATGTAAGAAAACAACCCCATCACCGGCAGAAACTCGTATCAGCCAGCTCGTACTCCTTCCCCAGGATGGGTTCAAATTACCTTCTGAAAATCACTCACCTTCTGCTTGTACAGGATGGCCAATGTCCAGCCAATCCCAGAGAAAACAAACACTTCCAGCTAACTGCTTCCAGCTTCATATGAAGCTTTGATTATCTGTCAGTGTGGCTGGGCATTGATAACAAAAGAGATCTATGAACTAAAAATCTGGTAATCGATTTGGTTAACCCAGCACGGGAATTTCCCCTTGGAAAATTTACTTGCTTAATTACAACATGTTGGCAATTAGGTAAAGGTTGAATTAAAGCATCCATCTTTCACCTCTTAGAGGAAAGCTGTGATGCCACAGCTCTTGCTGTTGACCAGAAAGGATCTGTTTCCTTGTGCCACCTTCTCTAAGGACAAGAAATATTTTGGCTTTATTTGTGCCTTCAAACACAAGGTTTCTTTCCAAAGGCAGCAGGCAAGCAAACAAATTATTTCTTAAGGAATCCAAGCAGCCACTGAACCAGAATAAAGAGGGAGTCAGACCTAAATTAAGACTGGTGAAGTAAGACATATTTTAGTCATTAACGAGGAAAATGCAGCAAGAGTGACAAGTGTGTGACACCCAACTCCAAGTTAATAATTTTTATACCAAGACATGGAAGAGTGGAAACTGTGATTCAGAAATAATTCCGGAAATCATCATTCCTCCTCCAATTGAAATTATATTCGTAGTGCAAACAGGGTTTCAGTGAGCCACTTCAGTTATAATCAGAAAGGTAAAGTAAAATAATTGAACATGTTGGAATCAAAGTGTAAAATCCTGCCTCAGTCACAAACAAAGTTGTCTTGTCAAAAGTTAAGGACAACACATTTGGCTGCTTGCATGGAAAGCACAGCTCCCTGAAAGCTGCACATGCAAACAGCACTTTCTCATAACCACAATTAAATATATTTTGTCCTAGGTGAATTACTGGCTTGCTGAAGAATAAAACCAGATGAAACCAAGCTGCATGTTTTTCCTCCTTTATAACCTGCCTGATCCAATGAGCTGGATCAGCTCTTTGTTGGTGACCAATCAGTGATTCATAAGTTTTATGACTTCATCTTGCTCCATTTATCACGGAATTAAAACAATGTCCAATTGTTGATAAAAATCAAGTGCTTTTATACCCGATGCAGGAACAGTCCATAAAAGCTCGTGTAGCTGCAGGTAAATATAAAGAGGACACTTCATTGTTACCCTCGT
>VZSR01000920.1:12797507-12834360 GCA_013398615.1 Brachypodius melanocephalos
CAGAGTTATGAGGAATGGGTTAGTGAAAAAACACCTCTCCAACAGGTTCCAACAGATGACAATAGAATACATACTTTTGGTTACATTTTGCATTGCAACTCAATACACACAGTGTGTGCACCCCTCTGCCAGGCAAGCCTGAGGTGCAGAATCCATCTCCCAGCTCACTCTGTGATTAACCTCTGCGTGTGACTGACCTTTCAGACTGTGGCGTGTCCAACAAGAGCGTGAGCATGATGAACAGGATCGTGGGTGGCACTGAGGCTGCGCTGGGGCAGTGGCCCTGGCAGGTCAGCCTGCACGTGCAGGGCACCCACGTCTGCGGGGGCTCCATCATCACTCCTCAATGGATTGTCACAGCAGCTCACTGTGTGGAAGGGTGAGTCCCTCTTTCCATTGATATGGAAAGGGTTAGGGTTTAGGGTTAGGGTTAGGGTTTAGGGTTAGGTTAGTGAGTCCCTCTTTCCATGGATATTTGCCTTTTTTCAAGCTGGGATGCATGAATTTATTCAGTTCTCCCAACTTTCTCCTTTAAAACTGAACTCCTCCCCCAGCTTGGCTCAGTACAGTATTTTGTCTGTATGGTAAATCTGGAGTATTAAGGAAAGGCTGGTTCTGGAGCAGGCTGGCTGCAGCTCCTCTGTCTGCTTTCTACAGGAAGCCTTATTTTATGTTTTGCTTTATTTACAAAATAAGATGCGTGATGTTGAGCACAGATACCCACCCAATTTAAGATGTGAACTCAAGGCACCAAATTTAATGCCAGCCAGTACAATGTTTTCATGAAGATGTTGAATTACACTGTGAGAAAACCCAAGGGATACTCCTCCCCTCCCCTACAAATTCTCAAATATCACACTGCTGTAGATATGATCAATTTAAAGATGCCTGTGCCATTTATTTCTTCGTATCTTCTTGCCACAGGGTAGTAAAGTCCAAGCCAGTATTAAATACAGATTTATATCTAACCAAGGAGCACTTTATGTAGCCATCAGCAAGAAAAATTTTTAACCTATAAAAGAGATTTGAGGGTTCTGTGGTACCCTCAGAAAGGGCAGAATTTGTTTAAAAGGCGGCTGCTTCTGTTGGAGGGAAAACCCACAAAGCAAAAACATTTTTAGTGGTTGCTTGGCTGGATCACAGTCTGAGGCTAAGGCAAGGAAGAATATTTGCCCTTAACCTTGAGAAAGGAATGCAAGTGTTGATTTCTACCTGGAGATCTTATCCCTCCTTTGTTGTCTGGATTTGAGCTCTGTAGTGCTGGAAAGCTTTGGGAATGGCAACCAGGCTGCAGCTGGCACAAACCTGGTTTTAGCCTGCTCTGGGTTTTTTTGGGGGTGGAGTGACTTGCAGGCACTGCTGCCTTGGTGCCTCTCATGGAGAGGGTTTTAACACTTGTGGCAAGTTTTATGTTAAGCTTTTCTAAACTGTGCTGGAGCCACAAGAGGTTGCTTAAAAAACATCTAGCAAGCATGCTTAACATTAAAAAAACCCCCACCAAGACACAAAACCAACCTAAAAAAAAAAAAACAAACCCACCAAACCCTGGCATTTTCAAGATAGTGAAATTCTTTCACTAGATCATTTTTTAACTAATTCTGACTCTTGCTGATACCACTGACATGTGAGACTTCAGAAATACCTGCCTGATCCCTCAGTCATGGAAATCAAAAGGCTTCAGTGTTGCAGTCCCAGACTTAATTTGTTGTGCTGAGTGATTAAGGGGATGGCCAGGGATACTTAACCCACTGCAAAGATTTTTTTGATATATTTTTGGAACTGGAGCCAAGCTTTCCTCAAGCTACATGACTGGCAATTTTCTTGCCTTACTCTTCAGATATGGTCATCAAATCCATGTGCATTTTTTGGTCACACAAACATTGGACTACAGCTCTTGAAGACAGTTTTTTGGAGGTTCTAATCCCTGTCTTGTCACCACAGAAGAAAACCATCAGACCTTTTCTTTGTTCTGTAGGCGACTTTCTGACCCACAGAGCTGGAGGGTTTATGCTGGGATCCTGAATCAGGATGAGATGCTCTTTAAAAGTGGATACAAAGTGAAACAGATAATTTCCCATCCAGATTATGACACAGACTCTAAAGACAACGATGTCGCCCTCATGAAGCTGGAGACTGCACTGAGTTTCACTAGTAGGTATTCTGCTCTTCTTAAGGGGAAAAATCCAGTGGCAGTGAGCACACCTCTTAAAACTTCTGAATTTCATCAAGCAATCCTTGTAGATACTTACTGGAAGAACACAGAATGGCCCTAGAGACAGGGTGTAGAGACAGAGGGCACAGCCTCTGATTTCCTAAGCAGGATTTACTTAAATCTGTTACATGGAATGGGGTTTTGGGCTTGTCTCAATAATATACTTTTACCTCAGAATGCTCTGTGATGCTTCAGTTTAGGCTCTGCTGTGTGTTCAGACAGCTACAGGTGCAGTGATGGAGCAGCTGATTAAATCCCTAAACTCAGGTCAAATGATGGTCAAAAAACCCTTTAGAACTCAACATTATGAGAAGCTCCTCCCATAAAAGCAGATGTAGGTTGTTTGTAAGCAGCTGGTACAAAATAGAAAACAAGCCATTATTTAAACTTGAAGTGCTTTTGGTGTACAGGCCCTTTGTGGTTTGGTGCATCAGTTTAAAGCTACCAGGAGTAATCTGAAAGGGATTTTCTGCTGCTGAGAGCAGGGAGATTGTCTGTTTTCCAGGTTTTTGTGTTGCACACTTCTTGCATATATCAGTACTTAATCCTGCTTGTCCTGTGATTATTTTCAGCAGAGTTTTGCAAAGAGAGTGCAGAGCTGTAGTTTTCAGAATTTTTTTCTTGGTCCTCTACTGCTCAGAAGAGCTGGTGTTAATTGTTCTATTTAACTTGATGGATTGAGGTAGAACCATTAACTGCTTGTTCCTCACTTGGAGGTGAAGATCAGGTAGCTTTGAGGTGAAGATTAGGTGGATTTGAAGTGAAGATCAGATAGATTTGAGGTGAAGATCAGGTATCTTTCAGGGAAAGGGCAGCTGGTAAACTTTCTGCTGCTTCCTTGCATTGTCTGCCTGCAAGGAATGTGAAGCACAGAGTGAATGGAATCCATGGTGTGCAAGTGGTAGCCATCTACAATTATTTTGAGTTCTGTCTGAACATCTTTGATTCTGTTTGTTTTGCAGAAAATGTGAGGCCAGTTTGTCTGCCCAATCCAGAAATGATGTTCCAGACTAACCAGCAGTGCTGGATATCAGGGTGGGGAGCAGAGTACCAAGGAGGTAAAAAGTGCTCCTGGAATATTTTGATCTTTTTACATAACCTAGTCCTCTTCATCCTATGAATATTGCTGCATGGGCTGATGGGGCAGGTTGAATTTGATGTGTTCATACATTATTTTTTCCACCCATTTTGCAGCCCCCAGTATTTACCCAGGGCATCCTGCATCTCAAAGCAAGCTGTGATGTGCTGCATTCAGCAGACTGCAAAGGACCCTTCAAATCTCTACTGGGGGCCAGAAATTCCCACCCAGGAGATAATTCTGTGCCCCTGCTGGCAGGGCCACCTCTCCTGCAGCAAGGGCTGCTGTGTGCCAAGTGTGTCCTGTGGATGTGGGAAAGGGCAGGAGCTGCTCCTTTCCACCACCTCAGGCTGAAAAAGAGTGATGCAAGTCAATTTGCATGACTGAAAAAAAAGGAAAGAAAGGAAAGTGGGTTTTTTTGGTACAAGAAAGTTACTTGGGGAGGTCCTCTTGACCTCTTGCAGTCTTCTTACATCTTAAATTTCCATCCTGCTGCTTCTGGGAAGTTTATTTCACCTTGGCTGCTGGGATTTTTTTTTTGTAATAGCAAAGTAGTGTGCTGCTTATTCCGATTTTGTCTTTGCACGTTTGTGCACGTTTCAATTCCAGGTAAAACATCAAATACCTTGAATTTCGTTGAGGTGTCCTTGATAGAACGCTCGACGTGTAATGCTGTTTATATCTACAATGGCATGATCCTGCCCACAATGATCTGTGCTGGAGACCTAGCAGGGGGAATTGACTCCTGTCAGGTAGTTATTCCTGATTGATGGCTAATAAAATGATCTGAGTACTTTTGTGGCCTTGCTAGTAGGCTTTTTATATCTCTCTCTCTCACTTACAAATAAATCCTATGATCCCCCCAAATTAATAATTTGCATTACATCTGCTTGGGCTTCTGGTTCCTTTGGTGGTGCATCCCTTTAAAGAGGAGGGGTTTTGTTTCATCATCTGAACGGCTGCCAGTGCTGAGCTCTCACTAAATTCCCAAGGAGGGAGAGGCTCCTTCTTTAATGCTTCAAGGATGGTTTGTTACCTGGTAGTTGAAAGTGATCAAATGCTCCTCATGACCACAGCATTATTATCATTATTGTGTTATTAATCACAGCATTGTGCTTGTGAACATGAATGGCATTATTGACTGCCTTACTCAGAGGGCTCTGGGCAAATTATTTTCGTCCCTATTGGAAGCAGACATCATTTAACACCAAAATTGCCATCGTATCTTGTTTTAGTGCCTCCCCAAGTGGCAGGTGGGTTCATATTGAAACTAAAGCTGTGTTGCTGGAGTGAAATGGGTGGTGTTTTTCCTGGTGTCACTAACAAGTTTGTGTCCTGTGCAGGGTGACAGTGGAGGTCCTCTGGTGACTTACCACTACTCTGTGTGGTGGCTGGTTGGAGATACCAGCTGGGGCACTGGCTGTGCCACTCCCAACAAGCCTGGGGTGTACGGGAATATGACTGTGTTTACAGACTGGATTTATAAAAACATGAAGGTAAAACACCCGGAGGGTTTTTTTTTTTTCGTAAATGTTAAGGCCCCCACATCCTGAAACGTGGTTTCACTTAACAAAAGTTAATAAATAAATGTGACTTGCACGATAACTAAGCTATTTTGTTGGGAAGCATCTGAGTGATTGCTAAGACAGAACCTGAGCCTTTGTTTTCTGTTTTCTTTCCTCTTTTAAACAGGCAAACTGATGACAGCACTCTCCTTGCTAATGGATGTTCCCGAGGACAAGAATAAATGAAGCCATGGGGGCCTGGGATATTTATTCACTTTACGGTTGATTTTGTTTCTCCTCTTTGATTTTTTCCTTTCAAAAGTAACATGAAGGATTGCACACTTGGTTCTGTGCTGGCTACAGTGACAGGTCTTAATCAGTGAAGGATTATCACAATGAGCACCTTTCTTCTCCTTGTGGTGCCTGGCAGAGTCGTTCTGTCAACTGCTTGCTGAAATGTCTCTCTTTTGTTGAGTAGCTCTTGCTTGATGATCAGGCTCTTATAATGACAATTTAAATCACGCTTTAATTTCAGATTTTTCGTAGCAGGATGCTGAGACAGTTGGTTTAGTAGTTTTTAAATTAAATGTTAAGTAATGTGAATGTTGAATCTCCGAGCTGCTGGTTGGCAATTTAAAAAGAAATTAATTTTTATTTTTTTTTTTTTTAGTATAGAGTTACAAAATGGTTTGGGTTGGAAGGGACCTTAAGGACCATCCAGTTCCAACCCCGCTGCCATGGGCAAGGACACCTTCCAATATCCCAGGTTGCTCAGAGCCCCATCCAGCCTGGCATTAAACGCTTCCAGGGCTGGACTATCCTCAGCTTCCCTGGGCAACCTGTTCCAGTGCCTCACCACCCTCACAAGGAAGAATCTCTTCCTAAAATCTAATGTAAATGTGCCCTCTTTCAGTCTGATGTCACTAGCCCTTGTCCTCTCACTCCATGTCCTCGTCCAAAGTCCCTCTCCAGCTCTCTTGTAGGCTCATTAGGGACTGGAAAAGGTGCTGAGGTCTCCCCAGAGCCTTCTCCAGGCTGAAGCAGCCCAGCTCTCTCAGCCTGTCTCCACAGCAGGGATGCTGCAGCCCTTGGAACACCTTCATGGCCTCCCCTGGACTCTCCCCAACAGGTCCATGTTGGAGATCCCAGAGCTGGATGCAGTATTCCAGTGGGGTCTCAGGCAAGCAGAGGGTCAGGGATATATATATATATATAGGAAGGGATTTTTTTCATGCACTACAGTACAGGCAGAGAAAATAATAATAATAATAATAAATATCCTGTATATTCAGGTAGTGAAAAATCCTCAGGATCTCAACACAGCCGTCAACCAAAGCCAGACTGTCGCAGTTTGGCTGCCTCAGACCTTACAGAAAGTGCTGTTCTGCCTTAAGCTGCTCTGAACCCAAAATGAGAGCTTTGTCCATGTGGGATTTGGAGAGGGATGCCCTGGCCAGGGATGCCCCAGAGCTGCAGCAGGAAGAGTCTCAGTGCTGATGTGCCTGGCTGAGCACACTGAAGGTGATTTTTCCCCTCTCCCTGCTGTGGAAGGCAAAGGGGAAATGTTTCCAGCCAGGCTGTGCTGCACACACACACACAGGGACTGGGTGTTCTGCACAAGGAAACACAAAGCTGCATTTCTGCAGGACGAGATGAACTACCTCATTTGTTAAATTTGGCTTCTGATTCCTTAGAGCTCTCCTTTATGTATCTGCCTGTTTGTTTTTAGCAAAAATGTGATTCGTATCCGAGTGCCACCTGAATGAGGATTCTGAGAATAATTTGTAATCATGGTAGAGGATCAAAAAGCCATATCAAGTCACTTTGTTAAGAAGGATAAATCTTTATTGAATGAAATGACTCCACTAGTCTTGTTTTCTCTTTTGGTACTGAAATGCAATTATCTTTTGTGTAAACACTGCATCAAATAAATTGGTTGGGTTTGTTTTTTTTTTTTTTAAATAGTTTTCCTTAGTTGTGCTTTATATCTGTTTACTTGGATTTTTTTTGGAAGCAGTTGCTGGATTCAGTGCATGAAATGCTTTGAGAGTCTGATTATAAAAAAACCAAAAACCAACAACAAACAAACAGCTCAAGAGGGTGAGCCAAGAGATTATTTTAATTCCAATATTTCAGGTATTTGAGCAAACCCAGGGAGAGAGAGCAGGATGTCCAGAAATGCTGGTCTGGTGGCTGGGTCTGATGAAGTCACTCTGATTTAATTAATTTAATTAAATAAGGAAGTTTAGCCTGCAGGTAGTGGCTTGGGGGAGTGGCACCCTGTTTTATCATTCCACCTCATGCTGCCTGGAGCAATGTGTGCTTGCCTCTCCTCTCTAGGTGTGAGAGGGGTGTTTTCAATAGCTCTCGTGCATCAAGTACACCTTGGGGGCTGGGGGGACACCATGAAATAATCAACGAGTTTAAAGTACTTTCAAAACAGCAATTAAAAAAGTTAGGTTGTTCAGGTATGAGGCACTGTTTCTGTGGCTTCTGCCCTGCAAGCCAGTAAGAGCAAGATAATGGACTGGAAGGAGAAACTGGCTGGAGTGCTCAAGAAGGTTAAGGAATCTGGATGTTGGGGTGAATTCTGTACCAAAAGCTGTACCAGCTGCAGATCCATGCCACAGGATGGATGACAAATATTTTCTGTCATCTCCAGCCTGAGCAGAAGGCTTCCCTTGTAACAAACTGGGAAATTACTACAGCACACGTTGGTATGAGCACATTGTTTCTAGCTGGATGCAGACATTACTTTTGGTGGTTTTGGTTTTTAAACCAAATCTCCCACGTCAAAGATGTCATGAACACAATATGTGAGATATTTTGCATTGGCTTCCGTGAAATGAAAGAGCTTTCAGGAAGGTTCCCCTTGCCCTGGGGAGGGAAAGGAGAAAGGCAGCAAAGCACAGTGTGACACCCTTGTAATGTTTAACATCCTGGGAGGTTTCTTTCCCTTTGCACATTCAAATCCTGCCCTCTAGTGAGTTGCCCATCAGTCCCGAAATTTCAGGTGATGCTGCAGCCAGCTGAGAGGAATGAGCCTCTGCAAATCAGAAACAGGAGCTGGGAAATCAAAACAGCTGGGAAAGGAGACTGAGCAGAGCCAAGGGCATCCTCTGGATGCACCAGTCATAAAAAGTGAATAAACTTTCTTTTCCTTCTAGGGTGGAATAGTTTCATGCCTGCTGTGTGCTCCCTCTCCCCTTCCTGGGCTGGGACTCAGTGGTGACACTTGGCAGAGGTGTCTTTTAGGTGATAGCAGGAAAGAGAACAACCCCAGCAAGACAGAAACACAAAGAGGAGGGGGAGATCACGAGCGTAATGCACTAAGCTTCACTGAGGAAAGCTGGATAATTTGATTTCTACTGTTTGTGGATTATACAACTTCCATCATTTAAAAGAGAGGAAAAAAAAAAACCTCCAACAAAACATATAATCCTCAGAGTGTCAGCTTTTTAATGATTATTCCAGTGGTTGCACAGAGTTCATAAAGAAGATGTTTAAAAATGGGATAATGTTTCTTTAATCACAACTTCCCCAGGGGAGTTCTTTATGCAGCTGTTTGTATATAACTGATTATGGAAAATAAAGAAAAACTAGAACACTAGAAATTAGTGTTAAAGGTCTGGGCTGACATTACGTTTTTATGGGATTATACAAAATTCTTCAATGATGTTAGAGATGAGGAGAAATAAAACTTCTGAAGAACAAATTACAACGAGGTGAAGTCTCTCACGTACTGGCAGGCTTTGGTGAGACGATCAACTCTTTGGCTGAGGTAATTCCTGATTTTAGCAGCTTCAGAGTCCTCCTCAAGGAGAAAATGTAACTTCTCTTTCTCTTGTAAAAGCTGCAGCATTGAGGTCTGCACGTTTTCTCCGAAGTCATGAAGGACAGTAGAGAGGATGATCAGAGGTATCTGATTGGAGAGGCGTTTACTTGCTCCCTGCATGATGGGGGGAAAAAAAAAAAGAAAAAAAAGTCGGTAAAAACAACTGAAACATGAAGGGTCTATAGGTAATCTGGTAAAATAAGTGGTTCCAAGGTTTTAAAATGCTGGACTGATTTACTGTTCAAGAAGGGAGTACTGCTATGAACTAAAAAATGTGTGCAACCACTGTCTTTTGTGCTTGAATTCTAAAAATTAGGAGTCATGGAGATGTCAGCTGTCCCTTTTCTTCCCTCAGCAAACTAAAGCTAAGGCAGGCTGTTCTCTGCTCAGCTCTGTCAGCTGTCACTGGGACAAGTTATAGGAGCACATTCCTGACAAACAGAATTTGTGCACAATTGATGGTGTCCAGCCTTCACTTCAAATATGTCTTGATGCAGGAAATCAGAGAGAGATTTTTCCTAAAGCTGTTAAATTCCTCTATGAGATGGTGCTATTTAGATGGTATTTCTGATGTGGTTGTCTTTTTAAGTTTAAGACAGCTTTGGAGGAAGCTCTAGCCTTAAGGGGAAATATCTTCAGCAGCAGTGAGACCAGACTGTGCCTGCATTACATCTCTTGAGATAATCTCCTGTCTGACCTGATCGACTGCCTGGCTGATTTAGGGATGCAAACTGGAATAGATTGACCCAGAAGAGCTTGTGAGGCCCTTTCCCCATGGACATCCACAGGGTTTGGGGGCCCACTTTGTGTTTTTGGGCAACATGAGGTTCTAAATCTCTCCCAGCTCTGGGAAGTGGCTGCCTCCAGCCCTCCTGGTGCTGGGTGAGCACTTAGACATAAGTACCTGGCTGCAAAAACAGGTTCTGTCTTTCTTTTAGTAGTAAAACTTGAAAATGGAACTCTTATGGGCAGCCATGGACACTTAAGAGCTTCCATCTCATCCCAATTGTATTTGGCCCTGCATAGGTCAGTCCCATGGTGCCCTGGCATTTGGGGGTTTGTCCAAAATGGCTCTCAGGGCACTTACAAAAATATTTAAGTGCAGATACAGACACAGAGCAGAGTGTGGAGCAAGGTGGGATTGAAGTGCTTATGCACTTCTGGCTTTGTTTCTTGTTCTGTGAAAGCCAATGGTTTTCTCTTCACCAGCCTGAGCAGCCTGACCATTTAATTGCAGGAATTTGTCACAAAGCCTGCTCTTGGAATTCAAAGTGAGCTGCTACCTACCTTCCTGAGTTATTAATATTGGACTTGTTGCTCTCTGAGGGAGCTTTACAACAAAGCAAGTCTTGATACTGGTTCTGTCTTTGTTTAAAAGGATCCTTTGTTAAAGGATCCCCATTTGTCTTCAGAGACTTCACTTACAGGATGCTATCTGCAGTACAGCAGATGCACTCTGATCTCTACAGGCAGCTGATGTATTTTAATGTAATATTTTGTCATTGCTCCTCCTGCTGCAGTAGGACCTGACTGCAAGCCACTGACACCACTTTCTGCTGGCTGCAGGAATGTGCAGAGTGGCTTGAGATAGGCTGGGATGTAGCTAACAAGTGATTTAGGAGCCAGCTGTCACTCTGGCACCTTCAGGCTTTTCCAATCACCATATCCTGCATCCTGCTGATGCAGCCCAGCTTTGCCCTGACACTCTCACCACTGGCCAGAAGCTCCAAGCAGTTTGTACAGGAGCTGAGCATCAACCTGAATGAGACACTGAGATCCCCCCTGGCTGTTCCCTGCACAGTGCCAGTGAGGCATTCAAGGCTCTATTGACTCCAGCATGATCTGGCTGGGGGGTCTCTGCTGTAGCATTCAGGGGGCAGCAAATCTGCTGCACCACAGCCTGTGAACTCACAGAGAAATAGGCACTGGTGTGAGAAAGCATCTCCTCGACAAAAGAGGGCTCCTTTGAAGCAGGAGACTGCAGATTTTTCCCCGAGCACACGTTGAAAGCAACTTGTGCCTTAGCAGCGTTTAAATCGCCAAGGTAAAGGTCATCCTGGCAGTACACGATTCTCTCCATTTTAAACTGTGCCCGGATATGTCTCTCAGCCTCTGCTGCTTGTTTCTCTCTAATGTCTTCAATTTTCACCTAGAAGAGAAAGGAACAAGAGGTTTTGAGGAGTTTGCTTCCTTTGGGAAGGTGCCAGTGCTTCGCAGTGTCCCCAGGGACTGGCAGGGTGGGCAGAGTGTTCCACTGCCCTTGTGCAGCACTGTCTAACCCCAGATCATGGGAATATGGAGTAAAGCTTTGGATCATGGCCTCTCTGTTGTGAAAGAGCAGGAAAATGTGGCAGTTTTGTCCTTTCCTTACACACGAGTGGGATCAGTCCAAACCTGGTTCTTGAAACCCAAAGGAAAATGTCAGCAAACCAACCCTGTCTAGCCCCTCTCTGTCTGGTGCTTTTATTGCAGCCACCTGACACTTTCTGGCCTTTTTGATACTTCCACCTAAAAGTTCCCTCAGCCATGCTCAAATTCCATCAAAGTGCTTTCCTAGCATCCCAAAGAAAACACCCTATCTATTTTCTCATGTCCAGTGCTTGCCAGAACTTCTTCCCTCTTCATTCCTCTCACTGCGTTACACCCAAAGACCCTGCCTGAACACCTCTGTGTTTGGATGAAATAATTTATTTGTTCACTGTCTGGTTGGCCTGGGAGCTCAGCAGGGTTTGACCATGCAAGTGAAACAGCAAACCAGCTATTTCACTCACATTTGCCTCTGAGTTTCCTTTTTCAGCAGTACCCTGCGAGTGGACTCTGTTTCCTGGCTGCCAGCATTGCTTCTCATCTTTTCCTCAAAGCTCTTTCTGAGAAAAGGCCTTCAAAGATCCATATCCCTGAACTCCACCCCAAAACATGCTAATGCCCAAACCTTGAACAGTCATCTCCTAGTTTTTTTCATGGCTGGATGATTTTTGGTTTGTCTGCTCCTCCTAACTTTGATCAAAGATGAAATTCCTGCACTGGCTAAAACCCTGGCTTGCTTTCAGAGAGGGAAAACCAGTTCAGCACTCTGACAAATCATTGCAGGACTTAAATCTGAAATTTATGACAAACTCTTCAAGGTAGCCACACCAGGTTTTCTTTGCGTTGTGTGGCAAACATCAAGAATGTGAGCAGAATGAATAAAGAATGTACATATTAGATCCTGTCAAAGTTGTGCAAAATGCACTTTCATTAGTGACATTATAATCGTGCTATCATTGTCTTGCTCTTTCTTATTTTCCTGCAAGAAATTCCACACTTGCCTAAGGGTAATGCAGTGAGACAGGGACCATAAGCATGGATGTATTTACAAATGCCATTCTGGCTCTTGAGAATCTCAGGTTATGGGTAGTGCCTCACCTTGGCAGCTCTGCTTAGATTGTGAAAATTACCAAAATTCTTTTGAGCCAGTTCCATAAATTTCTCTTCAACCAGTTCTAAGGGAAGAACAGAAAGACAAAGGTGAGTAAGTGAGGGTTTTAAGCTATTGTTAATGTTAGATTTGGGAGAATACTAATTTTCTGTATTCATTCAGAAAGAGCTGAGCTGCTGTACTGGTGCACTCTGCTTTTATGACACATACAAACAAGGAGAAATTTAGATTTCCAGGTCCAAGAGTGTCACCACTTAACACCAGGTACTTTTACTGTACTGTTTCCTTGCTGTGTTATTTATTATACAGTTATTTTCTAACTCCCTTCCAAGAGCCACTGGGAAAAGTATTAACAAATGCTGGAGACCATGTGCAGAAGGAGCAATCCCCAAGCTGGATCAGATTTACTTCCACACTCTGAAGGATCCCGAGAGCATCAGTGAGAGCATCAGCTTCTCCTGGAAAATAAACTTGTCAGCCCCAACAAGAGCCTCCCCTGGGCCATACTCATCACGTTGTTCAGGATCTGCACTGCTGGCTGCTCCAGTTCTCTGATCTGCTCTTTTATGATGTCCTCAAAAGTCTTGTAGTTGCTGAAGCCTGGGAACTCCCGCCCGCGGTACTGGTCTTCGTATTTCCACACTCTGCCAGGGACTGTTTGTTTAGCTGTAATGGTAAAATAACATTGCTTTGCTACTAAATCACTCAATGTGTACGTTCCAGGTTGAAGATGGAAGTCTCTTTCTCCTCTTCGAGTTGTTCTTGAGAGGAAAAAACTACTGAGGGTATTTTTTGTTACCACAGAACAGAGCTAACACCTGAATGAGCCATCTCACACATTGCATCAAGCATCTGACTAACAGAAATTAAGATGGGCTGCAAAAATTCTGGTTCTTCTCGGTATTTTTACCCTCACCGAAGCCATTACCATTCACTTCCAAGTTTATAAAAAACCCTGAACAAAACAAATCCTCAAGCTCACTAAACACTTTTTTTCCAGGGAATTTACTGTTGACTAGTTATTTTTATTTAAGATATCACAGTCGATATTTTTTTTGCTGATATTATACAAATTTGCTAAATATTTTTGTATGAGAGATCGTCTTAGCCCACAGCTAAAGTGGAACAAACCCCACCCAGGTTCTAAAATAATAATAGAAATAATAAAAACATTAAGAGTAATATTAAAAAATATTGTCTAGATTGTTATTACTAATTATTATTATTATTAATTGGTGTTATTTAGAAGAGTGGTTCAGGAAATCACCAGCAAATTCTGTGCCAGTGTCTTGATTTTGTTGGAGCACTGACCTCTCTGTAATGACAGCATTTAACACAAACTCTGTCTGTGTCCCCAAGACACCACCACAGATGGATGCTCCTGGCTCCTTGCCCTTAATTTTCTTTAAAGATATTTACTGAAGATGCTGCGCTTAGGTTTAAAAGCAAGGGGCTGGGCTCTCAGGTGAGCTGCCAGGATGGGTTTTGTGCTTACCCTTGGCAGCACACTCCAGCAGAACCGCGCCCCACGTGCGGAATTCCTTGCGGACCCTGGTGAACAGCCTGGCCTCGTCTCCAAACAGCTGCTCCTCTCCTCGTGTGCTCTGGGAGATGTCTTGGTTAAAGAGCTTGATCAGCTGCAGGGAATCGAACAACAAGCAGGTAATTCAGTGAAGTTTCATCTCTTCGGACTGATTTGTGGATGTTAAGTAAATCTGCATTTTGATGTTAAAGCAGGGACATGGTTTGTTGGAACCCTGGAGGCTGAAAATTTCAGGCTTTCTGAGCTGAGGGGTGCTGACCCTCAGGCAGGCACCACATTTTGACTTGAGGCCTTGGAACAGGCTCCTGAGATTGAGTGATAGCACAGAGGCTGTGGGTGTGTGGTTTGGGTGGTGGTGTGTGATCTCACAGGGTGAAAACTTGGATTTGGGATTTTAGTATACAATAATGTGTGTGGGCCAAGATGGAGGATTCAGGGCATCGCCTAGGTTCTTCTTCACCTTCTTCTTCCTTCTTCTTCATGGATTTGAGTGATTTTCTCTAATTGGATGAAAGATGTCCACATGCGGACCTTGAGTGGTCATTATTGGGTCAAAAGTATAAATAATGTAGGTGTCACTTTGGTATTGGGTAATTATCCCTTAAATAGTCTTGATAAGAGTTAGAAGCTTTTTGTCTCATTTCTCTAACTGGCAAGTTGGAGCTCACGCTTCATGAGACTGTAAATGGATAAGATATAATAAACATTCCTAGACAGAACTCGACTCTGTGTTTCCCTTGTCTTTCATCCTGACCTTGGCTGAGATAAAGAAGGCAGAACTGTAACAACACTTCATAAAGAACATCCCTTCCTTACATCTTTTATGCTCTTAGCTCCTGGTTTGTTTGTTTTTTTGATTTTTTTCCAACCAAACTGTCACAGCTAGAGGAGAACAAACTTGACACTTTTTTGTTTTCCCCCCTGCAGACTTTGAGAACCATTTACTAAATTCTAATAGGCCAGACTTGTATGAAGCCTGCTGAGCTTCCATAAACACCTCTAATGCCTACTGAAGGCTTACTCAGGGAGTCACTCCCTGAGATGAGGCCCTTGGACTTAGAAACCACATTTTGATATCAGGAGTACACTTGATCTTACAAGTGCTGTAAACAATGGGAATCCTTCAAAGTGTTGAGCAGGCAGGAGTTTAAGTTTTCCCTTGCTGAGATGTTTCATTCTGATCCAATCAACCAAGACGTTTAGTTTTCTTGTCCCATAATCACAAGGGAAAACAAAGCTGGAAGGGGCCACGAGCTCCTGTGGTCCATTATTTTTGCAGGTGTGGTTTGTCTATGTGACCCTCACCAAAATGATGGATACCACAAACTTCCCATGGTGGTCCATGCTGATAACTGTGGGAGAAAAAAAAACCCACCTGAAATTATCTCCTTGCTCTGCTCTGTGACCAACACTGATACTTACATCTGTGAGGAAAAACAGCTTCTCAGACTCTGTCTGGGGGGTGCCTCTGTTGTACCTCTGCAGATCCTGCAATGTTTTGTGGAGGATGTCACGAATTTGGCTCTCCACTGCTGGCATAGTTCTCTGGGGAGGAGACAGTGAAGAAGGACATTGAGGTAGGGTGAACCTGCCTGGTTTTGGAAGGAAAACAAAATCCCTCTAGGAGTGACTTACACCTGCACAGGATCTTTGCTGTTTTTACAAATCCAGGAGCTTGCTGTCAGTGTCCCGTGTGTGACAGTGGGATACCATGGAAGAGCAAATGTGGCCTTTATTGAGGGAATGCAAGAGCCAGGATCTCCCTGAGGGGCCAGGCTGGACCTCACTGAGAGCTGGGCAGAGCAGCTGCAGTCTAGGGCAAGATTTCACCCACAGTGAGCCAGAAACAATGCCCTCACAGGTTGTGCCAGGAAAGTGGTGACTGCTCAATTACTGATAAATACCTGATGGAACATGGCTGTTTAGAATATCTCCTTATTTTCTGTAAAATTACATAAATAATTTTTTTTCTCCTCCTCTGAGAGTGAATTTAGATGTTCCCTATATTTTAATATCTCCTCTTAATGGAATAAGATATAATTACACGCAGATAGATTTATACCAAGTAATACCAGTCAACATCCTTACATTAGTATATTAATATAATAGAACATCTGGATGTTTTGAAGACATTTTCAGTTGGATAGAAATCACTATCTCAATAAGCTGACAGCAGTAACTTGTCATCCAGGTGATGAAGACTCATAAACAAACGGAAATATCACAGCTGCCATTGAAAAGGCAGGAATTATGAGTCACAAATAGATGAAATTATTTGCTTATTGTTGATCTGCATTTAAAAGGCAAATCTGAGGATAGAGCATGAGGCTTTTTACCTCTGCCTCTCAGTTCAGTTTGTTCCCAGATCACTGAGTTGGAGGATCCTTAAGCACATAAGGTTGAAGAGGTGAATTTGTTTTCAGGTAGTAACAGATACAAACAGCTCAGTATGGGACCTCTGTTACTTACAATAATGTGTTTCACAAGTTCATTTGTGAGCTTCTCTGCCAGATGGGGGATAGTTGCCTTTCCTTCTTCCAGAATAGCCCTGTGGAAAAAAAAAAGAAAAGGTGAGTTTGGATAGCCAGGCTGTGCAGGGCAAGGAGGCAGCACTGATGCTCTGCTCTGTTTTCACTAATCCTGTTTCACAATTTGAGTACAGAAAGGGTCTCTGGGCCATGCTGGTGCAGATGTGGTGACAGCCCAGGACTCTGTGGGCACGTTTATTCAAGAGTTGTTTGACAGCTCCCGACTGAGCAAAGGGAAACAGAGAAAAACCTGAAAAATGCAAATATTAACAGCAGAGGAATGCGCTGTTCTATTATTCCTTCATGTGTGAACTTCACTGATTCAAAATCCTTGTCAGCTGCCATTCTCTGTATTTTGATTGATTTGCTGCTGAGTCACCTGGGCAGCCCGTGCCCTCAGCACAACCTTTCTTTCTCATGCTGTTCCTCCACCTTTTCCAGTGAACAGAAATACTTCAGTGCCTGACTGGAAATGCTCAGAAGCTTTAAGACCCAAATTCCTTGGGACGATTCAGAACTTCAAGTTCATAGCACTTCTCCCTTGTAGTTTGCATCAAAAATAAAACAAATAACAACAACAACAAAAAACACCCAGCAAAAACATTTTGAAAAGATTATTCAGTGTGTAAAAATCTCCTGGGTTACTGAAACACAACCCTGGATGGGCAATGAGAAATACTGAGTATAACAAATACCTGTTTGTAACCCCTAAGTTAAATCTCAGCAAATCAAGAGGAAGCTTTGAGGTGACCCGAACATGTTTTTGATGGGAAACTTTTCTGTGAGGAGTACCTGAAATATTTGTGATTCTCAAAGAAGTGTCTCTCCTGTTGGATTGCAGCAGCCAAGGTCAGGTTGTTGTGGATGTCCTGCTGCCCACGGCACTTGACAATCATGTAGCCTTTTTTGAGGGGGATCACCCTGTTTTGCAGTATGTTAACAACAGCCTCTTCAGTTCCTCTGTCCACAAGGTCGGGTTTTGTGAGGATTCCTGTGAAATTAAAAGGGAAAGTTAATCACCAAGCAGGAATGCTCTGTACCACGTTTTATAAAGCATTTTTTTTTTTATATTCTCTCTCCTAGAAAGCTCTCAGCTGCTGGGCTGTAAAACTCACTTGTGGACATGATTTTCTAAGAGATTTTTGCCTGCTAAGCAGTTGTTGATTTTTCCCAAGGGAAAAGCTGTCAACAACAAACTTCACTCAAAACAAATTCAGCAAACAACCAACAACTTCTCAAAGCAGGTGGTGTTTGGCTGGTTTTCTGTCCAGGAGAATCAAACCCAGGTCTACCATGTGATAGGCAGGAATCTTAACCATTACACCATTTGAGAAACTGCTTTGAGAAGCTGTTGGTTGTTTGCTGAAATTTGTTTTGAGAAAAGCTTGTTGTTGACAGCTTTTCCCTTGGGAAAAATCAGCAACTGCTTAGCAGGCAAAAGTCTCTTAGAAAATCATGTCCACACTCACCCTACAGTTGGCCTCCCACCATGCCTTTTGCTTTGCAAGCCCTTTTTTTTTTTTTAACAGGCAGAAAGCAAAGCTTTTTTACCATTAACTTCAGATCAGCTACCATTAACTGAGATTTTTCAGCTTCCAGTTATTCATAACTAAGGGATTCTTGGTGCTACTCAAGAATCGTGACTAGAAAGACTTGCAAATATTTTATTTAGGCTGTTTTGTTTTCTTTTTTTCCCCCCCTCTTCTTCTAGTAGCTAATTTCACAGATCTAGTGCAGAACACAGAACATCAGACTTCATGGAGGGAAAAAAAAAAGGAAAAGAAGATTTGGTCTCATAGCTTAAAAATTATCTCACCTATTGTCCTTTCTCCAGTGGGGTCCACCTCTTGAGCCATTTTCAATGCTTCTGTTGTTGCAATATCCACATTACATGGCACCACTACCAAATTGACTGTCTCTTTGCAGCCAATAATTCTTTTAAGAAGCCTTTTGATCTGCAATTCAATACAGGGGTGAGGAGGTTCAGTGAAATCAGACTCTTGCTCGTAGGATGTGTGACAATTTCTAGCAATGTGAGCCACTGCCTGATGACATTAAATGCCACATACGCTGAGGATAGTGTTACATGCAGAGGATGGCATGGAAAGGGGTCAGCAGAAGAATGCTGCCTCTTTTCTTATGTCAGGATAAATCCAAACATCTGGCATGAATGAGACCAGACTAATGTTGTTCAGCCTGTCTTGACTGCTATGGGAGTTTAACCCCTTGTGCATAAATAATCTTTCATTATGGAAATAAAGGTATTTGATATCTAACCACATGTAAGAAAATCAGGTTCTGATGTGTAGGTACACACTTATGGAAAGAAAACAAGCTTGATTATGCTGATAAATCTCAAATTTGTATCTCTGAAAGGAGCACAAATCTCTTTGGCTTACTTTTCCAGTGGAATATTTGTAGGAAGAAGCCAAAACTGAAGATGCACATGACATCTAGTTGGCATTTTTCTATGTTTCAAGGCCAAACTAAACGAGTTCCTCATAATTTGTGTTGTTTTGCAGAAGCTATACAGAGGTCTATTGTGCTTATTCCACAGTCAATGAATTTTTTATTTTATTTTTTTTTCCCCCTGGATTTTGATAAAGATGCCTCTCTTTTCTACTTCCCACCCATCCCAGTTTCTGACGGGCTGCAGTGCTATAGACTCCATCTCTGGAGCATGCAGACAGCTGAGGACAATGGAAATGTTTGGATTTTATCACATGTGCTGCTTTATTCTCAATACAATAGATAGATTGCTATCTAACTGTGGAATTAAATTACTCTCCTCCCAGCAAATAAAGCCCAGACAATCCCACCTTGTCTCATTTCTATTTGGTGTATCTACTTCAGTTTGGGCTCCTATTATTCCAAGTTCCCATTTAAAGGTGTTTTAGGAGAAACAACACACCCAGCTCCTGCACATCACCCTCCATCCAACCAGAGTTTTATTTGCATTCTCCAGCATTTCTTCTAGAAGCAGCCAGAGGAAGAGCAGAGATCCCCTCCACTTATTCTGTTAACTTCACAAAAGGTCAGCTGGGAGCCCTGGATGAGACAGATTGGCACATGAGGCTGGGTTTTACCTGGTCCCCGATGTCTTTGGGCTGGTCCCCCACGGCCACCCTGGCAATTCCAGGAAGATCAATCAGTGTCAGATCTGGGACATCAGGGGACCGAACTTCCAGGGAAATTAATTGCGCGCTAATGGCGCCTCTAGGACCGGCCACAATATCCTGGGCTGTGAAAAGAGCAAGGCAATGAATGCAAGCTTCAAACGATGCATCAAACCAAAGCTGAGCACAAAGACCTTGAAAAGTACCAGTTACAGCCTAAGGTTCTTTCAGGCTTGTCTTTTCCTTTCAGATCCACCCATGCACTGAAATCCATCTATGCAAAAATCTAAGGAAATTATCATGCAGAACAAGTTGATGTGAAGTCCTGTTGGAATATGAGCTGTAATATTTTACAGAGCATATATTTATAGACTCTTGTGTATGCAAACTACATGTAAATAAACCACAAGGAAAGGGATCAGATAAAATACTGGTCAGTTATAGAAATGCTTCCTCAACAACAAGAGACTTTGTAAGCTTTGATTAATCCTTGGATACTGTGAAAGAAAAATAGGTGTTGTTCTATATTCTTCACATTCTGATGGGGAGATTGAGAGTTAATTGTCCCAGATACTACAAGGCAATAATGCTCGAACACAGAGAAGCAAGGAAACCCCACAGTCATTCTCATAAGAGATTTTAATTATCTTACTTAATTCATACCAATTGCCTGGTCAGCTTTGAAAATAGCCAAATAATGTATTGAAAAGCTAATGAAAAAAAATTAGAAAGAATAACAGTTTGCATAGCTGTGCTAGTCAAAGAAGTAAGGATAATCCAACTTTCACACTTGGGGCAAGTGCTTACTTCCCTGTGGCTAAGAACACTGATTTCTTATCCAGCATGAAATGCCAAAACAGTAAAACTGAGACATATGAAGGGCAGTGACTGAGCCCATGGTCACAGTACCTGGCAGAAGATCTCTGTCCTCACCTTTGCCTTCTTGCAATTTTCTCCAAAATATTAATATTTCCAGCCAGAGACACCTCAAGCACTCTCTGGGCTTTTGAACTGATGACAGGAACCATTTAGGTTCCATGTTTTCAATTTGACAGACAACCTCCCCAAACCAGGAATCCAGGAAGACACCACCCAGGTAAGGACACAGCCTGAACCTTTATCACGCATCAGGATAAAAGGATCATGGATCTAGTGGGTGGCATCCCTGCCCGAGGTGTAGGAACTAGAAGACCTTTAAGGTTCCTTCCAATCCAGGCCATTCTGGCATCATCATCACAGATCATCTTCACCACTGAAGCACTGGTACAACTCCCTTGGGAAAATTGAGTTTTGCTGACCCAGCTTCCTCTGCTCTGGATCCAGCTCCTGGTGTTCCCCTGCAATCACTGTGGATGCTGCTCAGTCTAAGAGGAGGATTCAGAGGAGATGGAGCCAGCCAAATCCACTCACCTTGCCTTATTGCTCTGTCCACCTCAGAGGCGTTCCGGAGCTCCTGGGTGAAATTCTGGTAGGAGATCTTCCCTTGCCATGCCTGGCCTTTAGGCAACCTCTTGAGTTTAAGTTCCAAGGGACACCGAGTGACGATACCTGCAGCAGTTCCAAAGGCAGAGGTTGTGCATGAAACACGGCCTGGAAGCGTGTGGTGCACACAGGGTTGCCTAAGGTTGCACACAAAAATTTGGAAATGTTCCAAGAGATGCTGACAGAGGGGACCTGTCCAACCTCCTGCTCAGGGCAGGATTGTCACCAGTGCTAGATGAGGTCAACCATGGCTTTTCCCAGACATGTCTGGCCCTGCAGACCTCCACAGATGGAGTTTTGCTCCTCTCTGGATGATCTGTTTCAGTGCTGCGACTAAATCCTATGAAAAACCTTTCCATAACTCCAGCCTGAAAGACTAGATGATATTGTAAACTCACGTGAAACTTGCAGAATTTATGTGTGCAAAAATATACACACACAGAGCTGGAAAGTGGATCTTTTTGAGCTGTGAAATCTTCCAACAATCATCTCTGATTTATATAATGCTTTAAGTAAAGAGCTTTGTACACTTTTTACACATAATAATAATAATGATGAAAAAAAAAGTGTCTGTAAGAAAATGTTGCTTAAAAAACCCAAAACAACCACAAAAGCAAATTTAAAAACTGGTTTTCGATGTGAAATTAATACCATGCCTCACTGCTGCTTTCTGGGAAATGCACAGAGTCAGCTGGGGTGATTACACTACATTTCTTCCTCCTGGTCTCTTGACCACCTGGAACACGTGCCTTGGATTTACCCTGTGGTGCCTCACTCACACCTCCCTTTCTCAGTCATGGAGTTATCCAATTCTAGACACAAAAAAAAAAAAAAAAAAATTCCCTTCCACCTCATCGAAGTGAAAATGTGAGAAAGTGAATTCTTACCATTGCCCCTGGGGAGAGCAACACCAGACAGGGCTTCAAGGACAGAACTTTTCCCAGAGCTCTGGTCTCCAATCACCGCAATCGCAGGCAAGGACAGGTCCTTTTCTATTCCAAGAGCTCTCAGGCTGTCAACAAGATCAATGCAGGGTCGGATCTTCTCCTCATATTGGTTGTACAAGGTGTGTTCTGCAGCCTGCTAGTTAAATTTACAATGAATTTTCCATAATTAAAAAAAAAGGACACATTTTCTATTCATCATTCTTTAGTAAAAGTTATTTACTGGCATCAAACTCTACTTCATATCATTGTGCTTCCTTGCATCTCCATCTAATAAACAGATGTCTATAAATATGAAAGAAACAGGTGAGATTGGCTCACAGACCATCCTTAGTACAAATACCAAATTTTGGAAGCCATCCTGAGAAGGTAAAGAACACACTACTAAGTGTGCTTTGTTAATTTTTTTTTTAGTAAGAGTTTTTTTTAATAACTGCCATTTTCTTCCACTCATCCACAGATGTACTAAAGTATGTGTATGCAAATGAAGACCCCAGAAATCACAGAATTTGGTAAAAATAGCTTATTAAATCTTTGTTTCAAAGTCTGAATGTTTAGTTTGTGCACAGACACCAAAAGGGTTCTGCTGTAACCTTCATAACAGGTGGCTGAAATCTTTTAGATCATCATGGCTCTTCCTTCTTTGCCTCATTTTAGGCTCACATAAGGCATGAATATGAGTGGGTTATTTTAAATGACTGATTATTGTCATTTTCTGGGTTTGAGTCAGGTCCAGATATTAACACAGGCTCTTCACTTACATGAAAAAAAAAAAAAAAATTACCAGTCTTTGGCAAAACTGGTCCATCTGCTGTTAAATATGCTCAGCTAAAGTATACAAAGATCAGCTTGGTCTCTTCTCCCTGTTCTTCTCTCCATGTTCCAGTTTGACTGCTGCATTTAGAGATGCAATTTTGGGAACACCAATATGTCTCAGACATATTGGACCGGGCACATTCAAACCCGACTTTTTGAAAAGAAAAACTGAATTTTCCCTCCATCAGTTTTATCCAAGAAAAATACCTCCAGAAGTATGTCTATGGATCAGATGAACTCAAACAAAGCAGATTTTTTGGTTCATGATGAGGAAGGCAGAACACATTACTGGAGGCAAGCATTTTTAAACCATTTTTGGTAGCTCCTGCCCACTCTTTTCACTACAATGTGTAACAGCTAGTAAATTCTCAAAAAACCTCAATAATTGTGTCACAGACTTAAAACCCATCTGTGTTCAGTGTAAAATATCCAAGCAGGTTATTATTAAACTTTCTTGTGCATTTCTGTTGAGGGTTGAAAAGCCTCAAGGAAAAAAAAAAACAAAAACCAAAAAAACCCCAAAAAACTGAGCCTTTATAATTTCTGTTCAACATTTGTTGCCAGGATGGAAGCAGACACATGCCACACATTAAATTGGCTTCCAGGCTGCAGCCATCTCTTTTTTTCAGACCTGCATTATTAACGTCTGCAGATTAATTGCAGGTACCTCTCTTCCTACTTACACGAATAGCTGCTAGGCATCATCCCAAAAGCTCTCCTCAGACCTAACAAGTGCAGATTACCCAAAGAGACAAAGGAATGGAGATGGTGGATTCACCATCCCTGGATATGTTCAAGAAAAGCCTGGATGTGGCACTTGGTGCCATGGTTTAGTTGAGGTTAGGGTTGGGTTGGTCTTGATGATCCTGGAGGTCTCTTCCAACCTAATGATTCTGTGAATTAATTTTGGGGCACAAAGTGAAACAACAGAGTAAGAGTGGGGAGGATCTGTGCCCTCTCCTTGCCTTACTTGGTCCTCTTCTCTGGAAAACTCTTTCTTCAAGTCCTTCTGTTCAGGTCTTCTCTCAAACACATCCTCTGACATCACATCGGTTTCTTCTGGTTCTGGTGGGAGAGGCACCGCAGCAGCTTCTGGAAATGGTTTCACAAGAGAAAATACAAACCCCTCTTTCTTTTGGGATTTTTCGTTTCTTTCAAAAGGTTGTTTGAATGCTGCTTTCTTTTTATCCATGGCCTGCTGATTCAGTGGGCTTCCACGCAGGGTGTCCACAAGTGCTTCACGGAACACTGATCCCTGCCTGGTCCAACCACTCGGAGGTGCAGCCTCTGAAAACAAACACGAGGCAGTGAGTGACTCCACCTTGCAGCAATGATCAGAGCAAAGAAAACCAAAGATCACTTTTATTTCCTGAGCCAAACCCTTGGTAGGTACCAAGTGCCACAGCTCTTCACAAATCACTAAAACTGGTCTGCAGAGGACAGACTTGAAACACTTCTCCCTACCTCTCTTATCCGGTTTTTTTGGGGGGTTTTTTTTTGGTATTAAAAAAAAAAAAAAAAAGCCACAGGAAAAAACAGTATTTGTTTTTTGGGAAAAAAAAAAAAAAAACAACCAGCAGTTTTTGCAAAAAGCTGATCCTCCTCAATGAAATATTTTGCTGAAAGGTGTTTGGAGCAGCTCAATGAGTATCAGGGCAGGATTGGAGGGAGTGTGAATCCTTAACTTCCCGGGGTCAGAAGTGTAGGGCTGTGGGCTGGCTCCAATCCACAGTCTGATAAATGGCCATCTCACCTCTTTTGTGGAAGAAATGCTTGTCAGAGGCAAGTCTGACAGTTGGTTTTGAAGCTCTGTATCTTGGTTCCCTCCTCTATAGCTTAAAACCCTCTGACAAGAGCAGACTTTGCTTCACGTGATGTTAGAGAAGGGAGGAGTAGGGGCTTTTTATTTCCTTGTTCAGCATTTCTTTATAAGGAAGTTTTGTTTTTTATGGGCGACTGAGGAAATTAGTGACTTTTGGCATGATGTTATCCAGGGAAGGGAATTTCCAGAGAGAGTGATATAAGGTAAAAAAAAACCCCAAGAGTCCTTTATCAATGCTAGATTTTTAGCCTCCCTCTGCCAAAACCAAGATCTGTTTAACTCAAACACTTCCAAAAACAAATTAGGAGAACCACAACTATGCTTGAAATAACTTCCTGCTCTATTAAATTTTTTTTTTCGGTTGAATTAAGTTTACAGGTTTTTTTTAAACAGATGCCAAAACAGGATGATCAGACACAAAGTAGGTTATACTTTCAATGTGTAAAACGAGTTTAGAAAAAAACACCACACATTAGAGCAGAGCAGTTGAGAGAAGGTTGTGGGCCAGGCTTGAGAAACTGGACACAGTGACTGCGTGGGCATTTATAATTAGATTTATAATACAGTATGTAAATATTGCAGTATCAAAAAAACACCTCTATCATCTATTACAATGGATTATCATCAGGCCATGATCCTTCTGCTGAGTCACAAGTGAGACCCCCTTGCTTCCAAATCTTCTGAGAGCAGTCTGGGTGCAGCCTGCTCCGCTTGGTCCCAGATTTGCTCAGCAGTCCCTGTCTAAAGGGTTACAATATGAGCAGGCTCAGGTGGAAATGTGCAGATTTACAGTCTCTGGCCTTGCAGAATTCACCACTGCAATGCAACAAAGCACCTCTGGAGCTACTTTAGGATTTTATGTCTGTATTTGGGTGGATCTGGGGTATTTTAACACCTGTCCAAAAGTGCTGGAGCTGGAGCTACCTTGTGGGCATCCTTGGAGGGGGTGGGAAGAGAAGGGATGGGGAAGGGGGAAAATCAACCCAGAAACTTCCTGCAACTTTGTGACACCAGTTTGTCCTGTTGGCCCAGTCTCCAGCAGCACTTTGTATCCTTTTTGTGGCCAATGTGCACCAAAGTCAATGGCAAACATCTCAGTTCCTGATCTCTGGAATGAATCAATTCTGCAAACGTCCAGACATCCCGCAACATCCGCCTGGCGTGTTCACTTAGGACAAACCCCATGGCCACCACAGAGGTGGAAGGGATGTGGGGAGGGCTGAGCATGCATGAGGAGACCCGAGAATCTATCAGACATCCAGATGGGGTGCACACACACACACAACACCCCTGCACAAAGATACCTGCAGCCAGCACCAGAATAAACAACCCTGCGGATTTCTGAGCTTACACCACTGTTCTTCCCCAAAAGGGTGAGGGGGTTCTGTGACCCTTCCCTGTGGCACAGCGATTTCTTTCTGTACTGAGCCGTGACAACGTCGGATGGAAGAAAGGAGGAGAGGAAAACAAAAAAAGCTGCAATTGTAAAGAGCTCTTGTACAATGGGCCAGAATCCACAGGTGAAACGTGACACCTGGATGACGCCTGATACTGAAAGGCTGCCAACAATTTCCTCTCTCCAGAGATGTCCCTGCCTCGTTTGTCGGGACAATACTGATTTCCTTGAGCTTCACCTTTCGAATTTGCCTGCCTGTGTGTGGGAAACCTCTCCCAGCACAACACGAAGCACTTTTCTGCACACCCACACCTGCACAAACACCAACCTGCCGATGGCTCTGAAGAGGAGTCCCTTTGTTTTTTCTGTAAAGACCCTTTGGCTTTGCATCTACAGAAGATGAAAAGCCCCTTCCAAAAAATCGCCTCCCAAACCCAAGGTGCAGAGCTGCACTGCTGAATTCACACAGCTCTGGGATTTATTCACTCTCTGTCCAGCAAGAGGAGCACACCGAATTCTGGCTGACACATCCTATGACTTCAGGATATTTGGGTAAACCTCACAGTTTCCGTGTTGTATGTTTATTAACTCTAGCTGTCTTCTTATAAAGAAGATGAAGCCATGCAAACCTTATGATCCTGGTCATAAATAGTGCTGGCTGGATCATCTTGCTGAATAATGGCTTTTAAAAAACCTTAAATGCCATCTCTCAGTTGTCTCCTTTAAAAGAGGAAATAATCCTATTTTTTTTCCCACCCCAGAAAGCAAAAAATCCTGCTCCCGGCAACCCCGTTTAATCACACTTTCTTTAGATACTTTATGCAGCCTTGTCACATTAAGGTAACAGTAAAAAATTGCATTACTCCTTTTAGAAGAAGGAAAGGAGAAACTTACCCTTGTAAGTGTCCTGTAGGAAGGAGAAGGAGTGACTTTCTGAAACTTCTTCATATGCTTTTTATTTGTAGGCTCCACCTTCCCATCGTGACAAGAAGCAACAGAAACGAAACTAATTCTCTCAGGAGGAATACTTGGCTTCTGTGGAAGTGACCAGGCTGTTTCAAACTTGAGTTGCCACCAGTGGGCACTGCTGGCTTACCTTGCACCTGGCTCAATTTAGGGCATGGATATCTTATCTTAACACGTGAATTGTGTCCACAGAGAAGGGGGGGCCTCACAGCCAGAAGTTCAGAGAGAATCCTAGAATGGTTTGGGTTGGAAGGACATAAAGATGATCTTGTTTCACCTCTCTGCCATGGGCAGGGACACCTTCCACTGTCCCAGGCTGCTCCAAGTCCCAATGTCCAACCTGGCCTTGGGCACTGCCAGGGATCCAGGGGCAGCCACAGCTGCTCTGAGAATCCTATTCCAGGGCCTGCCCACCCTCACAGGGAAGAATTTCTTCCTAATATCCAATCTAAACCTACTCTCTTTCAATTTAAAACCATTCCCCCTTGTCCTATTACTACCTGCCCTTACAAAAATCTCTCAGTCTTCCCACCAAAGCCTCTCAGAAGAGCAGCCCCAGCTCTGTGCTGCTATTCAGCAGATGATACCCAGGTGAAGCTAAGCTCAATTATTGCTGAGCTTTTAGTGAATTGTGAAATACTAATTAATCAATCACTGTGTGTCCTTAGGACATTTAGCACTAATGCAGCAAATGCATTTATCAAAGGCAATTCTGAATCTGTTATAGCTGTCACCTCAAACCACAATTCTTGACTTGACAAAACTGTCTCCGTGAAAGTCCTTGGAGGGGCTCTGTCAGGCAAATGTGAAATTCATACTGCTGACAGCTTTGTGATAGCTCTGGAAATAATAATGCAATGTGTTGGGTTTTCCTTTCGTTTCCCTGTGTGTTTAGGGGGCAGCAGAAATGAAACTCCTCAGAACACAGCTGAGCTCCTCCTTCCTTGGCTGACCTGTATAACAGGATGTGAGGGACAAATGGCAGAGGTACTGGGAAATAACTGAGCAACAGCTTGCCTTTCCTCCCTGCCAAAAAGGCATCTCAGTGAGTCAGTTCACTCACACCCGAGGCAGAACCTGCTGCTTCAAGCTGCTGTGCCCCATTCCCACTGGTGCTGCCTGCTGGGGATGGTCCTGTGCCATCCAGGAGACCCTTTCAGCCTCCTCATCCCTCCATGCAAAAAGCAAGTGGGTGAGGGCCCCCTCCAAAGGAGAAGGAGGACTTTTTCCACCTCCCAGTGAGACTTTTCATCCCAGCCTGGGTGGCAAACCATGCCACCACTCACCTGGGGCTGTGCCTTGGCTGCCAGAGGCTGCAGGGTATGGCTGAGGTTGTTGGATATGAGTGACAAGACAGCAAAGTGACACACAGTGTGATTTGTCTCTGTTATGCACTGCTGTAGGACAGTTCCAAGTTGTTTCTCATGGCCTTGTTGTGTTTTCTCAACATCACTAGGTCAGGATGCTTCCTCTGCTGATTTTGCTCTCCAGCCGTCTTTTTGTTGTTGTTGTTGTTGTTGTTGTTGTTGTTGTTGTTTTTGTTTGTTTGTTTGTTTTTGTTGGTTTTGTTTTGTTTTGTTTTTTTGTTTGGGTGTTTTTGGGTTTTTTTTCTGTTTTTGTTTCTGGGGTATTTTTGGGGGTTTTTTTGTTTTGTTTTGTTTTGGTTTTTTAATTGTTTGTTTGTTTTTTTTGTTTTTTTTTTCTTTGTTGTTAATAGGCTCTAATCTGTTAAGCAACATCAACATGTTTTTTCAACCAGGGGCTTTGCAAGCTGGATGCAGGATCCCCCCTTGCTGCTCACTCCCTCTGGTTTTGCCCATTCTCTGGACAGATCAGCTGTTCTCAATTCCTGGCTGTTCTGGTGGGTTTCAAACTGCCTTGCTCAGGTCCATGGGTCTGACACACAGCAGTCACACTTTTCTGGATCCAGCCCTTTCTCCTCGTGTCTCATCTGGCAGTAACTCACAGGACTTGTTCCCAAGCTCTGGCTGTGGGCGGCAGAATGTGACACACAGCAGGGCTGGGCATGGGCTGCAGCAGGACACCACAGCTCTGAGCTCTCTGGCCTCTTTCACCATTGCTATCCTTGCACTTAATCATCCAGAAGATCAGCCTGAAGGAGATTCTCAGTCATACTCTTCTCCCCAAATGGCTTTCTTCACCCTGTGTGCAAGAGGCTGATCCTCACACAGGGTTGAGGTATTTGGTTTATTTACAGTCATGCACAGAAGGAGGTGCTGGGTGGCAAATCCACAAAGCCAGCACAGTGACTATCAAAACTTGTCACTATTTACACATAAACAAAGGCATTAATGTTCACTGGCTACAAGTCACAGAGTTCTCTACTTAACTAATATTTTATCTTCTATTGATTAAATGATTCTCTCACTTCTTTTGCTAATTAGTCCTCATGCTCAGTCTTTCTCTTCTTTTGAGTCAATGAGTTTTTTGGGTTGGTGAGCGGTGAGTCAATGGTTGTGATCTCCCCTTGCCAAAATTACCCATTCCTGATTTGATGAGCAAGTCTTGCTTTGTTCCTTGCTATCTGGCATTACCTCAGTCAGTAAGTTATGCCTGGCTGCAGCTGATACATTATCTCAAGTTTCTCTTATTATTTTTTTTTGTTTGTTTTCCTACAGCTCCTGCAATTACTGAGACACATTAAACATAATTTGTCTTTTAGGGAGCTGTTCATCATTTCCTCTGGTTGAGACTGTGAAGCCACAACAGCACTCAAAAGTCTAATTTTTTATGAACATCACATGTTTTCTTGAAATTAATCACAGGGATGACTGGCAAGTCAATTGCTTTATTTTTTTTTTTTTTTCAAATGCAAATATTCAGTGCTGCAATTAAGGCAAAGCATAACAGCGTTAGCATTAAGAGAATGACAATGGGGTGAAGCAGCTTACTGAAAATCCCTGTGAGCTGTTGTGACCATCCAAAAAGAGTGTCCCACCACTGATGTCCTGCAGGAATAGCTGCACCTTGCTTTCTGTTGTTGGACTTCCCCACCTGAATGCCAAGATGGTCTGGCTCTGCTCATCCTCCAGAATGCAAAAGAAAGCATCTTTTAAATCCAAAGGAGTCAAAGAATTATTTGTCCATGATTATTTGTTTTATTGCTCTTAAATCCTGTACAAGCCTATATTGCTGAGAGCAAGGCTTCTTTGCTGGTGTCTGATTCAGACTGACCCTCTCTCTGCAAGCAGCATTCAGGATGTCATTCTCGGGTTCCTCTGAGCTCTGGTTCATTATTAAACAGATTTAAGTGTAACATGCCTTTTCTTGTGAGATACATAGAGGCTTCTGAAAAAGATGTTCAAGCATTTAACTTGCAGAGTACATCTTGTCCTAACAATTGGAGGGAACATCCTGGAATAGAGAATTCCTTGAGTTAGTTTAGTGTCTCCAGCTGTGCATCCATTCCATGGGTTGTATGAATGGCTGTGAAGCTCCTTTTCCCATTACCCCAACAATCAGAATTGTAACTTTACTTAGCAGACCCTTGCAGTTATTACTGAATGTGTGGCTCTGCTATCCACCAGAAATGCCTGGTTTCAGTTGATATATTATCTTAAATTTCCATCTTCCATTCCTTGTTTTCTACAGCTGCTGCAATTACTGAGACCTGTTAAACATAACTGATCTATTTGGGAGCTGTACATCAACACTAGTGATTACCTTATGAATTTTCAGCAGTGCCTTTCTTACAGGATCAGTTTGGTTTCATTTAATAACAGGACTGTGATGCAAAATAAGGAGGAACTCTGAGCAGCATCACTTGCTGTGAATGCAAGGTTTTTTCTCCACATCAAGAGTTTGGTTCTCCTATTTTCTCCTGAAACAGCAAAATAAAGCCTTGACCCTCTTAGTGGGAAATGTTTTAGTGTAAGGCATTGAAAACAGTTTTCATGTTTATGTAATGATTTGTAACAGCTTGTTTCACTGGCAATACAGTTCTACAGATTAACACAAGAGAGATGTTTAAAATAGACTAAGCAGAATCTCATTCAAATCTGAGAGCGCAGAGTATGTTTTGAAATAATTTTAACGAACAGAAAAAAGGGGCATGATGCAAAAGACGAATGACCAAGCGTTTGTCAAAGTCACTTCACATTATAATTTAGAAGGAAATCAAAGTACAGTGTAAATGCACTAGTTGGCAGGATCATTCTGTTACATAAACCACTAGGAAAAATCCTTAATCATAAAATTATTCAGATATTTTACAGGATGTTGTCTAGTCAAACCTTATAAATCAAAGTGGTTCAGACCTTGTTGCCTTGGGCTTAATCTCAGTGAGTCTCAAAAACCCTCAGGTATGGAGATTCCACAGAATGAAATTAATTCAAATGACTGACTAATGATTTCTTTTTTTTTCTTCTTCTTCATATCTGGCTGGATGTACTTGCCATGTTTCAGCTCCCAATGTCTCTTATTCCCCCACTGTGCCTCTCTGCACAGCGCCCAGTGCCACCCCCTCAGTCAGGGGTGCTGGGGTGCTGCTAAAACCCCACCCCCAGAACCAAACCCACCCCTCCCCAGTGTCCTGGCTGTGGCTGGGACAGAGTTAATTTTCCTCCTGGTAGCTGATGCAGAGCTTTGTTTTGGAGAATAGTGTTGATACTACACAGATGTTTCATTATTGCTATCTACTGTTTACCCCTCGGTCAAGGACACTTCAGTTTTCCTGCTGTGCAAGTGAGGAGAAGCACAAAAATCCAGGAGGGATCAGAGCTGGAATGGCCAAAGGGATATTCCATACTGTGGAATGCCATGCTCAGGGTTTAAATGGGTAGAAGTAGCCAGAGGGGTCCTATTGCTGACTGGGGACAGGCTTGGCATCAATCAATGGGTGGTGAGCAACTGTACTGTGCATCACTTGGGCTTCATTTTTTTAAAAAAATCAATTAATAGTTATTATGATTCTGTGGGAGTAACAGATGAGCGAGTTACTTCTGTTTCTAGAGGAGGAGCTTTGCAGTTCCAGTGCAAAGCTGCTTCAGCACAAGCATGTGGAGACAAAAAGCAGCGTGTCCCATGTGGGGGGAAGGAGTGAGTGGTGATTTGAAAGGGTTTAAAATAAATAGAGGAAGGGAAAGGTCAGAGAGAAGATATAAATGAGGGAGGGTGCATGAAAAGTTCTGAAAAATACAACGTCAGTGGGTAGAATGATCTCCTCGATTCAGAGCAGAGAGAGAGAGACACCAGAGCCATTCTCTTTAACTCCTGAGCCTTGTTCTTCTCTAGTAAGGGATGAGCTATAGGGAATTGTGTGATTGGCTGTGTATGAACACTTCCATCTCTCCCTGCAAATCTCTCAGGTGTATTTGTCTGCTGTTTGACTTGGCTGAAGTTTGGGTCACGGGGTTTGACATGCAGGTTTCATCTTTACAATGAGAGGGGCAATCCTGAGGAGTGTGAAGGGTGGGATGAAAGCAGTCCTTGCTCATGTGAGTAGCCATCACTGTGTGGCTTCCCGTCAGTCACAGAGATGGAGCCAAGAGTGCAATTTATCTGTGTGTGGTTTGGTGAGGCCTGATTGCTTTATGTAAATTGGATATTGTAATTAAGGAGATCTTTTTCCAGCACAAAAATCCCTGAAATTTGAGAGATCCAAATTACTTGAAGCACTGGGAGCTGCTGACATCACTAACACCAGGATAATCCCAGGTGCATTGGACTATGCAGATAATGGGTTTTCTGCAATCTCAGGTCCTTCCTACCCTCTCCTAGTGGGTTGTGTTCTCTTCAGCTGTGTGCAGAGACTTGCAGTTCCTGTTACCTACTCACTACTTGGGGGCCTTCCCTTCTTCCAGCTTTCCCTTCTTTCCAGCACATTTGTTAGGCATCAAACTTTCTGGGCAGAGGGGTGGTTCAGACTGTGCAGGGCAGACAGGGGAGGCTCAGGTTGAACCACACAGAATTTCTTCACTGAAAGGGTTGTCAAGCATTGGAAGGGGCTGCCCAGGGAGGTGATGGTGGCGTTCAAGAAATAACTGCATGTGGCACTCAGTGCCATGGTTCAGTTGATATGGTGGTATGTGGTCAAAGGTTGGACTCGATCTTGGAGGTCTTTTCCAACCTAATTAATTCTGTGATTTGTTAGATTTCAAGCTCTCTGGGCAGAGGGGGTGGTTCAGACTGTGCAGAGCAGACAGCATCTCTCTTGTTTTTACTTCAGTGATCCTTCCTTCGATCTGCCTGCCCTCTTCTCCCTTCCCCTGTGTGATTCTTGCACAGTTCCCCCCACTTGGAAGTGTCCACCCCACCTTGGAGCCAGGCACATGGAGCTCATCACGCTGGAGACCCTGACCCCTGACCACCAGAGGGAATCTGCAGGAAGCAAAGGGACCAGACCCAGCTGTCAAGGTTGGTGTGTGAGGACTTGAGTGGCTTCTCTGGTAGACAGAAATGTTTCCTGCATTTGAGTGTTGAGCACTTGTTTAAACCATAGGAACAGGATAGGAACAAGTGGATCTTCTTGGGCTCCTGTATTGCAAATTTTGTGGTCATCAGAAGAGATTGTGGTAGTGGGTAAAGCAAAGTGAAATTCAGACATTTGGCTTGAGAGGCACAGAAGAGACTGTGGTTTCAGTTGATGCTTTTTCAGAGTTTTTAGTAAGTATATAAATCTAATGAGGTAGAAACTTGGCTTTAACTTTTAAACATATGGATTTACCTTTCCTTTCTGCTTTAAACAAAACATTTCCTTATTTCTCATAAATTTTTATGGAGAGTCCTGTAGCTAGTCTCAACATCATGTGAATTCCCAGGCTGGTTACTTTTGGCCAGATCTGGATTCATCAACCAGAGCAACGATGTTCACCTGAAAATGGTGTGACTGTTGGCTCTGATCACAAATTGTCTGTGCTGGTGTGTTTGCCAAAGCCATTTTGCCTGTCTGGACACTGAATCTTGACCTAGGGTTTTTCTTTTTTACACTATGAAAACCTCCACTCCTGGCCCAGGAGTAGCTTAAAAAGAGTGTCTAAAGCCAGTCCAGGAAATGACATCTGATCTCCCTCTTTGTTGTTGTCCATGCTCCTGAGTTTGCTTTCAATTACATGTGGCATTTTTTTATCTCTTTAGAAAATGATGAAATTTCCTGTTGTAGAGGGACTAGACAATACAGACTTCACTGAATAAAGGAGTAAAGATTTGCTGAGAAGCAGCAAAGAGCCTAACCCACCAACAGCTGGTAAGTTGTCTCCAAATTTCTTTTTCTGTCTCCAAATTTCAAAGTAATCAGAAGCAAAAAACTGAAGTAATGTATCAAAAAGAAAGAAGAGCTTTGACTGTGCAATGGATTGGACACTTCCCCAGAGCAAACTTCACCCAACAAGATTCCCAAAATTAATTAAATAACCCCAATGAGTAGAAGCTATCAAAAAAGGGAGAGAGGGAAAAAATGAAGAAAAATATCCCCCCTTGAAGACAGGGACAATTTCTTCAATTTATATTGAACTGTGTGACTAAGGTTTACAAGCTTGTTGTGTAGAATATTAAACCTATTTGTTCAAGGAGTATTGAAATCTGTTAATGATCATTATGATGACAATATTTAAACAGCTGCCATCTGACATTTACAAGTAGTGATAGTTCCTCTAACCATTTTACTACTTCCTTAGTTTCTGATAATGAAATAGAAGAGTGATATCTGTTACAAATAAGGCAAATAAAGGCAGTTTCTCACAGCTCTTTAGCATTAAAATATTGCAATTTGGGTGGGGCAGGGAGAATCTGAAACCTAAAACACAGCATGTATGTAGTGTTTGATTGTCCATTAACTGCTCAGGTGCAACTGGCTTTGCTTGACCTTCCTCCTGTCTGTCTCTTTAATCTTGTTACATTAAAAATTACAGAGATGAGTTCCAAAATTAATATAAATTACTACAGTCAACAGGAAATTAAATGGTAGCAAAGGATCTGGCGGAACAGTGGTGGGGGATTTTTGTATCCCTCAAGATGAGTTAAGCACATGTTTGTGTTTAAATGCAGAAAGATTGAATGAACAGTATCCAGAGCAGAATCCTACTGCCCCGTAAGTGGTTCTACAAAGATGTGGCAAGGGCTGATTCCTTACATTTGCCCTGGTATCCATTGTGTGAGTGTTGGCATAGGGCATCTCCTCCCCGTGCTCCAGCCCCCAGCACCAGCTCTGCTGCCCAAAGGTGAGCCCTGAGTGCTCCCATTGCACCACTGCCACCAAACTGCTGCAGCATTTTTTATCTCATCAGCCAGTGGCACCTCCCTTCCTCACAGGGAGCAGCCCTGGCTCTGGCATCCCTGCCTCCAGCCAGGGTAACCCTTCCTTGTCCTCATTCCCTCCATGCCAGATCATTCCCTGGTCTGGAATGACCATTGCTAAGCAGTTACAATTTGAATTATCCCTCCTTTGCTGTAGACATGATTTTCTAAGAGACTTTTGCCTGCTGAGCAGTTGCTGATTCTTCCCAAGGGAAAAGCTGTCAACAACAAACTTCACTCAAAACAAATTTCAGCAAACAACCAACAGCTTCTCAAAGCAATTTCTACAGGTGGTGGTTGGCTGGTTTTCTGTCCAGGAGAATCAAACCCAGCTCTCCATGTGATAGGCAGGAATCTTAACCATTACACCATTTCAGAAATTGCTTTAAGAAGCTGTTGGTTGTTTGCTGAAATTTGTTTTGAGAAAAGCTTGTTGTTGACGGCTTTTCCCTTGGGAAAAATCAGCAACTGCTTAGCAGGCAAAAGTCTCTTAGAAAATCATGTCCACACTTTGCCATACTAGAAATCAGGTCATGGACTTAATTAATGCTCACTCTTTGCTATGAAATAGATCAGTATCTCACAGACACATTCACTTCACTGCAGCAAAACACGAGCAGAGGTGCAGACACCAAGCAGTGAGCTGTGAGAGAAGGAAAATGCTTTCCCCATGGCACAGAGTTGAGGAATACAATCAGTGCAGGTGGCTCGGGGTGAAGCTGCAAGAGCTGTGGGTTGAGCTCTGGGGAGTGGGAGCCCCAGGCAAGAACTGGCACTGACCCTTTGCCCCTCAAAAGTCACCTGTGGCACCAGCCAGGGAAATAAATTGCTTTAAGGATCAAAATGCCTGAGACTCTGCTATGGGAAACCAGGGGTTGAGCTGCCAAGTCCACAAGCAAGCCATGTCATCTTGGGAATAACCATGGGATAACAGCATCATGGAACTTGCAGGGCCACATCTAAATTGCACCAGTTGTGCCCTATAAATATTCAAGAACTCCAGAAACAGTTTTTTTCCAAGGAACAACAGTGATCCCTGACTGATCAGGACGTTTCACTGATGTTTTCTGGCTAAATTACATATATGTGAAACAAACCTTGGAAAAGTCTAAATGCAAATTTCTCGGTGGGAAATTCCTGAGGTATCAGACATTGGTATCAGCAGCACTAGAAAATGATGGTTGTAATGATATATCCATAAACAAGGAGTACTTAGGCTCTGCTGAGCAGGGTGAGGAAGCCTTAGTTTTACTGCATCCCTAATGGAATTAGAGCCAGCCTAGATAGGTAAAGCATGTGATGCATTCCCACTGAGGTGCCCTGCAATAAAAACAGTGGGAAACTATATCAGGTAACTCTTGAGCCCTCGTTTTTAGTATAGTGATAGGAAAGATTTAAGATAACAACAACAAAATAAAACCTCCCTGGTTTTGTTCATGAGCTTGGTAGGCAAGAGATCAGAGGAGTGCACCACTGGACTGGGGTCCTATCTGATGGGAATGAGGCTTAGGGCTTGAGAGGCACCAGCGATGTCAGAGCCAAGGGCAGGTGCACAAAGGCTGGGGAGAAGGAGCTCCTGCTCAGAGGGGACAACTGTCAGACTTTTCCCTTTTCTGACCCAGAGATGGGGCAACTGAGAGGCATTTTAAAGATTTTTATTCCATTTCAGTCCCATGTTATTCAGAGACAATATAGATGTTACAGTTTATGCCGTCACAATCAGAAGCCAACGATTACAATAATTACAATACATTATAAGCGTTACTTGGCCTATCAGCTTTTGCCACAGAATGCTGTTAATGCCTTAAAGCAAATCATCTAAAATCACCCCTCATGGGTCCTACTACAATGCATCTTTCATAGCTCTAGTACTCCAAAGTATCAAGTCTTATTTGCAAGGCCATCATTTGAAACTTGTTTCTAGTTAAATTTCTCTCTC
>VZSR01000920.1:12848788-12874646 GCA_013398615.1 Brachypodius melanocephalos
TTCTTTCTCCAAATGTTTTGGGTTGGAAAGGACCTGGGACCTTAAAGACCATCTGGTCCCAACCCTGCTACCATGGCCAGGGAATATCCCTCTACATCAGGTTACTCATGCTTTGGACACTTCCAGGGATGGGGCAGCACCCCACCACCCTCACAGTGAAGAATTTCTTCCTAATATCCAGTCTAAACCTACTCTCTTTGAGTTTGGATCCATTCTGCAGATGAACCAGTGATTTTGGAGTCTGTTGAACCCAACCCAGGGCTTTTTCCTTTGGAGACCAGTCCTCCTTTTTCCACCCCTCATCACAGCACTGGGATGACACAATTTCCACCAGGAGCTCCAGCCCACCCTTGGTTCATCTTTTCTTGTGTACCAGGTGTTGTGCACAGCATCTGGAGGTCTTCTCCCTGCTGGCATAGCTGGGTCACTAATTTTCGTTTAGAAAATCGCTCAAGCTACTCTGTGATTCTGCAGCTGCCCTCGAAACCTCTCAGATTTAATTTCCACTAAGCTCTTTCACTCTTTCTGCCTCTAATGATGCACAGGAATTATGTTTAGCTGAGCAAACAGATGAATAAAATCCTACAGGAGGGCTCAGGTAGGAACTGCAGCCACGGTGGGGCTTTTGCATTCCTCCCAGGACACTTCCTGAAGGCTGTAAATGTTTCCAGTCCCTGGAGGAGAGGTATTCCTTTTCTGTGAGTGGTATATTATAATACCCTGTAAATTGCAGGTGAAACCTAAGGGAGTAATTGGTGCTGGTTGTTTTAAAATCTACAGGAGCTTGCAGATGAAAAACCAACATCCCATAAAACCTGGGCATGTGAATAATTAAAGGGGTAATGTGGGACAAATAAACTTAAGGAATGAGAAGCACTGGACAGAAAGGAAAAAGAGTTATGAGATGGCAAGAGAAAGTTAAGGACATTATTAGTCTGGCATACTTTTTAAAATATGCAATTATTTTTGCAGAAAATGTTATCTTGCAAGCTGGCACATCAGAAAATGATGCCTCTGTTAATAAATGATTGAAACTGTTGAAGATTGCACTTCTAGCCCTTAAAGTAACAATAATCCAGCTCTAAACCCAAAACACTGTGTGGTAACCAAATGAAAAATTCCTCTCTTTTTATTAAAGCAAGGAATATTAACTAGGGCTTCTGATAATTTGATTTTGAAATAAATTTATTGTATGAGTAGTAGTGGGTCACAGATCCCATAGGGAAAAACTTTAAGCCCTTAGCAACTTTGTCACCACAGTGAAAAAACCATTGGCCATCAGTGTCTATTGGAAAAAACCGAAATTTTACCTGCTTTTACCCACAAGAAAAGTGTAGCAGGTTACTTTTCAGTACTGCTTAAACTACATGGATCTACACTCAGGCATTTGCTACAAATCCTGGTTTGCTGGCCTGCCAAATCCCAGGGCTCCAGTGGCTGAGGGGATTTTAAGTGCCTTACAAAGAGGAAGCTAAAATGTTTGACTTCAGGCATCTCAGTTTTGTATTTGCAAAAAAACCCAGGGGACACTTCTTTCTTTAGTGATTAACCCAAGATGTGGGGTGCAGAACCCTTCTGAAGGATCATTTCTCATTTCATCCTGCAAACATTCTTTCTGTCATTTGAAAACTTGGGGAAAAACTTAGAGAATATTAATCTGCACTCTCAGTTCCTGTGAGGCTCTAAAGTCCTTTGGTGATAAGCAGGACAGGAAATCTACTCAGGAAAAAAAATGACACTGAATGGAGCAGGTGAATGCATCTACAGGTGTTTTATTTTTGTCTTATCACCACAAAATCCAGCCAGCAGAGGAGATTTATGGTCTGACATGGTTAAAACTACACCAGCAAGTTCCTGCTTGCCCTTTGAGCCGTGGCACCAACAAAGGGATTTTCTGCACCCACCTCACATGACTGACAAATGGGCAGAAGTGTCATTCCAGCCCTCGTAAGAATTGAATTTGTGTGTTTTCTGCTTGCCCACAATTGGCCAGCAGTGCATTTTCAGTCCTGCCAGGACGAGTTAAAGGAATTTAATGATTTAAAACAGAGGCAGAGTTTGCAAGGCAGGGAGAGGACGTTGGAGTAAATCTCTGCGTGTAGAACTTGCAAGAACTTTAAAAAAATAGACCTCCTACATAAAATGTGCAGCTGGTGTCTAATTTTACCTAAGACTTGGGGCAGACAAGAACGTGCAGATGGACAAGAGGGGCAGCAGTGGGGAAGAGCAGTTATTTAACTCATCCATAATTCACTGTGTGCCTGTGCCATAACTCAGCATCCTGTGTGGTGGTGACATGGAGGGGAACATAGAGAAATAGAGATGTAAATGTCTATTGTAATAAAATTACTGTTGATTTTTGGTTGGGTGGGTGTTTGTTGTTTTTTTTTTGGAGGGGGGGGTTGTCGTTGTTTTTTGTGTTGTTGTTGGTTGTTGGGTTTTTTTTTGTTTTGTTTTGTTTTGTTTTCCTAGTATACCTTGACTGTCTTTACGAAACCCAGGAGCAAATACTGAAAACAAGATGAGAACTTTTAGATGCTTCTTTTGTGGATATAAAGGATTAAAGTAATCTCCCCCATGATATGCAATAATGGGTCATTTAAGAAAGGGCAAAAAAGGAAGCATTGATGACTTTCAGCTGATAAGCTGGAAAACCTGTAAAGCTTGTGAGTCTGAGGCATTGCTGGCCTGCTAAACAATACACAGGAGGGGTTAATTTGTGTGGTTTTCTTCTGCTTTGTTAAGCCAGAGAAACATATGGAAAATATATTTAACTGCACTTCATCCAGACAGAAGATGGATACGTCAGCAGTCAAAAATAAATCAGCAGTTGAAAATCAGTATAAACCACCGGCCTAGAGAATGCTCAAGTTGCTCAATGATAAAAAGAATCTCATTCAATAAGAATACAGAAAGATGAAAGTAATGTTAAATTTACAATTAAAAAAAAAAAAACTCAAGGGAAAAGTGAATAATATTCCTGGTCATAGTACTTCAGAACAATTCTGGGTGCATGAAAAGGAGGAATTTGAAGAATCACAATACCTTGTTTATTCATAGAAAGCAGTCTCATCTGGCTAGCAGCTATAAAAATCCAATACTCTAACATTTGTGTAGGCACTGGCAGCACAGATCCCTGTCTTCTTTACAGTAACCTGTATTTCTTGGGAAATGCTATTGAATTCCCCAGCCAAACAGATGATGAGTCAAGGTATAGGCAAGTGGTACTTGTCAGCCTCTAGAAGGAAAAAAAAAAAATAAAAAAGCCATTTATTTTTAAAGAGTTTGTTTTGGTGGAGAAAGGGGAGAACAGTAGATGTTTGCTGTTTAAGTGGCCATCAGAATTACACATTGTACTGGAAAATTACACAGAGCCCTTGCATTGCCAACCTCCACGCATTTGTGTACACTTCACTGTCATTATCACAAAAAAGCTGTATTCTTGCAATAAATCCTTACTTTTGTGCTTCACACACAAACTTAAATGCTGTTTTGTCTAAACAGGGCAGTTTTCGTGGGCAAAGATGAGCAAGAGATGTGTGAATAAACAGTTTGAAGCCCGGAGGGTGCTCTGAAGATGATGGCAATTTCAAGAGCACGAGAGAAGTTTAAGCACAAGAAAAAGAATGAAAAGTCGTGAGCAGAGCTGTGTGATAACGTGATCATGGAATGGTTTGGAAGGGACCTTAAATATCAGCCAGTTCCAATCTCCTGCCATGGGCAGGGACACCTTCCACTAGAACAGATTTTGCTGGGAGCTCCATCCAACACCTGAGCACTTAAAGGGATGCAGCATCCTCAGCTTCTGTGGGACACCTGTGGCAGCAGTGGAGAGACTTCAGTGGATATCAGGACAGAAATAAGAAAAACCTGCCAGCTTTTAAAGAAAAAAAAATATTAAACAGTTGGTGCAACTCCATCTTTCTTGGGTAATGCCCTAAATGTGCGATATACTCAATAAATACACCGTGCTGCCTTTAAAAAGCTCGGGGCTTAAAATAATGGGCTTTTAAAAGAGGCGTTTAGGTGGAGGGAAGAGGGAGATGAGAAACGATCAGAAGACCCTAAGCTAAGGACCTTTGAGGTCGGATATTCAGAAAAGAAAGTGAAAGTAACTTTTAAGGGAATTCGGGCAAAAAAAAACCCAGAAAAGTGCTGAAAGGGCTCCAGGAGCTGGAAAACGCCCCTTGGGCTCCATCTGGCGAGGAAAGAGCGCGGAGCAGGAATTGGAGACAGGGACAGGGATTTGTGTCCCCTCCCCATCCTCATCCCGGGGCAGGAGCAGCCCCAGGGATGACCCGAACCCAAATTATCAGCAGCTTCACCTCCTCAGCTTCGTGCTGTCCCTGCTCCATTCTGCTCTGGAGGAATTTGGACGGATATAATTTACCAGCTTTGAAATTCGGATTTAGAAAGACACGCGGAATAGGTTGAAAGAATTAATCGTTTATTTTGCGCAGCATAAAATCTGATTTTTTTAACATAGTGTTTATCTGAAAATGGCAAGACCTGAAAGTACAAAGTATCATTTTTTTTTTTTTTGAAAATTGAGTAATGAGGCTTGACAGTAAGTGGGATAGAGATCCTAATATAACCTGAAGATTGAATTACAAAGACTATAACCCTTTTTTCAAAGTTTTGATCCCATTTCCTTTTCAATCAGTGTTAAAAACAGTGTCTAATTAAAACCAACCAACCAAACAAACAAACAAAACCCCCCAAAACCAAAACAATAGGTGAAGAAATGCCTCTATAAGTTGGAATTATTTCCTTAAAGGTGAAATCCTTTCCACACTTTCTGAATAAATATCAAGTAACAGTTAATGTAGTGTTAAAAGCTTTAAAAGATCTCTGCATCTCCATACAAAATTTGCAATAAAAAACATGAACTGCTTGTTTCAGGTAAGTCCTAAACACTGAATTTTGTGTAGTTTATGCACACCCAGAGTATTGCCTAACCAAAGCAATTCTCCCCAGCACATATTGCAGTAATCCACATCTTTGTGCCATCAAGAAATTGTCTTTTTATTACCTCTTCAACATTCTCAACCCCATTTTTTTTTTCAGCACTGAATTTTCCAAAGGACAACCATGCTGCAAATACAGTCATTTAAACATTCAGCTCTGTAACCCCTCTCTGAAAACACAGGAATAAACATCTCCTTTGCAGGTTTGACTTGGCCCTGTGAAAATTTCCCTCATCCAAGGGGGATGGGGTGAGAGGACTGTTGCAAACAATGTCCTTTATTCAAGGGTTTTGCCTAAATACACATTGCTGTAAAAGCAGAATTTGGATTTGCTCAGTTGGAATTTTTAGGACAAAAAACGTCATGGAAGGAGCTGTCACTTGCTTAAAGAACAGCTCGTTGTGGTTCTCCTCTCCATCCCTGCATTTCCCAAGGGCAGAAAAAAAGGAGAATATACAGGATCAGGGAATATGTCCAGGTGGGAAGTGAAAAAATCCAGGGAACACAGTCAAATGAGCAAAGCAGTTCTTGGCACACGGTAAAATTCAGGGACCATTGGCACAGGTAAAGTTCTGGCTCCAGTTCTTCCCCTAATGGCACTACAAGTATTTTCAGCCTACAGTTAATTTTTAAAGCATTAAGGAACTACTTTAAAACAGGTCTGTGAATGGTAAACAAGAAAAATGTATCTCTTGTTAGAAAGCTGAATTTGGAAAATGGAGATATTAATATTTTAACAAGTTTTTTTTGGGGGGGAAATGAGAAGGGGTGAATGGCCTAGAAGACAAATCAGAAAAATCAGATTTACAACCAGCGAATTAGTAAGGCAGCAACTGTACTAAAATATATTTATTTTAAGTGATTGTTATCAATAAAAAAAAAAAAAAAAAAAAAAAAAAGGAGAACACTTCTTGAGGGCTACTTCTTTTTAAATTCCAAAAATTAACTTTAGTGTTTTACTTCTTGGCTAGCTCAAAGGAAAATTCTGTGTGTGCCTTCACGGCCTAATCTGAAATTCCCAGTATTTCAAAGACTACCTGACCACAAAGATCCAGCCAAATACAAACCACTCTTACACTACTACTGCACAGTCATTGATGTCAGCATGTTTTATGATCTCCTGTCCTGCTGCTTACAAATGCCCCTGCTGGGGTGAGAATCAGCATTGTGTGCACTGTCACATGGAGAGGAGAATATTCAGCAGCTGGGCAAGGATCCTACCTAAAGATGATCCTGTCCTGTCTTCACCAGGGAGTGGATAATTCCCAGTAGCACCAAAAGGCACCTTGGAGTGCTGGTTTCCAAAATATTCAGGCAAGTGGGCGCTTGCCAAAGGAAACGGGGACTGGTGGATGTTGCACCTACAGCGGCTGCTGTCCCTCTGTGGCTTTTGTGTTTTGGATCCATCTCACCCAGGGGTTTGGCTGAAGCCAAGCATTTCTGCTGGCATTCCCAAAGAGCCATGAGCAGGATGCTGGATTACTCACAAGCCTGGATTAGCATCTAATTAAGCCTCAAAATCCAGCAAATTTAACTGGCTCAGAAGATCCCATTACCAACCTGTCTTCACTTCCCTCAACAGCAGCAAGGATTCAGCAGCCAGAAATGAACAATTTATCAATCAGAGAGTCAAGTTGTCAGGAACTAATGTCTTGGTAAAAAGTACAGCTTTTTCTGAAAAGGATCAATCTGTTATGCTCTTGCAATTTTTAACAAAGCTAAAGGCATCCTAATTATTTTTCTTTCCGCAATTCCCTTTAATTGCACCTCCTTAGGTCACTGTACAAACACCCTTCCTTACACTGCTCATATTGCTATTTATCTTCGTGTCTGAGATGAGGATGTGACAACCAACACCAGCCCAGCTGTTGGAAACCCTTACAGAAATCAAAAACACTTCCAGCAGCACAATAATTTCGCAATACGGGAAAATTTACAGATCTCTCTTTCTCTCCCTGGAAATTCGCAGCATTATGAAACTCTCACAAATCTTTCAATATTTAAAAGGAAAAGGCTGGTAGACAAATGGCTACCAAGACATTTTATGTCTTCAGTAAGACAAAGCCAGCCAACACACAACAAGGGTTGACTTTCACTGATAAATTTTGCAGCTGTTGAGCACAGGAGATACCAAAACCTCTCAATACATTGCATTTAGGTTGATTCAACATGTACATCCTAAACACAGTCGTTCACCTTAAAGACAGAACAATCCCCTCCACCTAACTTCTTTTACAGCGCCTGAACAAGAGCCTTATTAAAATGCTTCGTCCATTTCCCTCAGCATTTAAATTGCGCCAAAAAACCCCACGGTAATATTTCTAAAACTTGCAAAGGCAGCAGGATAGAACGAACCTATTCCCAGGGCTGAGCTCAGGTTTAAGCACTCAAACCCCAACCACACCCCCTGAAATCCCTGGCGACTGCACCAGGGATTTGATGGAATCGAATTACCTGCAGCCAAGGGAATGCAGCTTTCTGACACTTTCCTGGGACGTGGTGTTACATTCCCGTCAGAGGAGAGCTGGGTCAACAGGAAATACTGATATTTCTTACAAGGATGCTGTGATTTGGACCATCCTGTCTTCCATAATAAAGAAAGGATATTTTCCAGTATCGATGTTCTGGGTTTTTTTCCCTTCTCCTCCCTCTTCTTTTTTTTTTTTTTTTTTTTTTTTTTTTTTTTTTTTTTTTTTAGAAATTTTCTTAGGGTGTGGTTTATTCTCACACCTGAAGTTGGTTAACAGGAACATAATATATCTCACAACACATCTATTTTTTGAAATGTATCAGGGAAAGGGATCACTATGAGTTACCAAGTTACACTTGCTTATGGTGTAGTCTATCACTGTGTTTCATCTTCCATATGAAACTGCTCAGGAGCATTATTTTTCTTAATGTGTTGTAGGCTAAAAATGAACCTTCAAGGGTTTCCATTGCTCTCCTTGTTGCCAGAGCAACAAAGCAATGCTCACCTGCATTTCTGCCAGTGTAAGTATCAATTTACAAGCCCAGATGAAGTTTGTGCTGCTCGCAGGTGTCACTCACAGCGTTTTTACTACCAGCCACATTTTTAGTGTGAAGGAATGCCAGGAAAACTCAAGAATGTATCAGTATTTCATTTGTGCTACTTGTTTATTGCTCCTCTTCATCCAAGTGTTTCCCTTAAAATATCTTGACCAACGACATTCAAAGGGAAAGGGTAATATTTAATACTTTTATATGAAATCCAGTGCACTAAGAAGACTTTGTTCACCAATTCAGAAGCAATCTCATTTAAAAGCCTACTCAGAACCTTTCCCAGTAAATACCTTCCTAAAACTCTTTGTGGTGAGGAGATAGGAGGTTCTGAGGTAAGGGAGAGCAGGGATGAAACTTTTTAAGAGTGTACAAGTTGTTTTCACTTTCTGGATTGGAAGAGAGTTTATTGTTTAACACTATCCATGAAGTGTTTCTGTTTGAAACAAGTGACAGAAGCACAACTTCTATTGCCACACAGTAGAAAAAGAAGGGATACAACTCTGAAGTTATGTGTAAAACCAAACCCAGGAGGATGACGTGGAACTCTTAATTAAAAGATATTAAGAAAGAGATATGGAAAATAGAACACTGAGAAAACAGCTAAGCTCTATGGCTTATTTCATGTAATTCACAATTTTTCTCCTCTTAAAAATTAAGAGGCAGAGGAAGAAGGAGACAAACTCAAAATTCCCTCCTGTTTCCAACTCCAAATTTCACAAGAAATCATTTTCAGATGTTGGATCACAGCATCAATTATTTTACTCTACTAAGCCAAGCAATCTGAAAGTGCAAGAATTGAAAAGAAAACCACAGGCACTTCCAGTTATGATGTGAAAGACATAAGTTAGTTAAAAAAAAAACAAACCCACAGTGTTTTATTTTCACACACATGACGTGCACCTGTGTAAATGCACCACTCCTGAAAAAAAATTAAAAAATCTTTCCTTATTCCACGCAGAGTCAGATGCAGAGGCAGTGTGAATCACAGAGCTATAGGAAGGGATTTTGGGCAGAAAATTGTCTAGGCAAGGGATTGGGAAATTCAGAGCTAAGCTTTTTTTTTTTTTTTTTTTTTTTTTTCCTCATTTTCCATACAGATAGCAAACTGCTCTGCTATCAAAATGCAAAGGAATATTTTTTCCTTTTTTTAATGTATTAAAAAAATCCTCAGGCTTGCACTGTTTACCTTTCCAATCCAAACACTTGGGCCAGTGTTACAGAGAAGCCTGCAAGTAAAGAAAAGGAAAATTATCCTATCTGCAATGAAAACACCTCATTCTGACCTCAGCATGATGACCTGCACTTGCAGAATGGAAGCCTGGTCAAACACATCCTCCTCTGCTCTCTGTCACTATTGTTTCCAGTCCCACCACGTGTTTGTTTTCAGTCAGGCAGGACACACACACTTTTCATTTGATTGATGCCAAACTGAACACCTCCAGCTGCTTCTTGGGCTGAAAAACAAGGCAGCATAAAGACAGGTACTTCTCTTTTGAATTTCTAGGTTGCTGAGCTCAGCTAAATTAAAACAAACAAACAAACAAACAAACAAGTTGTCTTTCTTATTTTGCTTTCTTTTTGTTACACGCTCTCCAGAAATACAGCACAACACAGATCTTGCTTTCTTGTCTGTCCATACATATGCACATCAGCCTTTTTTAAATCTCAGACTCTGAAAAGAACTAACAAAACCCCACATGAGAGGGGGAGAAACTGAAAGGTTTCTTTTTTTTTTTTTTTTTTGTGCACCAAAGTGGAAAGGCATGAAGTATTAATTTTTATAAAATCCAAAAAAATTCCAAGCCAAGTAGTTCCATTTGGTTGTATGGAGCATCTTTGCACTTCAAGACCAGTTCTAATCCACACACTCACCAGTGGTAGCATCCTTGTAAGTTAAGAGAGGTAGTCTTGTTTTACTCTAAGGCTGAACAAGTTTGTTCCCCAGTTTTCCCACCTTGGACTATTTTGTTACAGCTCTCAGGGAGGGCGACCCTCTCAAGTGGCAGCAGTGATCTTGAGGGAAGGAAACCACAAACCAACATTTCTTCTTGACCTCCCTTGCTTTGTCTCTGCTGCTTAAGTCTGACTTTTATCCCTCCCCCACACCATAAGCACAGTTTCAAAATAAACTGATGTAAACAGAAAGCAGTATTCATTTAATGCAATTAATAAGAAAGATTATCAATTTTTTTTCTCTTTTTCTACAGTCAGGGCTCGATTAGTTAGAAAATACTGACAGCTCTTTTTTTTCATGAAAGAGAGATGGACAGCTTTGTTCAGACAGTGGAAGAACATCATGGTGTGTTTTCTTATCTTTTTTTTAAAAACCTTTTAGGCTTTTTTTTTTTTTTTCTAAAGAAGGTACTGTAGAGAGCACAAAGTCTCATCCTACTGCAGTAGCAAATCCAGTACCGTAGCACTTCAGAGGTGGTTAACAGTGCTTTGGTTCAGAACCAGTGTTAGAAAATAAAGCTATAAAAGTCACGACGCAGGATATTTGGTGGGATTTTCAACAGCGTTTTGTAGGAACGTAGAAAGGGCCGAGGAAGCATTGTCTCCTTCCCCTGGGCAGAGCTCTTTGTCCTTGGCCCTGTTTTTGAGTCTGTTTTTTTGGGATCCAGCCTTACTTCCAGCGGTGGCGCACCAGGGAGGACTCGTCGTTGACCACGTCGTTGTCAGTGTAGCGGTGCTGGCAGCGGGGTGGGATGAGCAGCAGGACGATCAGCACCAGCAGGATGATCCCACACAGGCTCATCAGGGCGTAGGAGGCAATCCAGAGCGCGGGCTCGTGGAAGGAGATGCTGGACACGCAGTTGCTGGCGACATCCGCTGTGGTGAAGGGGCCCTCGATCTCAGAGACGGGAGCGCCGTCAGCTTCTGGGGAGGTGCAAAAAGGAGAGGATCAGGCCTTACAGACACCATTTAAAAAGTATTTGTACGCTTTAAAAAGTACCCCTCTCCCTCTGTCATCACTCATCTCGGCATGTTCGTGTTTTACCGCGTTTCTCGCTGCAAATAAAAATGCAAGAATCTCATGTTTAGAAAAAGGGGCTCTGAAGCACAAGGAGACCATGACTCGCAGGAATGCACTTCCACATCTAAGCAGGTTTTGGGAGGTTTTTCCTTATTTTCCAAACTATTTTCCAAATAATTTTCCAAATTAGGAAAAGGGGTTTCAGTTTCACCCCTACCTATTATGGAAAAGCACCGGAACTTTCTATTCTTCACCCATTGGCATTGGCCCAGTGCCAGCACAGGGGCACTGGTTGGGCTTTGGAAATGTTTCTCAAAACCTGTAGCTGTTTTTATTGGCAGCAAGACAATTTGTCCCACTTGGACCATTAAGTACTTAAGAAACTGCACAGAGGTGCTCAATTGCTTTTTTGGACTGCCTTAGCCAGTGCAAGAGTCTTCTCTACACTGTGTTCAGCTTATATTTCTTTTGTTTGATGCTGTTTGTTACTTTTGTCATTATTAAAACCGTTTCTTTCACAAAGCATGTCCAGAGAAGTTGTCTCACTATTAATTAAGCCACTCTGAGAGGCTGCAGGTCAACCCTCAGACTTGATACATCTTCACAGGGGTTATTACCAATAATCCACTGGCCACATGTAAGATTGTATCAGTGACTCTCCCACATCTCCACAGGCTGTCTAGGGGACAACAGGCAGTTCAATCAGTCAAAGCCCAAACCACTGGATCACTGTTTTGCCTCCGTACTAATCTTTCAAAAATATCCATTTAAATATCCTAGAACATCCACCCTGGTGTGGGGCAGGGCCTGGGCAGTTTTTTGCTTGTTTCTGGCATTTCCAACAACTGGGAGAGCACCTCAGGTGATTCTTTGATCTCCTGTGTTTGCTGTCTTCTTAGGGAGCAGCAGGAAGGTTCATCAGCTTCACAGGTACCTTAAAGGATTTTATCCTAAACACAAGGGGCAGTGTGGAAAGCAGCACAGACACTCTTGTGGATGAAAATCCAGAAGAGAGGGGAGGTGAGGCAGGAGAGGTGGGTGATAGCTGTCCACAAAAGGGGAGTGGAGGAGAGGAAGGTCAGTGTCAGAAGTGAGGAACAGGGACGTGAAGGAGCAATGGTGTTGGGCCAGGAGAACTAACCCAGCAACTCAGGAAATTATGACAAAATTAAGGCAAGAAGTGATAATTTGCTTCTCTAGTCAGCCACGCTTCCATGACACATCTGAGTATTTTTTCATGAGGGCCTCAGTTTTAACTGTCCTGCTCGATTTCTCACACATTTTCCATACAGGCACACTCTTGCCTGATTGGAAGTGATCCCATCCACTAAAAACTGCATCTCTTATTTTCACATATCTTAGTCACAACTGCTGAAACCACATTTAAAGAGATTACCATAAACTACCCCCTTGGAAGGAAGAAGGGAGCCTGGATTTTGCAAAGGTGGACTTGAAGGTTCTTTTAAAAAAATGCAGAATAGGTTGGTTGCTTCATCTGCATGGATTTTGGTTGTCACTCAGTCCCTGGCCTCATAAGACCTCGTATTATTTTAAGGTTTAGGTTTCGTTAGACTTAATTCAACTTAATTGTGGGCTGGTGTTGAAAGGGACAATCCTGCACCCTCACTCTTGTCCCTCACAGCCTCGTGTTGGTGGAGGGAATGGGAGGCTGCAACTCACAGATCAGATGGGAAACCAACCTTCACAACAAACAAAATGCCCAAACAAGGAATCTTCTGTGGAATCACTCATCTTAACCAGCCCTTTCTCCACCCCTCAGTGTGGGAAGACTCCTTTAGCAGGAATAAGCTGTGAGAGCAAACTGGGGGCACCCGAGGCTGCACCCACGAGGACCCTGGCACTGGTGAATAACCAAACACCCACTCCCCAAACTCATTAGATGGTAAAATTCTGCCTAGAAGGTCTGTGGCAAAAATCCTTTTTGTCCAGAGCTCCAGGACTGCAATTTTTCTGCCATGCAATTATTTCTTCTGGACATCTCACCCCCTTACACCATTTCTTTGTCTCTATGAAATTCTGCAGCAACACCAAACTCAACCACATTCAACACCAATTTGAAATGCAAGGCCCAAGTGTCATTACTTAGTTGTGTTTTGAAGAAGTGGGGGGAAAAGAAAAAGCAGTACAATTTTCCACCTTGGAAATAGCTTTGAAAATAAACAGTCTCTAATTACTCATTATTTGGCTCGAGCACAATAATTACTCCTATTAAAGAAGAATACAAAACTGTTGCCATAGTGGCTGACATTTTAAAAACGCATTTTGAGAATGCTTGATAGCAGAACAGCCTCTGCCTTCTTCCCCCCAAAAGGGAAAAAAAGTTTTCCCTCACACTCTTCCACCCCCAGAGAAACTGAGAGGAAATTTGCCTAAATTGTTCAAAGAAGCCCTTAACATAAACTAACAGTCACACACACCCAGCATATTACACATCAACTCAATTAGAGTATTTTGATGTATTATTTTAGAATATCTGGTGGTACCTGACTTTTACAATACTTTTATAACCTTGAATAAATGAAATTTTCTTCATTGTTGATGACTACAGGACAAAAAAGGTGCCTCTGGAAAAATGCTATTTCCCAACATTTGTAGAACTCAACACACGCTAGCTCACCTACTTGAGTGGTTACAAAGGCAGTAAACCTGGAATTAGATCAAATTCATCACAGAATTGTGAAGTACAGCTTGAGAGGGGCCCCTGGAAGTCACCTAGACCAGGATCCTACTCAGAGCAGGACTGTCAGGATCAACAGATCAGTTCTGCTGCAGATTTATCCAGCCAAGCCTTGTAGAACCCCAAGGATGAGGACCCTGTTTCAGTGCTGTACCACTCACCTGGTGAACAAAAAACTCCTCATGTCCAACATTCCTGAATGTCCCAGGTAGATGTTGTCTTTGTTCAGTAATTTCATTTTCACTTACCTTGGCTTGCATTCAGCTTAGGAGTTACCAAAATCCCAGTTCTTTTCCCATAGGGCTACTTTTTCCCCTTATTATTTTTTTTTGTTTGGAAAGGGACCTTAAAGACTGTCTGAATTAAACCCCCTGCCATGGGCAGGGAACTTTCCATTAGACCTGGTTATTCAAAGCCCCATCCATCCTGGCCTTCAACCTTTCCAGGCTGCTTCACTAAAACCAACTTGTTGATGTGAACATCCTGTCTCAAGAAAGGACCTGGTCCAAAAACCTGTCCTAGTCCTCCTGGAAACACTAGGTTATCAACAGACAACACAAAATTATTTGTCTGAGTAAGTCTTAAAATGTTTTATGTAATGAGGAAAAGGCAGATTTCCTGCTACAATGGAATAGCTTCCTGCAGCCATCTAACTTTCCTCATTCTTGGTACAATCTGGAGAATGAAAATGGTCCCAGGAATAATGTGGGATAAGCCAGCTCTCATCTCTAGCCAAGTCTGACAATTCTGATTGGAAGATCAATGAAATGAAGGTTTTTAGTCCTTTTTCTGTAATTTTTGCATTCACCACGTACAGCTCTAACACCTTATAAAAACAAGGATTTAATTTAATATTCACACCAAGGAAGCAAAGGTCATTGCGAAGCCAGAATGGTCTTTAACATTCTTCTGTTTCTGAAAATTCGAGCCACCAGTAATTCGGTTTAATTTATGCCCACGAGATGACTAGAAGGCTTCAAATAAATGCCATTAATATAGTGTTGGAACCCTGGGCACTGAGAATTCCAGACTTTCTGTGCTGCCAGGCACTGACCCCCAAGCAAACCCTGCATTGACCTGAGGCCGTGGAGAAGCTTCCAAAATTGAGTGACAGCACTGGGATTATGGATGTGCAGTTTGAATAGAAGTGTGTGATATCACAGGGTGGGAAACTTAGAGTTTAAGGTTTTAGAATACAGTAATGTATATAAAGCAATATGGAGGGTTTAGGGCATAGGCCAGTCCATCTTTTTCACCTTCTTCTTCATGGGTTTGGGTGGTTTCTTGTAATTGGGTAGAAAAATCCGCATTGTGGGCTATGGGTGGTTGGTTATTGGGTTAAAAGTAAAAAAATAATGTAGGTGTCATTTCATAATTGGACAATTTGCGCTTTAAAGGCCTTGCAGAGAGATAGACATGGAGCCATTTTTCACTTTTTTAGCTAGAAGTCACAACTAGTGAGACTGTAACATAGATAAGAATTAATAAACATCTGAGTCCGAACACAAACTGCGTCTCTCAAGCATTTAATCCTGGCTCTAACAAAAGAAAAGAAGATAAAAACCCCACAATATAGCTGCTGTGGAGGGCTTCCCTCCATGGGAAGCCAGTTAGGCAGCTGAATCCCTCATCCTGCACCGACCCTCAGCACCAGCAGCCGCGGCTCTCTGATCCAAGTGCTGTTAAATGTGGAACCACAAGCTGTGAAGAAGTGAAGCTCAGCACAACTGGCACAACCCAGGGAAATGTCATCTGCCCCCTGTGAGTGGAATCTGACAGCTCTGTGCATCCTGCCTCAGCCTCTCAGCAATGATTCCTCAGGAAGCCGAGTGCCCGTGATGCTGGGTTAGGCATATGCAGAAAAATGTGGACGAGGAGACAAGGAGAAAATGTCTTGGAGCACCAGCTGGGTGTAATCACGTGTCCAAGCTCATGGAAATTCCAGTGGCAGCTCTGTTTAGCAAGCTCAGTTCTTCCTCTCTGGCAGAATTATCTGAAGTGGTCAAACTATGCTTGCACCAAGGTGTTATTATGGTTCCCTGATTATTTTTCTCAACCAAGAAGGGCTGGCAAAGCAGTTCTAATGCCCAGCAGCTGCCTCGTGTCCACTGCTGACCACACGTGGTCAATGTGCTCTGTCAGATGCCCCTTCCTCCCTCCACTGATGGCTGCAGCAGGATGGGGACAGGACCTACTCCACACTTGCTCCAGCTGCAGTCAGGAGGCACCAGGAAGAAAGAAAGGCAGGAAAATTCTTCCCTTGTACTCGGCATTGGTGAGGCCACAACTTGAGTGCTGTGTCCAGCTCTGTCCCCTCAGTTTAGGATGGACATTGAGTGCTGTGTCCAGCTCTGTCCCCTCAGTTTAGGATGGACATTGAGTGCTGTGTCCAGCTCTGTCCCCTCAGTTTAGGATGGACATTGAGACTCTTGAGCGCATCCAGAGGAGGCAGCGAGGCTGGTGAGGGGCTTGGAACACAAACCCTGTGAGGATCGACTGAGGGAGCTGGGGTTGTTTATCCTGGAGAAAAAGAGACGCAGGGGTGCCCTTGTCACTCTCTACAATCTCCTGAAAGGTGCCTATGCTCAGCTGGTGTTGGTCTCTTTCTCCAGGCAGCACTGACAGAATGAGAGGATACAGCCTTAAGCTGTGCCAAGGGAAATACAGGCTGCATATTAGGAAAAAGTTTTTTATAGAAAGAGTAACAAAGTATTGGAATGGTCTATCTGGGGATATCTCCTCCACCATATCTAGGGAGGTGGTGGAGTCACCATCCCTGGATGTGTTTAAACAAAGCCTGGGTGTGGCACTGGTGCCATGGTTTAGTTGAGGTGTTGGGGTTGGGTTGGACTCGATGATCTTGGAGGTCTCTTCCAACCTAATGATTCTGTGAATTCTGTGAAAACTTGGCCTGCAGTATTTGTCCAGTTACGCTCTCCTGCCAGATGCATTCAAAATGTGTCTTTCATCACCGCATGGCACCTCACAGAAGTGTCCATGAAGCAACTCATATCAATATCCAGATTTTCTCTGGGAGCGACCTCAAAGCCAACAAGTCTGAGCTTGTTAACAATGGAGAGGTTTAAACAAACAAACAAACAAACAAACAAACAAAGCTTTTAAACTCTCCTAGAGGTACAACTCAGCCAGCCAGTATCTCTGTTTTTCTCATCTATGATTGCATTAAGCACTCCAGCCCTAATTACCTTTACCTTCTCTAAGACCTTAAAGAAGCACTGCCAGATCCAGTCCTTTTCTCATGCAAACCTCAGGTGAGACAATGTTTTTTCAGGGCACAGACCACTCCTGTTTGCCACAGAGACCTGAATATGGGTGCACATCCTCCCCCTCCTCTCCCACGTGGGTGTTCTTGTGATGTCAGAGCAATGTCTGAACAACAAGGGGAGGAAACCCCGAAACTTTTGGGTTTTAGCTACCCTTGGTGAGAAAAGAGAAATCACGAAAGCTAACCAGCACAATAAAATCAGCCAAAAATTATGAGCTTTTTCACATCTCCTCAGCAGCTAGTTAATAAATTAATGGCTTTCTGCTTACAGTGAGAAAAGTAATTGCTGAGAATTAACACAAACACTACGAGTCTTAATGTAAGTCCCATTTTCACCTCAGCTCTTTCCTTGCAAATTTCTGAGGGGCTGAACAGGCTCAATTTGCATTAAGAGAAAAGTGTGAGTGAGGCACTCCACTGCACACTGCAAGAGTTCGTTGAAGCATCCATTTATGCACAGCTCAGGGCAGGAACCAGCCCAAAACGAAGCTGTGTTAGAAACAGGTCTGATGTAACTGTTGGGGAAACTGCACACACAGACAGATGTCCCAGAAAGATAATTCATGCCAAAAGATGTTGCAATACAGTTTTGGTTTCCTTTTTTTTTAAATTTTTTTATTTTAATTTTTTTTCTTCTTTTGAAATGTGAATAGCTTGGAATTTCTTTAAAATAAACCCTTCACCCTGAGGGAGTAACCACACTTTCCACCAACAGATAAGTGGCAAAGGTGTTTCCCTGAGTTTCCTCACTCCCCAAATGCTGAGAAATTTTTCTCCTACCTGCACAGGGACTCACTGCAAAGCCCACTCTCCTCTGGGCTCTGTCAAAGATGACATAAAATCCTTCCATGACTGTAGCACCGATGACCAGAGCGTTTGTGGAGGAGGAGATGCCAAATCGGTAGCACTGCAGATTATCTCCTATCACAAGGATGGGCTGGATATAAAGCTGTTAAAAAAAAATTAAAATAAATTAAAAAAAAAAGAAAAAGAAAAAAAGGAAGCCAGAGTGTGAAAAAGCAACCTCACAGCAGGCAGAAATTCAGACTTTTCCTTTTTATAGTTCTGGCATGCAAATTCCACTGGAAATAGAGAATGGATAGGGACAAACAGATTTTTCTATGTGATTTAAAAGTGGTCAAAGCTAACAGGCAGATGAGAGGTAAAGCTTGTGGATTTTAAAATAAATTTGGACGCAGTCATCACTACGTGCAGGTCAACAGCAAATTCTCGAGATTCTCAATTTTTGCCATATTTTCCATAAGGGAAGGATGGCTGAGGAAGAACTTGGAGAGATGAACTTAAATTAGAGATGAAATTAGTTATTAAAATAATTATTAGGATGGAGTTGATTCAGAGAGCATTCAGTGTCAGCTGCAAGGTTCTAGATTTTATAAATTCCAGTCACATTTCAGCCCCTGTCTCCTCGGGGAAGATGAATGATTGCCAAGCTACGTGATCAATACAGAAAAAGCTTATCATAAGGCTTTACTGTATTTCAAGTTAAAATGTACTTAATAGGTTCATTCTTTCCTTAGCTCCTGCCTGTCCCTTGAGGTAAAAGAATGTATTGGTAATGTAAGAGGATACCAGCCTGTATTGGAACTTATACTGAGAGGAGAAACCAGAGAAGAAAAACAAAAGTGGCCCATTATATTCTAAATATAATGGAGTGGATGGAATATTAATAAAAGATAAACCAGGCAAATTACAGAAACTGGTGAAGAGCTCACAAAGGGTCATTGCCAAGATTTTCATATTCAGAAGAAGTGCTCCAACTCAAAATGCCACGAAAAACAAATCAATTTCCTTCCCAAAATGAGAAGATCAAAACCAGCAGAGACATTCTGTATTGACATCTGATGTGGCCAAATGTCATGAAAACAAAACAAAAACTTGCCCTTTTTTTCCTAAGAAATTGAAAAAAAAAATTCCCAATGAGATGGACTGCACTGAGAGGGAAACTGTGCTTTGTCCCTTTCCTTTTTTGCTTTTAGGTTTGACAAGTTTGTTGTTTTCCCTATTTAAAAATTGATTAAAAAATTTTGATTAAAAAAATTTCCCTTGCATGCAGTAAGCCAGTTCCCTACTACTGCTAAAAATAACTCCTGTTTTTCAAGAGCATGTGCTTTATAATAGTAAAAATAAATGCAGAGATGAATAAACAAAGAAGGTTGAGACCTGTGGTAGGATAGAGATCCGAAACGACCTACTGGAGTTCTCATCCCTCAGGTAAATGGAGATTTTGGGGAATAGGGACCAGGGTTTTTCAGTTCTGTCCCAGCATGCAAGCTGTGATCCAGTCCAGAAACCAGAAGAGAATTCTTGTATCTGTAAAACAAACCAACCAAATGGAATTATACTTGGAGATTGCAGACATTTTGATAGATTTTTTGTGGATGATCACTACCACTACTCGATACTTCTTTCATTTCCATGGAGAAATCCAAGAACACAAATCTGAGCTACTTCTTTAAGGACCAAAGCAGAAGCCCAAACCCCAATGCCCAAACTGAGGTGTGCCATAAACCCATCACGACCTGGAGAAGGGGGAAGAGGCAGAAGCAAGTTCAGCTCTCCCTTTCCTCTCCAATTTTGTCTCATTATTCCCTCCACTGCAGTGAACACACGAGGCCTCCCTGAGCAGTCATTTCCACAGTGGGATTTTACTGCCTCCCACCCTCCTCTCTGACCAAACACTGACGTTTTGAAGCAGCCTTTTACATTTTATAAAAAACGCAAACCACGTGAATATGTAATGAGAGAATGAGGTCACCTCCCTTCCTCATGCACCTACAGCTTCTTACTCAACCCCAGAGTTTTGAAGCCCAGGGCTAAGCCAAAAATCTCCTGGCATCTAAGGGAATCAAGGTTTGCTGTGATGCAGATAAACACATCCCTCTGTCTCTTTTGCTGCCCTGTCCCTCCCTACCAGCAGAACCTGATACGCTTTTGAAATAAAACTGATTCACAGTACTGTGTAACATATCCATGGAACTAACAAAACAAAAAGCCAACCCCTACAGAGCTTGTTTGCCTAAGACAAACATCTTGCTCAATGTTCCTGCTCCCTGAAGCTGCCAGACCTGAGCAAAACCTTTCCTTGTGTCACTGCATTACTTTGGCTGGTTCTTGTTGCCCCATGAAGCAGCAGTCAAGGGAGGAGTTTGGTCTGGGGCTGCACAGCCAGAGCCTCCCATCTGGGTGGAGGAAAAAGCTGGAATCCAGCCTCTGCACTCCCCTCATCTGTATTTATCTGTGATATGGATTATTCTGTAAGCATCGGCTCATTCATTCAAATGTGGCATTTTACAGGGGACAGGCACTCACCCCTCGCCACACACCTGCCAAGGAGGGTTTGTTAGGGCTGCACAGAGACTGCTGCACGTTTCCAAGAGCTCTGCTCTGTTCCTGGTGCTCAGCAAGCACAGACTCGTGTGAACAAGGGGATTTACCACCACAAAAAGACCTTTTACCCTGAGCTCTCCGTTCAGGCTGAAGTGCATCCCTTGGCAAGGGGCAGAACACTTTTCCCTCACAGCTGAGTCCCAGGACAAACCTGCTGAGAAACACAGTTCTGCTCTCTTTCCATTTTGCCTTGAAAAGCAGATCTGAGAAAAATTGCAAGGTACCATCCAGCCAGGTCAGGCCAAGCTTATAAAGTGCTCTAAGTCTGCTTTAATTTCCCAGAAAGACTCCTTAATGCATTGCATTTCTTTCCCTTCCTTCTGCATGCTGCAGCAATGCATGGGGGAGATTTGAGTGCATGATACCCAAAAGGCTGTTAAAATATAGATTTTAGGATTATCTGAGCTTTTTTTGTCATTCAACTTTTTGACTTTACATTGACTTGTTGCTGTCCAGACTTCAGCTCAGTGAGGTGTAGTAGGTGCCCCCCCCTTCCCTGGCTCATCTCTGCCCATCTGCCAAAATCACCACCCTTCCACACCAAACTGCATCATAACAGCTGCCCCCTGAAAGAATTCAGTCCAAATAGCTGAAGTTTAAAAAACCATCAGCACCACTAAAGAGCACAGAGCTCCCAGCCTTGTTTTTTTAACTGAGCTGAATAAAGAAAGGTGTCACACACAGTTATCCCAGCAAATCTGGGAAATGACTTCTGGCTGGGGTGCTCATAACAAGCTATGAGGAGCAGGAACTTGTTAACCTGGCTCACCTGTGGTCAGAAAAGTGTGTCTGACAACAGCAGATGATTTTTTTTTCCAGTGGTACATCTCCTGCCAGAAGCACAGAACTGCAGTACAATTGCTGAAAATACCCATTTTCCTGACATTGCTCCTACACAGCCAGAATCTCATCCTTGCACCCTGTAACTACTTTCTTATTTAGCAGACTATCTCCTTTGTTTAGAGCTGTCAAAGTAAATTCTGGGGTGTGTGGAGGGAAAGGGGTACAGCAGGGAGATCCTTGAGATTAAAAAGAACCCAGAAAAAAAGGTACTTGATACATTTTTAATAAGAACAGGAAGGAGAAAAGAAAAAAAAAAAAAAAAAAGAAAGCAGAGTGAATGGTTCCCCTCTAATTATTCTGATCTATTGATCTGTTCACTGTTCCCTTGTCAGGTGGAAGTTCAAATGTCCTGACCAAAATCAGAGGGGAGTGTGGACTACTGTGACCCACTCCCCAGGAGGATTCCTTATCCACAGGGTGACCTTACAGGAGCTCCTGGGGTGGCTTCCTTCAATTCTCCCCCACTGAAATTGTTCCAGCCAACACTTGAGTGTTGTGCAAAGAGAAGAACCCGTAACTGGTACATTTATTTCAGATACTGGACATCTGCAGGCAGTGAGGGACACTTCATGCCAAATCTCTGCTCTCAATCAAGTAGGAAAAAGGATCTCAATCCTGAATTATCAGCACACAGGGACACACTCTGTCTCTGGGGCAGCTGCTTACTGTGTTTCCTGTGATTTGCATCAACAGCCACTGTCTGATTGTGAGCCCACGACAAAAATACCGAGTTTGTTCACACTGAAATAGCTGGTGTTTATTCTTCCTCTTTAACCTTCTTGGTGCTGTTGCTTGTATTGAACAAAAATTTATGAATAGTTTTTATTAACCAGAAAATGCTGCTTCAGCTACTCTACACACAGAGGACTCCACCATCCCCATGCCCTACTTCTAAAGCCCACTCTGTTTCTAAAGAAAGATGCTTTTGAACATAAATAATTCAATAATGAAGGTCAAAAGCAGCTTTATTGATATGAATAATCCTAATGAATGGCATTTATTCTTGACAGCACTAAGAATTATGCTTGGAAAGGAACTGCTTGCAGCAGCAGGTTCTCCTACTTTATAAACACTCTGTTTTGAATGAAAAGACTGATTTTTGCACTCTTAACACTTTGAATCAGAGCAACAGGGATTATGTCCGTGTTTCTGAAACGCTTAGAATAAAACACTCCATCTCTGCCCTATTTCTGACGCATTTCCATACACACACTTCTTGTCTGCACTCGTGACCCTCCCTTTTCCCTCCTCCCTTTTCTCTTTTTTTCACCTCTTCCTTTCCATCAAAGGCCATCAGTCATTTCTCCCTTATTAACAGGGCTGGACCAGGGAAGGTTCTGCTCCCCTCAGGTGAGAAACCCACAACTTGCAAGGCAGGCAGCAGCAGAGATGACACTCCTTTCAAAGGCCCTGTGATCCCTTAACAGGAATTTCACATTTTTTGAGCAGGTTTCGTGGCATTTTCTTACCAGGGACGTGCGAGCTATCGCCTGCACCACGGCACTGAAGACTTTCTCTGGCAGTCGAAGCAGAGTGGTTCCACTGTCTACTATGGCTTTATCAGCATTGTACTGGGGAGGAGAGAGAAGAAAAAAAAAAATAACACAAAAAGGAGAGAAGTTGTAGGCTGTAGTTCCTGTAATGCAGATCCCACTGTCTCCTAACCAGAACAAAGCTGCTCCTTTTTGGCAGCTGCCTTCCCAGAAGTGCGTGTCATACTTGTCAGCAGCTCTCTCTCCAGCTGACAGCTTCAATTCCAGTGAAAGCTGAGAGCAAAAAGAAAGCAAGATAGCATCAGCCCAGACACAGGAGTGGGTTTATCTGCACTGGTCAGGAAATTACTGTGTCACCACAGCTGGTGCAAATGGTTCCACTGCTGTAAAAAAGTGAAGATTGGCCCCTCTCAGAGGGGGCAAAAGCACTTTAATATTCAGTGGAGAGGTGTTAAATACCCTGATGCAGCTTCCAAGCCCTGAATCAAGGTCTCTGCTAGCATGGGTGCAACTCTAGTTTAAACACAGAAGGCTGCTTTAATGGCTGGAATATTTAATATAAGAATAACAGGAACAAATTAAGCCTCATTACACGACTCAAGAGTACAAATGGCACACCTTCACCCCTTGACTGCTGAAAACCCCTAAAACACAAACAACCCCAAAGAAACTCAAAGTTTCAGCCTTGCTGTCCTGAAATCTGCCCAAAAAAACCCACTCACAGCAAACAGCTCTCTTATTACTAAAAATTCAACCCCAAAATTAGGAGGTTTCAGCAAACTTTAGATACAGTAAACGAGGTATAAACTTTTAAAAGGGCAAATCTTTTTTTCATGAACTCTTTAAAAACTATGATTAACTGTGGAGGGGAAAAAAAAAAGGCAAGTAGCAGTGGCAGCTATTTGCATTAACTATTTTTGCTGCCAGCTTAGGCAGCAGGATTAATATAACTGAACTGTGACATGTTTATGGCATAATCATAAGACATAGGATGATGTACAGCCTAAGCTACTTAGGAAGAGGTCAAACAGCAAGTGAATTTAAAATACCCTGGTTTAGATGTTACCAAGTCACATGGAGTCCCTTTGGTGTGGTATAAATAAAAAATAGACATATATAAAAATAAATATAAAATAGATATATTTTTAGAAATAAGAAATACATAAAGTATGTATTTTTATATAATTATATAATTGATATAATTTATATCAATATATACGTATATAAATATATCTAAAAATAAACCCCACCAAAAAAGTAAGAAAAACTAACTCTGACAGTTATATTTCCGCATTTCTTTTTGAAGGAGCTGCTGTGGGGCTGCCATACGGAGCTTGCAGGAAAGCAAACAGGAAAGCATTTATTACACACTCGGAAATACTTCTAAAGAGTGGAAAGAAATGCCAAGGCGTTTTGGAGCCCATTTTAACAGATCTGTACCACAAAATACACAATCACTGGCATCCTGGAATGCCACTCTTGGGGAAAAAAAAAAAAAGAAACAAAAAAAAAAAAAAAAGAAGAAAAAGTAGTTAGAAGAGTTGACCATCGATATAAACCTGTGCAAAAATCTGGGAGTAATGAGATTCCTTACACTGGGAACACTGAGCCCCTGGTTTTGCTTTCTTGGCTTTCCTGGTTAATCTTTACCAGTGCAAAGTGCCCTTCTGGCAGCTCAGGGCTTGTCCCAGCCCTGGCTGCCAGGCTCAGGGCCACAGTTGTGCTGGAGCTCTGGACACATTCCCAGCATTGAAGCAAGAGGACAACTTTTCCCTGGCAAGGAAAGGAGCAGTCCCTGGTGAAGGCTGTGAAAAAAAAAAAAAAAGTTTCATTTCCTAGAGAACAACAGAGAGGAGAGGAGGCACAGAGCTCCTCATCCCAGAGTGAATCACGCATCCTCTGCGAGCTCCTAACCAGCCAAACTTTAATTGTACTGCTCCTGTTTTCTTGCTCTTCCTCTGGATTTCTGTGGGAAGGTCTCCTTTGATCCAGGAAGGTTTGATCCTCCTGCACCAGTGAAAGAAACCCCTGGCTCAGAAAAGAGCAACAATTACAGGAAACTTTCCTGACACACCACTGAATTTTTCAGTGAGTTGTTTTCTGGCAACAGCATGTGTTAAACCACTGAAGGGCTCTCCTCCAAAAACATGTTGGCTTTTTTTTTTAAGGCAAGAAAGAAAAGCAAACATTTACTTTAAAGGACCAGTGGTTTTGGTTTCCTAACCAGCACAATAGAGAGAGGCACTTAAACAGACCTTGCTCTGTTTATTGAGTTGAAAGATGCTGGGAGTCATTTTAAATAATTGATATGGCAATATGATTTCAATACTTTGCACAGAAATATAATATTTATGCACATGTAATATTGTAATCATGAATTTCACTTAATTTATATGAACTATAAAAACTTTAAACTTATCTCACGTCCCATTGATCTCCAACTAAGAGCATGAGAGTAAAATGAAATTAGGATGTCTAAAGAAATTGGGGCATAAAAAATGCAGAACTGAAATCAAAACATGCATAGCAACAAGCAAGAGTAAGAAAAAGATAAAGCACATGAATACACATATATCCTCCACGAAAAAATAAATGAAATGCCTTTGGAATAAAAATTGCAACAGCACAGTCTCATTAGACTGATCCAGATACAGCAGAACATTATTCCTAATAGAAACAGAAAGCTTATCCATCAGGAGTAATAACTGCCAACCATAAGAGAGCAAAAGCTGATTGCAAAAACATGAAATGAAAAAGGAAGCCTAGGATGAGAACTTCAGGAAGCAACTCAGGGTGACACCTGTCCACTGCCATCATCAGTTGTGAGCTTAGACAGCTCCGCAGGGGCCAAGCCAGAATCTCCCACTTCCTTTGCTTGACCAGAATTGTTTTAATTCAGTTCTCAGGAGATGGCAATGCACACCTGCTTGGCAAGAGAAAACTGACCAATTAGGGTTGGTTTTTTGTTGTTGTTGTTTTTTTTGTTTGTTTTGTTTTATTTTGTTTTTTGGAGGTTTTTTGGTGTTTTTTGTTTTTGTTTTTCTTAGCCAAACTTTGTTGTCTTGGGTTGCAATATATAACCAAAAGCATGTATTCTACTCCCAGTCTGTTGAAACCAGTTAAAGAGGGGTTTTTCCTTTTAACTCCAGGGGGAAAGGGGTGGGTGCC
>VZSR01000920.1:12887981-12917615 GCA_013398615.1 Brachypodius melanocephalos
GCCAAGGGCTGCAGGGACAGCACACAGGGAATGGCTTCAAACCGACAGAGTGGGTTTAGATTAGATATTAGCATTAAAACCAATGAAAAACTACTTTCCTTTTGATTTTGGAAGAAGCAAAGCCTTTTTCGGGATTTTTTTTAATTTTTTTTTTTTATTTTGTTTGTTTCCAAGTTCAATTTCAGACCTACACAACAGACACTGAGAGCAAATGCACTATTATTGTTTCTTTCCCCCTGAAGGTCACCTTAACCACAGCTGCAGGACATGAAATCTGCACCTAGTAAAATATCTGGAGATTATTTTGCTGTCTGCATTTCCTATATGCAAATAGTGTTGTTATTATTAACAGGAGGCTCATAAAGATCCGTATTTTACAGTAAGCAAGACAGGAACATCCACCTCTGCCATGACAAACTCGCAGAGGGAATCTGACACTATCTATATGCCATAAATTTGTGGTTATAAAGAGAAGCAAATCCAAACTGAAAGTCACAAATACTGAAAGCAGAAGGCTCGGAGGTCATGCATTTTACATTTTTTTTCTGTTCTGAAGGGGTAGAGACACTAAAAAAATCCCCAGTCCTAATGATTTCTTTCAACTGGAAGTCAAACACTTTGTCAATACTTCAAGGATCCCTTAAACTTTCCACTGCTTGATTCAGCACCAGCATCAAATATCACTTGCTGCATGCTACACAGCTTCAATAATTTAACTTACCACTATGTCTTTAATATTTTTAAGCCTTCCATCGCTGAATATTGTTGTATTTTCCTATCAGAAAAACCCCAAAAATGCCTGTTGATGTGTTCTCTTTTTTTCACTCAGCAAAGCTTTGTCTGTCTGTGGTTCAGGCACCTGCCCTGGTACAGCAGGTGATGTCAATATGATACATCTACACTAGACTGGTTGTTATTCACGCCTCATTTAACTGCCTGGCGTAAAACAATTTGCAGTTGCCCACCATGCATTCAGAAAGTGACTTCTTTCACATTTTCTAGGGAAAGTGAGAGCAGCAATCATTCATTTTTTGTTGCATAGAGGTTACTCATATCTCTTTGCTGGGACAGAAGTTGCCTCTGCTCAGATTTTGTAGAAGTTTCTCTTCCCTGTTTTAGTTTGAGGTTGGGAGGTTTTGGTAACTTCCAGAAAAAAATACACAAAACAAATCCCACAGGCTGAAAGTGCAAAATGGATTTCTTTGAAGCAGCTGTCTGCATGATTGATCATCCAGAGCCTTTTCCAGGTGTGGAATCCCAGGGCTTGCCTGCAAACCTGTTGCTTTTGATGTGATTCCCTGGGTCACCCACACTGAACTAGGGATAATCTTCATCCCCACTAAAAGACTGGTCTGTAGGAAAATCCAATGTATTTTTGTTTCCCAAGTTCATGGGTCTGATCAATCCTTTTAGGTCAAGCAATGAAGTTCCACCACTGGCCAGGCTAATTTTCTGCAACTGGAAGTAAGTGGGAGTGAGCTCTTGTCAGTCTTTTTTCCCATATAAGAAGTGGCAGGATGAGGGGGAATGGCCTCAAGCTGCACCAGGGGAGGTTTAGGCTGGAAATTAGGGAAAAAATTTTCTTGGAAATTGTTGTAAAGCACTTGACTGCACTGACCAGGGAAGCAGAGAAGTCATCATCCCTGGAACTGTTAAAAAACCATGTGGATATGGCACTTGAGAGCACAGTTTATTGGTGAGCATGCTGGTGGTGCTGGGTGGATGGTTGGACTTGATCTGCCAGGTCTTTCCCAGCCTTAAATGTTCCATGATTCTGTAGAGAAACCAGACTGCAAAAATGTATTTGGCTCTTCATTCCTGCTTCAGCTGAAGCTTAGGGAGTGGGGGAAAAAAAGGAATGGGGATTTGCACACATGGGGCCATAAATACAGTAAAAAAAAAAAATCTCATTCAGCCTCACATTTACTCTGGGGTTCAGTCAAAACTTCAATGATAATTGATAGTTTCCTTCACAAGACAGCAGAGCAAAGAAGCTGGCTCTGTAAGAATTCATAGGACCACAGGATGGTTTGGGTTGGAAAGGAGCTCAAAGCTCATCCAGTGCCACCCCTGCCATGGCAGGGACACCTTTCCACTGTCCCAGGCTGCTCCAAGCCCCAATGTCCAACCTGGCCTTGGGCACTGCCAGGGATCCAGGGGCAGCCACAGCTGCTCTGGGCACCCTGTGCCAGGGCCTGCCCACCCTCCTAAAAGAAGAATTTTTCCCTAATATCTAATCCAAACCTACTCTCTTTTAGCAATGATATCTCTTTTCATGATGAAAACTACAAGCCATCATGCCTCCTCTGGGATTTTAACTCGACCCAAGGGCACCCGTTTTCTCTTCCCTTTTTTCTTGTCCTCAGCAAAGAGCATAACCATTCCACACCGGTGACATTCATGTGCCACTCAAAATCTTGTCCTGCTGTGCTTTCAAGATTTCTCCCAAAGCACCCACTTAAAGCAGGGCTTGTAATTCTACTCTGCTTGCTGGAGCATGCCACACAGTGAACCATGACAAAGTAAAAAAGTTTTTATCCCCATGCAGAAAGAGGAATCATCCCATTACCTGCTCAGGAGCTGTTACCACACATCACATTGTAGATGTAGAAGTCCACCCCATCTCACCCCTGAGCTTGTACCATCTCTTAATTCTCTTTCTTATTCTGTCTCACACACAATAAACCCTCTGAAAATAATCTGCTAGACAGTGCTTAAAAAAACATAAGAGAAAAAAAAAAGGGGTTCAAAGAAGTGTTGCTTCTTGTTAGGGATTAGCAGCTAGAAATCATTTGAGTAACAGCTCTTCTTTTTCAGGCTGGTTAATAGATAGGAAAATTAGTTGGCAATTTAAATGCTGCCTCATTTAACACAACGATTCCTAATTACATTATCAGCCCATCTGGCAAGAATTGCTAACAACCATCACACAGAAAAGAAAACACCAATAACTATATGCTGTGTTTGCCCACAGTTATTACGTGTTATTATTGGCACTGACTGTCAGTCAGGTTATTTCAGCAATTTGTTTCTACAAATTAGTAATGTTACAATATACAGTGGCTTCTTAAGCACAGACATGCTGTATGGTTTTTTCTCCCCTGTGTTACTTAGAGTTAGCATTTAACAGCCTACTTTCTAATTAAAAAAAAAAAAACCATCAGAAGGCTAAGCTTTAATATAGATTCTTCATCTGTTCCTCTGAAGATGCAGAAATAAAAGCAATTTAAAAGATGAGTTATGAGAAATTTTTGGAAGCGTTTCTAGATGCAGAGGACTGCAAAGTCAGACATAAACTTGAAAAGCCTCCACAAAGATTTCTGCTTGCAGAATAAGATGTACTTTATTTAAAAGACAAGAGTGAAAACAAAAATAGGTAAATTTGTTGGACTGACACACTGCCCATGAACATTGGGGCAGGGATGGACCTCACGAACAATCCCTGCACTGGAGGAACACCTCACCCCAAAGCCAAATGAGCCTCTGCAGCTTGGATGGAATCATAATTCACCTTAGAGGAGGAGGAGAAGGAAGAGGAGAAGAAGGAAGGAAGACCCATAATTTACACCAAGTCCAGGAGAAGTATCTCCAGTGCTGCCCTGAGTGAGGTCACCTCACCAGAGAAAGAACCATCTGCTCCTACCTCCAAAAAAACACCCCTCCCATGGCCACGAGAAGGGTTCACCCATGCAGCCAAGATAAGAGAGGCATTGTGAGGAAAGGGAAAAAAAAAATGAATGAGATTAATTTTCTAATGATGTTTGCTCAGCAGGTGGTGCCCACATTTTGCTGCAGCTCCGGGGATGCAAAGGAAGGTGATTTACTGCTGCACAAAAACGTGGGCAAACCAGAAGGTCAGGTTTATCACCAAAGATAATTCCTGCTTTCACAACAACAGCAGAAGCCTGACACAGAAAGTGTGCTGTGTTTGTGGTCTGGGGAGTTAACAGGAGAGCAAGTGGCAGCAGCAGACCAAGCTCTCCAGAGGGTGTCTGGCCTCTGCTGCCATTCCCCCCACTCCATTCCCAGATGGTGCCAGGACCTGGGATTTACATTTACTATCTTCACATTTGCTACCTTCACATGCACTCCCTTCCCCAGCCACCTGAAACATCTATTCCCAAACTCTCACACCCTCGCTGGGCCCAGCAGAAGACCAAGAGTTTTTCCCCTCAATCTCCCCATGATCTGCACTGCTAGACTGGAAGGAATATTTCTTTTTTTTTTCTCCTGCCTGGAAAGCAATAATCTCTTTCTTTGCCAGAAGATTACAAAGTACTATCTGGATTAGCCAATCTATCCGTGCTTAAGAGCACTGCATGCTTCTGTAGTGGAGATTTGTATAAAAAAACCACAAATGCTAAAATGACAGATTGCTCTGAAGTATAAACTTGCTAAACTAAATTGTGAGTTGAAATATGAGCAGCTGACTGCGGGACTGATGAATAGTCATTTTGAAGAAAAATATCACAGGAAGTGCTTTATATATATTATCATTTTGACAATAAGGGAAGGCTATTATGGTTTAAAGACAAAAAAAATAGTCAGCCAATCAATCCTGGTAACAAAACAAAATATCTATTCTTCATTTCTACGCTCCCCTTCCTGCCAATGCCCTCGGTTCCCTAAACATTAGCATTCTTTCTGCACATGCCATCTCATGTGCTATCTTATTTTTCAGGCTGAAATTTATTTGCTGTGTCTAGATTTATCATACAACACATCCATCCTATTCATGCTATATGAACATGCTTTGCTGTTGAACATGAGCCATTACTTGCTTATCTTAGAGCTGTGTGAATCGTAGCAATTTTGTCTCGTTGCCTTTTCAGAAAAGATTAACCTTTTCTCCCTCTTTTTTATTTTTTTCCCCCAGCAGATACGAGCCTCTCTCCCACCTCACACCCCATAGCAGACAAAACCAGGTGTGTGAAGCAATCCTGCAGTTCACACAAACCAGCTGCAGCTCTGCTCTAAGCACTGGGTTTTAAGGAAAATCTGGACTAATTAGAGAATAACAACAATAATCAAGAGGTCTAGAAAAAAAAAAAAAACCCACCTGTGAATAAGCGTTGATAGGCTTTAAATGGCTTGAGGAGACGAAGGAAAACTGTGATAGTTTTTTAACAGATGTAGGGGTGCCACAGAGACCCCCAGGGAGCCAAACCTTTCAGAAGGAAGGGGTTGCATGGAAGCCAAGAGGTGCCTCCATCAGCCTTCCCCAGGGTAGCCACCAACACTCACCCACAAGGAGAATTAGCGCTCACTGAGAGCAGCAGAAATCCTCCCAAAGTTGAGAGAGGAAAATCTGTATATTTGTTGTACTTATACCACACACGTTCTTGAGTGGAAGTATAATGAGCGCCTAGATAAATGGAGGATTAAAAAAAAACAAACCCACAAACACTCTGAAATTCGAGAACAAATGCATGAGGCATCCGCTATTTGCGCTTAAGTGCACACAAAGCTCTTGTTAAATCCAAAAGCCCGTTTCCACCTGTTAGTAGGTGTAAAGGAACTAAATTAATCAATTTTCTGGTAATTACAGCACAGCACTGACGAGACAGGGAGGCTGTAAGCCAAATGCCACTGGGAGCAGCTCTCACATTTAACTGCAAGCCTCGAGAGGAATCCCAGTGCCCACGCAGCCTTGGTTTAGAGACAGGCTCAGTCTAAACCCTGTGCAGTGTCCTAAATTAGCAAGAGTCTCATCCAGAGCTCACCCTCCCCTCCCTGGAGAACAGGGTGACTTAAGGGGCTGGAGAGACAGCTATCATTTCAATAATTCCATGGCTAAAAGGAGCTTAACTCCTGGAGGTGTGCTGGTGAATGGCATCACTCATTTCACAGGCTCCTTCTCAGCACAAAACTCTTTCTCCCTTGGAAACCACGGAGTGTCACCACCACAGGGCAGACCTGCTGGGCACTGTCCAGCAGGATTTTGAGCTCTTTGGGACAATGGCCAGCCACATCAGATGGAGCTAAGGATGCTGGAGGAGGGGGAGAACTCAACAGTGAACGGGGCTCTGTCTGAGGTTAAATTTCTGCTGTGGCTGTTCTGCTCACCAGCACTACTTAGGGCATGATCTTTATAAAAAGTACAATCATGTCAAAGAGTTTTACAGGTTGGGCTTTTTTAACAGAGTCAAAAAGAAAAAAGAAAAAGGAGAAATCATGCTGCTACGTTACCTTTCAGAATACAATATTAAGGAGGGCTTTTTGCCCTTTTTTTATTTCTTTGGGTTAAGGAAATGAAATCAGTAAGCCTACATTAATGTATTATACCCAGTGAATGATTACAGTTAGAAGCTGCATTCCGTTCAGAATTTCAATTTTCCGAGGCTTTTGCTCTCCAAAATTAGCTTCCAATTTATTTTGTCAGGTCATTCTTTTCTTTTCCTCTATCGCTCATTAGACTCGGCGAAACTGCTGTCAAATAAAAAAGAAATAAAGGCATTTTTAACTCTTCTTCTCTACCTAGCTTCGGAAGTCCTGCAGAACAACAACAACAATAAAAGACAAAGAAAAAATAAAAGAAAAAAAAGCTTGTTTTGAAAATAAATCAACAACCCTCCAACTGCAGTAAGACCAAAAGAGTTTTATACATATGTACAGAGCCAAGCCATGCCAAGCAAACTCAAGAAGGCTTGAAGTGACTAATCTTTAAACCTTCCTCACCCTGTAGGTGAGTCATTGCCCATGTTTACTGTGCCATCTGGAAATTACGAAATTCATCAGAGGAACGAAGCCCATTCCTAATGCTCTTCAGCTGAGGCTAGGAGGCATCTCCAGCCTCAGAAGCACTGCTGTTTTTTTGGTAATCTCCCTTCTGCCAAAGACACCAGAGTCCCCTTGTCCTTCAGCAGCAGGCAGAAACCCTGCAGGAGAGGCTCAGTCTCACTCCTGTATTCCTACCTTCTTTCAAAGGTCTCCCTCACACCAAAGATCTGAACTTCAAACTCAATTTTAAATAAGATCCCAGGTTTCAATTGCACTGGAGATGTGAAACCAAGGGCCAAACCTGCTCCTTCAATATTTAAAAAGGTTTTTTGTTTTGTTTTGTGGGTTTTTTTAGAGTGACTATTTACAAGAACATTGGGAATAGCTTCAAAATGAGAGTAGGGTGAGATGGAATATCAGGGAGAACTTCTTCCTTGTGAGGGTGAGCAGGCCCTGGCACAGGGTGACCAGAGAAGTTTTGGATGCCCCATCCCTGACAGTGCCCAAGGCCAGGTTGGACATTGGGGCTTGGAGCAGCCTGGGACAGTGGAATGTGTCCCTGCCATGGCAGGGGTGGAACTGAATGATCTTGAAGTTCTCTTCCAACCCAAACCATTCCATAATTCTATGATTTGAAGCCAGTGAGTAACTTTGAAAAAAGGCTGTATTTCAGAGGCAAATAGAAAGAAAATGAAACTCACAGGACAACAAAACTCCAGATTTTCCAGAAGGCTGCACACCAGGTCTATCTCTTACCTCTCCTTCTCCCTTCACCTCGCTCTCGTAGTGACACGATTCTTTCCAGTTTTTTTTTTTTTTTTTTTCCCCTGCTCTGTCAAGATGTTAGTTTTGGAGATGAGTGTTTGCTAGCAAAGGTTTTTCCAAGCCTGGAGAGCTGTGAGGAGGAGAGGTGAAAGCAGGACGCTCCTGACTCATCAGGTCTATCCGTTCTCCCCGGAATGAGCTCTTCCCAGCAGCACTTCCATACCCACACTGTGGGGCACCACTCATTAGAGCATCCTTCTGGCTGCACTCACTGCCTGCTTTCAGGAATCCCTCCTTATGTTTTCTTAGTGCTTCTCTTCAAGGACACTGAATGCTTAGAGACATTTTCCAGTCTGTTCTCCTAAAACGCTGTAACGAACCCAAAGTGTGTAAGTTTTCTCTGGGTTTTTGTTGGAACCCTGGGCACTGAGAATTCCAGACATTCTGTGCTGCCAGGCACTGACCCCCAAGCAAACACTGCATTGACCTGAGGCCGTGGAGAAGCTTCCAAAATTGAGTGACAGCACTGGGATTATGGGTGTGGAGTTTGAACAGAAGTGTGTGATATCACAGGGTGGAAAACTTAGAGTTTAAGGTTTTAGAATATAGTAATGTATATAAAGCTGGATGGAGGTTTTAGGGCATGGGTTAAGTCCTTCCTTCTCACCTTCTTCTTCATGGGTGTGGGTGATATTTTGTAATTGGGTAGAAAAATCTGCATTGCATACCATGGGTGTTTGGTTATTGGGTTTAAAAGTCAAAATAATCTAGGTGTCATTTCATAATTTGACAATTTATGCTTAAAAGACTGGAAAGAGATAGAGACAGAGCCATTTTCCACTTTTTTAGCTAGAACTCACAACTAGTGAGACTGTAACATAGATAAGAATTAATAAACATCTGAGTCCGAACACAAACTGCATCTCTCGAGCATTTAATCCCAGCTCTAAGAACAGAAAAGACAAGAAAAACCCCCAGGTTTTCTCTCTCCACACACCACAACAGTGAAGCAACCAAGCTTCCCAAACCATGGAAGTCAATGGATATGATGCCATGGGAACACCCAGCTTGCTGCTTAAGACAAGTTCGGGGCTGTGGAATCAGCCTGTTCCTCCTGGAGGCCAGGGTGACATTCCCATGTTCACCCTGGAGATCCCTGGATTAGCCAGGATAGTTGGGTATGGAGGGGTAAACAAACAAGCACACACCTTGGAGAGCCAGCTATGAACTCCCTGCAGTTCAAGGCATGACCTCTGCTGTAAAAATGCCACGACTTGTTCTTCAAGTTGCCCGATTTGCAGCACCGCCAGATTTTATTTAACACGCAATCTGTGTCAGCCCGAGGAGCTGAAAAGGGCAATCCCACCCTCTTAACTACCTGGAACCACCCCTTCCTCACCTGTCATAGCAGCTCCCACCTCTTTCCCTCCTTTCTGCCCAGGAACAGCCACCCTCCCACACTTTCACACACCTGCTTGGGCTGGCAGGATGGTAAAGGGACATGACTGGATCTGCCAGTGCAGGTGAGGGAAGGGAAGCAGGGAAAGACCGGGATAAAACCCACGAGCTCATCCATGTCAGGCCCAAAGACTGGTATTTCGTTATTCTGATCATTAGAAAAGTTGTGCCACACCTCTGGGGGAAAAGTGTAGGACCAGGCAGTTTCCCACTGCTCCGTGCCATCCTTGGTGGCCACAGGAATGTGCACAGGCAGTCCCAGAGCACAAACAAGGTGATGCAACTCCAGTGGTTTTATTTCCCTGGCAATTAATAAAGGGAATACAACAGACGGAAGGCTTTTGCTCCCCACTGCACCTGACCTATTTAGGATATTGCCAAGCAGAGTTGGATTGTCATCATGGGTGTTCCTTGGAATTATACAAGGGAATTCAAAGGCACAAATAGAAAGCAGTTTTATACTCCATATTAGCAGGAAGGACTATTTGATTGGGGGGAAAAATAAAAAAGAAAAAGGGAAAAAAAGCTGTTAAGCAATGTCATAATGATGTGTTTGATTCATTAAAAATAAGAATCGAGATTTTTATTAATATTTGTTCTAATGTTTTTACTTAAAAGAATTGGCAGGAGAATTTACAAGGCAGTTTTGATTCTCAAGTGAGTAAGATACGCTTTTTGAAAAGAATTTCCCTGTTTTGAAAGCAGCACTGTTCCTCCCCTGCTTTTGGAGTCGTTTATTTCTCTCTCTCCTTCTCAAACATTCATACTTTACTCTTTCCCCTGGCTAATACTGGAGAGGCAGCAGCTCTGGGAAATGAACCAGCTTTGCCCGTGGCTCATACATCATTACAATTGTTAACCAAGTTCCACTATAAAAATCTTGATTACACAGGAGAACACAGAGGCATGCAGGAACACAGCTTCATTTCCAGATACCAGATTGAGTTTGTAGGGCAGGAAGTTAAAGGGCTTTGTTACGCTCTCAGGTTGATAAAGCCTGCCAGGACACACCATAAAGGCACACGTCAGACAGCTCCCAACAATCCATTCCTCCACACAGCAACAATCCCAGTGTGGGAACAAGCTTCCTTCTACTCTGCCCAGGGGTTACATCCCTCTGTGTGATGGGAGCTGGAATTGGATTGTCTTGGAGGTCCTTTTCGACCCAAACTATTCTATTCATACCACTGGAGATGAGAACCCTGGTTCTCAGGGCACTGGAATTGTGGAATTTTGCAGCAAATGCTGTTGTGCACACCTGCCATGGAGAAAAGCTCCCAAACCTGGACAAAAAGCTGCAGGTAGCACCCACTGGCACCTGGTCACCTGCCAATGGCCAAAGGGCATTCAAGGTAAACCTGAAGGCTCAGCAGAGTGCAAATGAAAGTTGATTTTAGCTGGAACCTGTAGAACACTCCAGCGTTCATAACCACAGCTCCTGAGAAACTTTGTGAACTTTCCCCACCCCCTACACTGTTTATCTCAGCGGTTCAAATGCAAAAATGTGGCACTTTGGATCATGTGAAATGTTTGTATTATTCCCCAAAGGACTTTGCTTCTGAGGAGTAATGAGAAGATTATTCCCTGACAGTCAAACTGTGACTGCATCAGATGTTGCACTGCTCCAGCAGCTCCCAGACTTTTGGGAAGTGTGGCCACCTTTGAACTCCTCTGTCTTATTTGCAACCCCGAGAGTCGCTGAGAAGAAAAATGAATGAATTAAATAAAAATCTCTTTAGTCACAGGAAAAGGTAGGATTGATGAATCACTTTCTGGCATGCCTCGCACTTCACTCTTTCCCCTAGCAGACATCTACCAGGCAGCACAGTGAATAAAAGCACAGCCTTTCCAAACCACCCTTAAGCAGCACAGTAACACTGCCCTGAAGAGCTGAACTCTGGCTTAAACCACAGAATTATGGAATCATGGAATGGTTCGGGTTGGGAGGGATCTTAAAAATCATCTTGTTCCAGCCCCCTGCCTGCCATGGGCAGGGAACCTTCCACTAGACCAGGCTGCTAAAAGCCCCATCCAACCTGGCCTTGAAAAGATGCCACAACTGTTAATTTCTCATACTGCAGATGCTGATAGTCAAGGCTTCTGTATCAACAGGTATCATAATGGCATTTTGGAAGGAAAGTTTCCATTTATACAGGAAGGAAAAAAAAGTGAGGAAAAATCCTCCCTCGAGATTTCACAAAGTCACAATTTTGAAAACAGATCCAAATCCTGCAGTCAAAACAAAACATCCAAGTATTTTCTTTTCTACGCCAAAACTATTGCTACCAGTGGCATTCTTCAAATTCTTTTCTTCCTGAACGCCACAATAAAATTTTCAAGCTAGCACATGCAGGACCCAAGCTTCCATTTGATGACAAAGCAGGTAAGGCTTTTGTTCCTGTAGAAACCCCAAATCCTGATCTCTGGCACGAAGCTTCATATGGAAGCAAAGTAGGAAGCAGAAAGAGCCTGGGTGGTGAAAAAATTCTCACATCTGGCCCTGACCTGAGCCTGAGCACTAGGTGGGCTCCAAGGTGCTCTTCTAAGAGCCACTCTCACAGGCAGATCCACTCACAAATATCAAGGAATTATCTGAGAGATGGCTGCCAAAAGCATCCAATTATTTTTTCCCTGTCAAATGGCAGGAGCTGGCCTTTAATCCCTCCCTCAAGTGGAAAGGTGACTCTCAGTTCTCAGGTTGTCTTTTCTTTTTCTCAAAAGCAAAAAAGCCAGTTTTTGGAGTTTTGGATCCCTAAGGATGGATCCTTCTCTGTGTTTAGGGAGGAGAAGCTTACCAAGTGTTACTGCAGCATTAATACCTTTCCTCTTGTAAAATAAGACCAGACTAGGATGTGAGACCAGCATTTTCCCTGAACACATGCAATCAAGCTTAACAGCGGTTTTTGCTAGTAAATAGGTACAAAAGTAAGCCAACCATAAAGCTAAATAAAATAAACTAATTTTAGTACTCTCAAGCTGAGCAAAGAGGACAAAATCTACAAGTAATTTGTTTTTCACAATATCAAATTATTAGTAAGCAGCAGTGAGGGGAAAAAAGGGATTACAGAGTGCAATTACTGTCTTAACAGATTCCCTTCAAAAGGGCCTAATTATGACACATTAATTGTATTCAGTGAATTGTAATTTTCACTTGAATAAGATCTTTTTCCCCCATCTAGCTTGTTTTCCTCCAATTCCCTCCCCATGACACCCCACAGGTTTCATCTGTTAGAGGACGCTGAAATAAAACCCCAAAATAAAAGCCCAGAACATTCATCCCCAGCTGCCCTCCCAATAAAATACCCTTAGACATAAAAAAGGCAGTGGGGAAGACGGGTTAAACAAAGAATGAGGGAAGAACTCTGAGGAAGGAGTGAGGAGCGGGGGAAAAGGGTGCTGTTTTATCAGCCTTTGGCAAAAGAGGGAGCAAACATTGACTCTGGCCCGAGGCTTTCTGGAGGCTCCTGACTTTGCTACGTGGCTGCTCTCGGACGTGCGCAGCCAAAAATCCATCAGAGAGCCACTCCTGGAGCAGGGCTGCTGAACAGGCTGGGCCTGTGGGCAGCTTGGGCAAACTTCCACCCTAAGGGCGAGAGGTTTCCAGAGCTCCTTGGTGAGGCTCTCAGGTGATCCCAGGCTGCTGCATCCATTGCTGTGCCACACAGGTGCCACCGCAGCGAGACCAGAGCTGGGGGGATTTGCTGCAGGCTTGAGCTCCCTGAGCAGTGGAGGAGCTCCCTGAGCGTTCCAAGTCAAGGGAAAAGCACAGTGGGTTGCTCATGCTGAGGTTCTCCTCTCAGCTGGGCCGTTACCAGCCCCAGTGAGCCGGGTCCTGCCAGCCCAGTTCCTTAACACTGCGATCCAGCCACGCAGCGGGCTGGGATGGAGGCATGTGCAGAAAGGAAAGTAAGACTGACGCGAGGATAGGAGCCAAGTATCAAACGCCACCAATATGATTAGGTTTGACCTCAATCTTTATTAGGATTATCCCCTATATTTATGAGGTTACAGAGAAACGGGCAGGTACAGCTAAAACAATTATGATTGGTTAAAAGTACATGTTCCAACACTTTGGAAGTTAGTTCATTGGCTAGCGTGTTTTGGCGTTTGATACTTGGCTCCTATCCTCGCGTCAAAGACCTGTCTTGTCCTGGGCTACCTGTAGTGCTTTGAAGGCCACTGAGCTGATGGATACAAATTCAGGTGTAAAAGTGACCCTAGAACACGTTCTGTGTTTGCTTCATCAGCTTGGATCTACCGAGCAAACCCAGGCTGGAAAGCAGCAAGAGGTAGGACAGGCCTGTCAATAGCAGGAAAAAACACTTCCCTTTTTAAGGCAGCTGAGAGCTGCCTCCTTTACTTTGAAGATTTGATCTCAAGCCCTAGTCTATGCTGAAATAGAAGCAACAAGTTCCTTCACTTATTTACACGAGTTGTTTGTGCGATGAAATCTGTATTTTGCAGGCGGTAGGAAAAGGGGGAGAGAGGTCTGTCCAAACTCGTGCTGGAGAGGCACACGTGGGAGCCATTGTACCAGCTTCCCTTTTCAAACAGAGCTGTGCTTGACAATGACCAGACAACACTTCAGGCCAGACTCGTTTCACTTATACTGAGTGAGGAACTTTCAAAGATAATAATATTGTGGAGGCAATGTAATAGCTAAGGTGTCCTCACATACACTCAAAGCGCTCTTCAAGAAAATGAAGACCCCTGTAAGGTGTAGTGGCTTTTCAATCTGTCTTGCCAGATGCAATCCCTAGAGCTCACAGTCCTCTAGTTAGAGAGGGGGGAGAAAGGGAAAAAAAAAACAAAAACAAAAACAAAAACCCAAACAAGAAGAGAAAGATTTCTTCCTTAATAATCCAAATGAACCAAATACATGGAAATTCCACTCGGGCTTTCTTTCGTCCACTGTTTCATTTTCATCTCATTTCTACCCCAAATCCCAAAACTAATTTACACTTTTTTCAGGCAAAACAGTTATTTGCTCACCCTCTACTTTCCTCTTTCCAGATTTAACTGATGCTTTTTCCTGCATAAGGAATGAAATGCAAAGTGGTAAAAAATGTGAACCTGACACCTATTTCCACCACCCCTGCTCCTTACATCAGCTCTTCTGCCGTGACCCACCAGGATCTGAGTTCAGGATTACCACAACAAGAAACCCTGGATAATAAAGCTTCCATCACTTCTCTGAAGAGGAGGAAGCACCTTGAAAGGAACAGTTAGTGGGGCTCTAATCCCTAACTCTGGGAAAGACACACATCCTGAGGAATGACCATGGTGAGCCTCTTCCATTCAGTGTAATTAGCACTCGTATTTTGGGTTATTTCTAGAGTACAGGCTCTACTACCTCCACACAGTCCCTTTTTGCCAGGGCTAATTTTGGATGGAAGAAGGCACTAGAATGCTAATTTGTAAAGGCAAGGACTTTTTGGTCAACCCAAACTTGATATGTTTGCTTGCTTATCTCGGATCAAAAACACATCACAACCTGCCAAGCCATTGCTGTTCGCTGGATTAGTCCTGAATTACAACTGCCAGGCCCTCATCCTTTTTGGTTTTGCAGGTATCCAACAACAAAAACAACCCAAATCGACTCAAATCACCATTTGAAAACAAGAATATTTTGCATTTCATTACTGTTTCCACTAGACAGATCTGGAGGGATTTTGATGCTGCCACCTCAAAACACTCCAATGCACCACAGGACTTGTCTTTGCTTCTCAGCCTTTTGTTTTTCATCTTTCATAAAGAACTCAAAAATAAATACAAAATACCTTAGTAATTGCTAAAAAAAAAGACAGAAAGAGAGATTTGAGATGGAACCTTTCCTCTGATATTTGAACAAAGAAAGATCACATTTTAAACTCCTTGTATCTCTAGAAAGACAGTGAGCCCCTTTTCAGCAAAATTAAGAAAGTGGAGCTGAGCTTGTTGGGGAATAGCATAGCACCAGAAATCAGATTACAAGAGCAGCTGAATCTTTCCTCACATCTTCATTCCTTCCAACAGTCAGAGAATGAGAGCTACCACCAATTAAGGAATAATGGCTGCAAGTTCAGAACTTGTTAATGTGTGTGTACCTCACCTTCGAAACACAAAGCCATAAATTCTGAGTCCGTGACACGCTAGAGTTATTTAATACATATCCTTCATATTCCTTTCTTTAATAGATGGAAGAAATGGAAGGGAAGATAACCTCCCACCAATTATGTGGGAACTGAAGTTTGTGTTTTGCACCGTTAGACCCAACATCCACCCTGACCTTAAAACTTGGGAGCGAGTTTATGGAAGGGGTTTGTGCTCAGAACAAACTGCCATTAGGATAAACAGCAGATAGAAAAAAGCCTCTCCGTGAACAGAATGAAAAACTGACACTGAAAGGAAGGAGCTGTGGCACTCAGAACACAAGTTGGATCCTTCTGTCCTTAATCAGACCAGAACTCTCAGGGGCCATGTGTCTGGCCTCTCTTTCCCAGAGAAGTTGCAGGAATAACATTCACCTGTTCCCAATAAAAACACAGCTTGGAAATGCGGTGGGATCAGCAGGACTACCACCACCTCGTACCAGATGAGGCAATGGTACTGTCCCTGCAAACATTTAGTGCAGTCCAGATGGACTTCAAGAAAGCCGTGAAAAACATGAGGTTTTTTTAAAGAGTTTGACTATTCTTTTGGTCAAAAGCTTGTAGGAGAGACAAAATTAATATGAAGAGAACTGCAGTGAAGATAGCAAAAAGCTCTAAATGATCTTCAATTCAGTTTCTCACAGTGCTTATAATCTCAGGGTAGGCAAAATAATAAAAGATAGGGCAAAGGAATTCCATCAGATTATTTAAAGAAATAGCTAAGAACACTGCACACAATTCATATTGGGCTCTTGCCACCTCTTATTTAAATGTGGAATTGGAAGAAGTGCACCTATACAGACAAGTATAAAGGACATAATCCATCAGGAGTAGGACACATAATAATACAGCCATGAAAGAAGGGACAAATACATCACACCCTTCAATACAATAGACTGTTTTCACCTTTCACATAATTCTTTAGTAGGTCTGCATGTGAATGAATAAGAATTAGTGGGAGCAATAACATTTGACACCGACCTGGTAGCTGGTCTGGAGATCTGATAGGATTAGGAAGGATACTGTATCATAAAACTGGAAATGATCAGAAACACTTTGGCTGCAAACACCTTGCAGATCTGGATTGACTGCACTGAAGTTTCCTTTCTTGGAAATAAAATAAATTTTGACTTCACACAGCTGCTCTATTTTTGTACCGTCAGAACAAGTGTTTCAGAACTGCCATTGTGAATCGCGGTTCTGCGCTGTGTTTATCTGCTACGTGACAAATCAGAATTGGAACGAAAGCCAAAAAAGTGTGTCTTAAACGACCTGAACAACGAAATCCTGTCATAGTAGCTTCCTTCCAAGAACAGAAATTTAAAAAGGGAAAATTTCTAAAAATGCAGCTGAGCAGTAAAGCAGGCCCTGCAGTGCTGAAGCCTCTCACAAATGTTCATTCCCCGTTCTGGCACAGCGGCTTCCAACACTTGACGCACACGCTCCCAAAGTCACCGAGCACCAAGACTACTGTAACTACGACTTCAAATCTTGTTCCTCTTCTCACATCCTGCTGCTTGGTCATGGTCACAGGGTCCACCACTGCCCTGTGAGCGTTTCCCCATCCCATCTCTTCTCCAGCAGAGCAGCAGCTGTGCCATGCACCTTTCTGCTCCGGGAGCGCAGAACCGCGGCCGCGCTGCTCCGGCACTCCTCGCTGCCAGCATCCTGCTTCCTCCTTGGCAAAATGTCAGGGCAGCGCTCCTGCTCCCTGGGCTGGCAGCCCTGGGACAGGCCTGCCTGGGGCAGGGAGCTGGGAAGCCCCGAGCTGGAAGGGTGCAAGAGCAAAGGAAGGTGTCCAAGCGTCACTTTGCAGTGCAGCTTCTGACGTGAAGCAAAGTCAGGCTTGGGAGGAGCATTTAAATCAGGAAAAGATTTTCCTTTTCTACACCATCATGCACAGCCCACTCCCAGCTGCAGCAACGACTTGCCCAAGGAGCTTAACACAATCCAACGCTTGGCACTATCCAGGCACTTTCTTTTAGTAGCAGCATGTGAAACATTCAAGTACCAACAGTAGCAGCTTTGTAGCTTTATACTACTCCTTGCAAAGCACAAAAACAGCGAGTGCATTTGTGATCTTTAAGTCTTCTGGTTTCAGGCAAGCAACAAGATAACAAATTCATCCTCATCAAAAGTACAGAATAAATTCTAACTGCACTCCACTGAGTCATTACACACCAAGATCTGATCTGGGAAACAGAAGCATTTATAACCTTACTTACAACCTCAGTGGGTCTACTTGTGAATAAAACCTCTCGTGTGCTAAACCAGTGGTAGTCTTTAAAATAATTAACTTTGCAAGAAGTCAGAACTAGTTCAAAATAGTAAAAACTTTGCGATCAGATCTGAAGCATGTTTTTTTTCATGTGGCAAAAATAAAAATCAGAGGCAAGTCTAGCTAAAACCTTCCATCACCTGTAATTCAAGTGATACGAGCTGTTAAGCATAAGTGAAGCCTCTGGGTGTACTGAGGGCAGCACATTTCTCCCTCTTAGACCTCCAGTCATATTATTAAAGGCCTGTCACATTTTTCCTTCTCCATTTCTTCCAATTTCAGAATCCCCCTAGACATGTAAGGAGATAATATGCTTGATAGTCACTTTTCCTACCTGAAGTTATTTTTTTTCATCTAAGACATGCTGAATTGGGTGATTAGTCCAATCAAATCTGGTGCCACGACTCTGGCAGAAGCCAATACTGAATGTCTGAATGTTCCCTGGAGTTATGAAGCACACACCATGCCACACTAACAGAACTAGTCAAATATGCGTCACTCAGTGCAGAGAAAAAATTATTTCATGGCCTCTATGGCTATTGGGCCACACCTTGATATGTCAGACATAGTTAAAACTGGGTTTTTTTAAATCTTTATTTATTGATCATAAAGCAATGTCAGCCTTTCCCGATGCATGTATTGATCCCAGCATGATACCTTTTGATTAGAGAGATGATGTGGCCAATCCTCTTACATTCGAGGGGCAAAAAAAGAAAGAGCTCACAGACGTCCAAAAATGCAATGACGGCTGAACACTCGCCATTGGCTGTGCATTTTGACATTCATTGGCTTTTTATTACGTAGGAGAGTTAAGCAGAAGAATAAAGATTTTTTTTTTTCCTTCTTCTGTCTACACTGGGAATCCAAGGACTTAAACTCCTGAAGCAAACACAAAGTTCTGAAGGAAAGCCCCGAGGGCTCTCAGGAAATTAATCCCCACTCAGCTGACTAGTCATCCCCACCAGCACCGCTCCTCCTGGGATCTCATGACACAGATGAAAGAGCAACTACACGGCAAAAAAAAAAAACCCCGAAACAACCCGAAACAAACTTCAGCCACACTGGTGGAGGCAGAGAGGGAAGATTCAAGGCAACACGGTTTATAGAAAACCCATATTCAGTATCTGAAAACACAATTCAGAACACACAGGTTCTTTGCCCCGTTAATGAGCAACACAAGGATTCCCGACAGAAGGGGCTGGCTGTGCCCAGCCATCACTTTAGTTTAGCAGGAAGATGCCGAGTGATTCTCCCGGGAGCACCGGGAAGATCTACCAAAGCACCCAATCACGATGCAGAGCAGCTTAAAAAAGGAAAGAATAATAAAAAAAGCTCCCTCTGTCTCTAAAACACGGTCAGTTCGACTGGCAGAGCGACTCGCTTCGGATCCGAACGCCGTGACACAGCCTAACAGAAAGCCTGGGGACCAGACCCGCAGATTTCCCGAGCAGGGGCAGGACAAGGCAGCCGGGGGGATGCTTCTTCTCTCCTTTCTCCCCTCCCTGCCGGCCGGGGAAAGTCGCTGCTGCCGCCGCCGCTCCCCCGCGCCGGGCACCGGCCCCGTCTCCCGGGAAGGGAGGGGGAGAAAGGGGAAGGGAGGAGGCGTCAGCGCCGAGCACCGGGACAAAGTTGCGTTGGAGTCGCTCCCACCCAGGACAAGTTCGGTTCCCTCCTCACCATCCCTCTCAGAGCCCCCAGCCCGCAGCCCCCGGCCCGCTCCTACCGCCTGCGGCGGGGTCCCGATCAACATCTCCAGGTAGTAGCCGCGGCCGGAGTCGCCCTGAAGGTTCTCCACCATGGCTAAAAAGTTGAGGGTGCCGCCGGGATCCGAGGCTAAGGCCAAGCCGTCCGCAGCCCCGGGGGCATCCTGCTGGCGGCTGCCGCTGGCCGGGCGCAGCACCACCGGGGCGGGCGGGGAGCCGGCGGGGGCGGCGGGGTGGGACACGCGGAGCGGCAGCGAGAAGAGCGCCCGGCAGAGCCCCGCCGTGCCGGCCAGGAGCAGCAGCAAGAATCCGGGAGCCGCCAGCAGCCTTCCCATCCCGGCAGCACCGCCGGGGCCGGGAGTCGCTTCCCAAGTGAGGCGGCTCCGGCCGGAGGCAGCGGCCGCCTGGCTGCCAGACTGGAGCAGCCGAGGGGGGAGGAGGAGGAGGAGGAGGAGGAGGAGGAAGGAGAAGGGAGCGGCTTACCCACGCCCCGGCTCCATCTCCCCCTCCCCCGAAGCGAGCTCCTCCTCGCGTTTTTCTCCCGCACGGCCCCCGGGCAGCCGGAGCGCTCGGAGCTCCCGGGGCCGTGCGGGGAGAGTTGCTCCGACCCAGCGCCCACGGGAGAAACTTCCCGGCTGGGCTCAGCCCTGCAAACGGAGCGTGACGGCACGGCGGGGACTAAAGTTTCCGAAAGCTTTAAAAAGGGAGAGCGGCGGAGCGGGGATCCGCGGCTCCGCTCCCCTCCCGGTGCCGTGGAGGGGCTGCCCGGGGCTCCTGCAGCCTCCCTGGGGAGCCGCTCCCATCGCGATGGGGAGCCGAGGCTGTGGTGGGACAGGAAGAGGAGGGGATGGGGATGCGGGGTCACTCGGGGATGCGGGAGCGTGTCCCCGTGTGCCGCTTCACACGGTGTGAGGAGCGAGCGTGTGTTTGTGTGCGTGTGGAAATTCATCTGCCGCACCGGCAAAGGCGTCTGCTCGAGAGAGTATGCGAGGCTTTAAATGTCTTCATCATGCACGGAATTAATGACGGCAGTCAAGTGCGGCCTTTTGAAAGATGGGAACACTTAGGGTGGAATTAGTCTCGACTTCTCTGGAGCGATGACAGTGCCTGATGGATCGTTGGATGGAGCGGAGAGTCCAAAAACCTTGAAATGTGACACTGGGCAAGTCTAAGCAGAGTCACTCTGTTGCTGTTTCTGGCTCTTCCCCCAGTCCCCGGTTGTAGATAAAGCTGAAAAATCTCCAGCTTAAGTCATGTGTGCTCTCGGTGTCCCCTGATCAATTTGCTGTCCTAGGCAGCCACCTGGTCTCTCCCTGTGTGTAAATCTGTGCTGAATCTGTGCGGACTGAGATCCCTCCCCTGCCACAGTAAACCGAAAGAGCTTCCCCTTCCCTTCCTCGAGCTGCAGTAATCGTCCGCGGGACTTCCAGGTGTTTCACGGATATTAAATGAAGTTTCACTACGAGGTAGACAGTGTTTGTTCCTGGGCAGGCTGAGCAGCGTGTCTGGGGGAAGGACACCTGGATAAAACTGTTAACTGCAGCCATTTGTCCGAGTTGCTTGAAGAGGATAATCCTTAAAAAGAAAATGGGAGACCACTTTCCCTTGTTGAAGGAAAAGAGGTGTTCTCACATTTTTTTCACTGAGGTTTTTCTGGCTCTGTCACCTCCAATCTGGAGCCCTTGCCCTCACTTTGTAGGGCCTCCCCTGGATCAGTTCATTGCTTCTGGTGCAGCTGGATGCTTTTCCTCCTGCATCCATGGCAGGAGGGGGTTGCAGACCCTGTCCTGGCTGGTGGAACTCTCTGCAAGAAGGAAAATGCTGCAGGGGAAGCCTGCAAGGACCTGGTTGGGGACTGGAGTAGAGGTTTTAAATGAAGCTTCCTCTCAGGAGGTTGTTGTAAGCTTGTGGGAAACCGCACACCTTGGTAAGAGGTGAAACTGTGCAAAGTTCCCCTGCTGCACGAAGCTGACAGGTAGGGAGGTGAAATATTGCAGCCCTGGTCTGTCTGAGTCTCACCTGCTGCAGACAGAGGGAAAATGCTGTGGGCTGCTGGCACCTGAACACCTGAGGGAGTGGCAGCCAGGCTCACACACAGAGGTTATCTCCGGGGTGCTGCAGTAATGGCTTTTCCTAACGTGGCTGGGATAGTGACAGGCTGCATTGTAGGGCCTGTCTAGTGGCAGCTGAAGCCAAAGGGGAATTAAAATGCTTGGGGCTCTTCACGGGCGAGCTGAAAACCGGAGAAATGCCCCCCGCCCCTTTGGAAGAGGGAATGTGAAAGGTAATCAGGAGTATAATTGAACACCCCCTCAGAGTGGTAGGGATGTATTTAGAACAGTCAGCAGCTATGTGCATTTTGTTTTAATTCTTTTACAGTACAGTAAGTCTTCCCCCTTGCTGCTGTTGCTAAGATACATTACCACACTCCTGGCTAAAGCAATTCCAGCCCAAGGAGTGCATAGTTTTCAGAGCATAGAAGATATAGCATAGCCTTTAAATGTTTAAGAGGAAAACTTGTCTTTTTTTTTTTTTTTTTTTCCCGTGCTCTTTGGTAAAAAGTTCTTCTCGTCCTGTTTTCCACAGCCCTGGATCAATCTCGCAGTAAATGCACATCAGAGAGGTGCTGTGTGTGAGACGCTGTGTGTGAAACCTTCCTGTCCTCCCATGGCATCATCCCAGCAGGGCTGGTGGGGTTTCTGCCTTGCTTCCTCTGCTCCTTTATTTATTCCAGCATCTTAGGAGGATTAGGCTGTGCCACGTACAGGTGAGGAGTTCCAGTGCATTTCTGAGTGCTGGCAGGCACGGGCATTAGAAGTGCAATTTGAACAGCTGCTTGGGAGAGGAGATACAAAAAAAAGTCCACCCAGAGAGCCAAATGTAACTACATCCAAGATGTTCCTCGGAGGGGAAGTCATCTGTATGCAATGAATGCCACAGTCAACATGCACATTTGGGTTTTTTATGTATCACACACTGAAAATAAATGAAATGACAGAAACAGACTGAAGTTTAAGAGTCTGTATGCTTTGTGTTCTACAATATTTGGTGAACCTTGTTTTTCTCTATTTTTGTGATTCCAAATATGTGTTCTTCAAGGGAATAATAGTAAAAGTAATTTTAAATATCACTCTCTGTGAATAGGCCTTTTTTTTTTGCTTTTTCCTTAAAATCAACTGTCCACAGTGGATTAAATGTTGGCATTAATCCAACTCTGTGTTAATTTAATTTGATGGCACCGTGGTGCTTTAAACTTTGAGCCACTTGACAGTGAATTAACGTTTGTCTCTATAACACAACCTCCCGCCAGTATTTACAGAATACAGAGCACCATAAAAATGCAGCTGCTCCATGCTGTGGACAAGGTGTGTGAGCTCAGTCAGAGGGGACAGTTTCTCTGTGGAGATGTTAAATCAGGCCTGTTGAGAAAACAAGCAGGAGCAGAGAAGGCATCTGAAGATGCAGAGGAAGTGCTGGAGCTGATCTGAGCAGAGGAGCTGTGTGTGGCTAAAAAGAGCTGCTCTCCTTCCCCAGGAGGAAGCTATTAGGGGACTGCTCAGATCGAAGTGCCTCTCTGCTGATCTTCTGAAGGAGCCAGGCTGACCTGTGCTAGCGTTACACAATGATAAGGGCAGATGGGCACAAAGGCTGCTGTCCTAAAATTGCTTTGTCTGCTCTCTGTGTTCTTGCTCTTAGCATAATCAATACTCGGGTTTTAAGAAGAGTGATTGTTCTTTACTGTAATTTCTCGGTGTTCCTGAAGGAAACCCAGCTGCGGTGTGCAAAGGGTTAATTCACAGAACTCAGTGGCCCAAGGAGAGGAGAGGTTTTGCTCTGACTGGGAAAAGGTCTTCTCTGTCTGTGGCTGTCTTGCAATCAGCTTTTTCATATTTTGGGCCTAATGCAGTGAGGTATTGCTCGAACAGGACGAGTGTAAACAATCAAGGGGCAGCAGAGGCCACGAGATCTGGCTCTGTTCTGTGTCTGCCAAGGTTTGGCTCTGTTTGTCTTCAAAGGCCATGAATAAAGCAGCTGGCCCATGGGATGGGGGATGTGCCACCCAGGAGAGCTGTTCCAGTGCTGTTCCTGGGGCTCCAAAACATCTCCTGCGCCAAACAGGGATCACGGACACTTCTTTTTAAAGGATGGAGTGTATACCTTGTGTGTAGAGCTCATGCAAAATGAATCTTGTGGCTGAAGACTCTGTTCTTGGGGATGCAGGTGCAAATCCTTTTCCCCATCCATCTCTTTATTTTGGGTGGAGAATCTGTGGGTGGGTGGGGGTGTCTTCTTTGGTCACTGTCCATGCAATGAGTTTTCTGAATGATGGTGTCTCCCTTTGGCTGCAGTTGAACAGGTGAGGTGTTGTAGAGCCAGGATGATCAGAGGGATGGAGCTGCTCTCCTGTGAGGAAAGGCTGAAGGAATTGGGATTGCTCAGCCTGGAGAAGAGAAGCTCAGGGTGACCTAATTTTGGCCTTCCAAGAAAGATGGGGAGAGACTTTTTACAGGGTCACACAGTGACAGTGATGCCTTGAGAGGCTACCTAGAACAGAAGCTAGACAGTGTTAAAGGAACAAAGTAGGTATTTGTTAAAAAGGCCTTCAAAGGATACACCTTGGGCAGTACAAAACCCTGGCAGAGGCTACACCCAAGATGGACAACGGGTCACACCTTTTCACACTTTTATAAGTTTTGGTCCATTTACAGATTGGGGTTAATTGTCCAATTACAGCTTCAGGTTATGGAGTCCCATCCTCCCAGATTGCTCTCCTCAATTCACTTTTGTTTGCACTTTTTGGGCCTGAAGCTGCAACAGGGTCCATGGTTCTTGGGCTGGAAAAGGATTGTTTTGTCTGACTAAACTGTGAGGAGAACTTGCTAACACTTTGTATGAAGTTCAGAGTTATACAGTAATGCGGTACAGAATCTGGAAAACATGAAAGCTGAAACTGAAGGCATCAACAGGACAAAGGGGAATGGCTTCAAACTGATAGAGAGTAGGTTTAAATTGGATGTTAGGAAGAAATTCTTCCCTGTGAGGGCAGTGAGACCCTGGAAAAGGTTGCCTGGAGGAGCTGTGGCTGCCCCTGGATCCTTGGCAGTGTCCAAGGCCAGGTTGGACATTGGGGCTTGGAACACACTGGGATATTGGAATGTGTCCCTGCCCATGGCAGTGGGGATGGAACTGGATGATCTTTAAGTTTCCATCCCACACAAGCCATTCCACGATTTTATGATCCCTTTTTCTCCAATGAAGTGGCGTGTGACCCATCAAAGGGCAGAGATGCAAAATGCACCTTGTTTTGTGCTTGTCCCGGTGCCAGAGCAGAGGGGCTGTGCAGAAGCCACAATCCCACCTTTGTGAAAAGGAGTCAGAACCAAGGAAGGGTAGGCAGAAACTGCTGCAGGTCCAAGTGGCTCCAAGTAAGCCCTGCTCAGGCCACAGATTCTCAAAGAGCAGCCCAGAGCTGAGGTTAAGGGAAGCGTCATGAACACCCTGGTGCTACAGCACAATCTATAAATTCAGTATCATGTTTATTCTGACTGTTTATCACCTTCTGTTTGAGTATTTCTGGTCTGGTGTAACTCCTTGCTGCCTGGAGAGTTGCCATTTGAGCTCCTGCCCCACACCTGAGGCAACCTGCAGAGTTCTTGATAAATGCACCGAGCACTCTCACAAAAGTGTTATTGCTCCTCAGAAAGTTCTGCAGGCTTCCTCAGCTCTATTCTGCAGCTGGCACCAGGGAAGAAATAATTTGTGGATTAGACCTTACAATGATCCAATATCGACCTTCTGATTCCAGACCTTCCTACACCACAAACAGCAGTGGTTATAAATTCATAAACTATGAAAAATTAAACATGCAGTGAACTATAACAGTGCTTTAAAACCAGCACAGTGAGAGCTGGCACTGCTGAGATTATCCAGATATAAATGTGGGGCTGTGACCCACTTGCCCAGAAGTGGTGGACTATTCATTTATTGTTAATAGTAAGAAATACTAGGAATAGCTTGTTCAGGAAACCACTCAGCTTGGTTAGGACTTTTCAGAGGTGCTTGGACTCCACAGAATTTCCTTGGAAGTGGAGGACTTGGGATAGAGAGTCCTCATGGAATTCTAGGCAATAGCTGTTGAACTGGAAAGTTCAAGAAATAAAAGAGCTCACACATGGCAAAATTAGTTTTAGATTAGATTTTTTTTTTTTTAATCCAAAATAGTAATAGAGAAACACTGGAAAAAATTGTTACACTCTTCCCGGCGACCTTGATCAAAATAACTTATTCTGTATCCCATTTCTTTTGAATTAAAAAAACCAAACTCAACAAAAATCATTAAAAAAAAAAAACAAAACCCAAAACTGAGCTGTGATTTTCCAAGATTCTTAGAAAGGCTGAAGTTTCTCAGTTGATGCATGTAGACACAAACATGTGCATGACAAATGAAGATGTCACCAGCAAAGTAGTCCACAGGCATGGAAACATTCTTGGCTCCTAAACCATGGGGAAAACCTGGTGTACCAAACAAAGGTTTGCATCCATCAGCTTTGCAAAATGAGGCCTTGTTGTCATCCTCCTGGGCCTCTGGAGATCTCTGAAATGCCAGAGAAAGGTGGAATGGAACTGTGTTTTACAGAATGAACTTCTGGTTCAGGATGTACCAGGATATATTTAGACCTTTGAGTGTTTGTGCTAATGATAAACCCAAAATGCTACTTAAAACTCACACATACTCTTGGAAAAAAAAAAAAAAGTGATAATGAACTGTTTTCAGCTGTGAATGCTGGACTTTCTGCAGGGTAGAGCTGAAAAATGGTTTAGGTGCTTTAAGGTTAAGTAAGTCAATTAGTAAAAGGGCTGTTATCCTGCATTTACCTGGTAATGACAGTAATGAAATGGTCCAGAAGGAAAAAAAAATAATGTCCTAAGGCAAAACACTCTGATCCCTTTCTTAAAAAACGAGTAAAAAATTGTCAACTTAGAAAGTTTGATTAAGTTATTAATGTGTAAAACGTTACACGACTTTGCACTCCAATTTCTCTCTGTCTTTCCAGCAGTTCATTATTCCTCATCAGACGCAGAGGTCTTCTCATAATTTATGTCTCCTGCCATTTGTTTCCAGAAACCCAACAATGAGAGTGATTATGCTTGCCTCTTGGAATTCTTTGTTTTCAGGAAACAATGCATCAGGGAGGCTGTTTCAGAGATGCAGCCTCTGCCAGGCAGCCAGCCAAAAAAGAGGCAGAGGGCTGAAAAGAAAGCTTGAAAAACTTCAGGTGATTCTTCCCTGGTTTGTAATGGGCCCAGTGGAGTAAACCAGATTAATTTGCTCCTTGTAAGGGCAAGATCTGGTAATTTTACTTCAATTTGCCTGTTCTTCTTAAATAGTTTGCACTATTTCTTACGTTGGGCATCAGAAATATATTTATTGGAGTTGTTTGCATGATTTCTGATTGATAATGCACAAAACATGGAATTAGAGAAGCTTGTAACTGCTGAACTCAGAGGCTGAAGCCTTTTTTGGGCTGCCAGAGGCTCATCCTATTTTCTGCAAGTTTGTTCCTGTCCATTCAGAGGAATGCAATGGAGAAAAGCATATTGAGCTGTAGTTAAAAACAAACAAACAAACAAATGAATAAATAAATAAATAAACAAACACATAAATGAATTAATATTTTTTTAAAAAATCAGACCATTTGGAGTGTTTATGTGTGAGAAGCAAACCTGGGATGTCCAGGGGCTAGAAAACAAAACAAAACAAATACTCAAAAAAATTTGCCTGTCCATGAGGTATATATAATAAAACCAATTGTGAGCATGGTTATTTTCCTACAAAAATCAGTTTCCATGTGCTCAGTGGCAGCCCATCAGGCAGCTCCTTCCTTCCCTTTTGCACCTCATTCCATCTCTTGGTTGGTGTGCACCCTGAGGCTGGAGGGGGCTCCTTGCTCCTGGAGTGGGGCTGGATCAGACTTTCCCTGGAGCTCTCGGGCTCTGGACACGGGGACAGAAATCACAGGAGTGACAAGAGGCTCTCAGGAGAGTGCAGGGAGGGAGACAGCTTCCAGCTGAAGTGCTCAGGGGTGGGCAGAGGAGCTGTGACAGCACGAAGAGAAAGGGACCTGCACAGTGACGTGACTTGGAGGAGAAAACGGGGTGACAGGAGCAGGATGGAACACAGAGCACGGGAGCTTCAGGACCCTTCTCACCAAATGAGGATGTGAGTGCAGGAATCCAACACGCCTCGGATGAAGTGGTTTGGTAACTAATTAAGATTTTCCATGCAGGAATCTGTTCTGTCTTATTTTGAGAGCAGTGAGACCGTCTGGATTCTCAGAGGCCTTTTCCTTCTTATTCTCTACTGGATGAGTTTATTGACTGCATTCAAACAGTTTCTGAAGTATCACCAAAAAAAAGCTCCTCAGGGTTTCACCTTCCACTCTGGTCCCCATGACAAAGGTTTGGGTGGTGTTGCTTTTGAATATGAATTTCAGGATTTAGTACCAGTAATCCTATTAGTCTATTTAGGAAATGAAAAAAAAAGAAGAAAGAAAAAAAAAAAAAAGAAACAGAAGCTGACTCAGTGTTGGAGTAATCTCCTTTATTAGACTTGTACGAGAGAATACATCTTTCAAAGAGGAAAAGCACTCAGGAATTTCTGCTTCATCTTTCTAGGGCCTCATGTAGGCTGAATATAATGTCTGTGTAAAAAGGACTGAATGAGTTTTTGGTTCCCTCATATCAGCAATACCCTTATCCATCTCCTGTTCTCTATTAACACTTGGGCCAATCTCCCCCACTTGTAACAAAAGAGAGCTGTAACACATAGTTTGGGTTCAGCCCACCTTGTAGAAGCAGGCTCTGCTTTAAATAGTTTGTAATAAGCATTTGGATTTGAAGGGGAGTTGGCAGGAATTCCTTCTGCTAGGTGACCTTTGCAAATACGTCTGCTGCTGCTCCATGTAGTACCTAAGGAGATGGTGTTTACTGCACTGCTTCTCTCCTGGGAGCTGAGAAAGAGGACAAAGCAGCTCTTTGAGGCTTGGCAGAAGATAATCAGAAATGTCACTCCCCACTCCATTCCTGCCAAATGCAATTAGGACTTTTGCCGGGGAGAAAATCATTTAGGGCTCGCACTTAAATCTTAGAAGGCACATGTGAAATGCTTCATTTTCAGCAGCTGATGCTGCAAACAGAATGTAGATTCGAGTAATGGAGTAGAATTTGTTTTTCTCGCAGTGAATAAAGTGTTTATTGACTTAAAAAAAGGAAAACCGAACAAACAGAATAAAGAAGAAAGCGTTCAGTGCTGCTTTGAAGGAAAGAATGTTTTTATTTCATACTTTGAAGAAATTGTTCAAGTAGTTCAGCCGTGCGAAAATGTGACCCCCTCTAATGCTGCCAAGGGCAGGGAGATCAGGGATAATCTGCTGAGGAAATGCAGCTCACGCAAGCCAAAGGCAGAGTTTTAAACTCACAGCACCAAATCTTTTTTTTCTTTCCAAGAGGGAAGCATGGGCAGAAGGAATTTTTTTTTTTTTTGCTTCCTGAAGAATCCCATTACCTGTTTTGATGAATGTTCTCTCTTTGCTGTAGGTGCACGTGGATGTGAGGCACGGTCTGACACATCTTCTCCCTCCATACCTCCTTTGTCTTCCCAGTTAAAAGCTCCACATAAGAGTAAAGGGGCTTTAGGAAAACTCTATAAAAGTTACCTTTCATCTTGCATTATTCTTCTGAAAGAATTGCAGGGTAAGTGCCAGAAAAAGCAGACCAAACTGGTACTTTGCAGAACTTTTATGTTAAGCAGGGACACCTTCCACCACCCCAGGTTGCTCCAAGACCCATCCAACCCAGCCTTGGACACTTCCAGGGATGGGGCAGCCACAGCTTTTACATGCCAGGGCCTCAGCACCCTCACAGGGAGGAATTTCTTCCCAATAACCAGTCTATACTGCTGTCTTTCAGTTTCAATCTATTTTTGTGGCCACACAGAATGCTCTTGTCACTGCTGTGGTGAGAGTTGATGTGCACATGTCAGGCCCACCACAGTTCTGGGGATGTGCAAATCACTCTTCGTGTTTGTGTGGTGCTGTGGTGCCCTTGGGCACTGCTGGGACCCTCTCACTTCCAGTTTCTGCTGGAAAATTTTGGCAGCGCTTCCTCTCCAGAGGAAGGATGGATGGAGAGCTTTTCCTCCTCGTCTGTCCCTTTGGTACCAGGTCTGTGTGGTGCTGTGAGGACTGAAAGGGTGTCTGAAAGATGGGATCTGTGGCATTGGTGGTCCTGCAGTCCTTGCATTGACATAAGAGAGGTGAAATATCCTAGAGCAGGTCTTTTTAATTAGAGAGAGATCCCACCTCCAACACTCTGCTTCCCCTGAAATGTCACTGACTTCTTGTTCCTGGAATATTATGATATCTCTCTTTGCTATTCCTGTTGTGAGAAAACTCCAATGCAATGGCTCAGTGGTCCCTCTCAGTTCCGAATATAATATCCTGTTTAAAACAGGCTGCTCCTGAAGCCCTGAGCCCCCAGAGAGTTTCCTGTGCAGCCCTGGGCTGGGCTTTCAGAGCTG
>VZSR01000920.1:12917715-12944848 GCA_013398615.1 Brachypodius melanocephalos
GTGCTCTGGGCTGGGGACAAGGTGGGGATCAGTCAAACTTGGACTTGATGCTGGAGGTCTTCTCCAACCTCAGCGGTTTTGTGAATCCTCTTTCTCCGTGTGTTTCCCTGTCAGCTCGAGGTGGTTCTGTATCATGCTGGCATCCACATTTGCCTTAAAGCAATGACATCTGAAGCCTCTTTCTGTCCTGTGGACAGCAGGCTGCTGGAGCCTTTACATCTCATTCTCATCCTTGCCCTGTAATTTGTTTTGGCTGTCATCACTGAGCACTTCCACTCTCTTGTTTTCAGAGTCTTCCCTGGTGCTGCTTATGCTGTAGCTGGAGTCTGTAAGGTCAAAATCTCAATTTGCTAGGGTGGGCAGTGCTGCTGTAACACAATAAAAATGGTGGTGTCACGCTTCTCTGCACGACAGACTTTGTTCCTCCACCCTCCTCTGTTCCTGCTTTCCCCCCTCTGGGAAGAGAACCCCAGACACAAGCCAGTGGAATTTACCAAGTTAGGAGTGCACCGAGTCAGAAAGAAATGCTGCAGGAGAGGAATGTACCCTTAAGGATAATCCTCAAGCATCAAGGGATGAGCTGCTTTGTAGCACTTTGCCCTTCAGTGCTCTTCCTCTGTGTCACCCTGCTGCCACACATCCTGGCTTTGCTCAGCAATCACATCCCCAGCGCTGTGTTTGACTCAACAGCTTGTTCCTTTTTTCTTTATTGTGCTCCTTCACCTCATCTCCAGCCTGGCTGCTCAAGTTTTTAGCAGTTTTGGGGCGCTGCTTTTAGCACTGTGCCCAGGATATTGTTGTGGCCTCTGTGTTATCTCTGTATTTACACTATCAGCAGCACTTCTGCTCCTGGCCAGTGATATTGGTACGCTCACAGCACCCAGGTATGTTCCTCCTTTCTTGTCTGCACACGTACTCATCAATAATTCTGTTTCTGCCTCCCTTATCTCCCTCTTGGAGAGATACAACTGCTTTAAAGATAACAAAACCCAGAAATTCTATTCTTCCCCTCTGATTCTCACCATTCATCTCTCTCCCCTCACTAGCAAGGCTTGTGTCATTTTTGTTGTTATTGCCAAGAAAATACCTTTTTTAAAAAACAGTGGTGCTCAGCTTTGGGCCTGTCTCACCCACACTATCAGAACATGGCATGTGTATTTTTAGGCACAGTTCATCACAAGTCTTAATTTTGGCTCAGTGGATAAGCCCTTCCATGTGTCTTTGTTTTGTGCCTCAACATCAGCCATATTATTTATGATTATTTCTTCATTTCCCTACCCTGCAGTCTCCTAAAGCTGATACAAACCAGACTGATTTTTTCACTTTTTTTTCTGTTGCTCATGATCTCCCCTCTACCTTTTGTAGTCTGATATTCTCCACTTGTGCTTAGTATGGCTGTTCTGTTTATTCTTCTCATCTCCTTCACCACCTGCCAATTCACTTCCTTTTTTTTATCATTTTAGCATACTTTTCTCATTCCTTGTTCTTTCTACACCAAGCTTTTCTCATTTTGTACTTCAGAATTTTTTTTATTAACTCCTTTTACTTCTTGTTTATTTCCAAAGTTTAAATCCCTTCTTAAAAGGACTTTCTGTGTTTTTCTCCTTAATCCCAAGCATATTGTCTCTTATAGATCAGCATTACTTGTTTTCTTTACTAGGCTATATTGCCCTGGAAGATATTGAGCTTGCCTGATGTTTTTATGTTTTTTGTTGTTATTTTTTTCTTTATTTAATCCTCCTCCAAGTGTCATACCAGAAACCTTTACAAAGGGTATGGACCTTTTATTTCCAACTTCATCGTTATTCTGTTTCTGCTCAAAAATAGCATAATTTTAAGACTATATTTTCCAGAAAGACAAAAAAACATGAGAGGGGCTTCTTTTCAAAGGAATCAAAGATATAAGAACTCACAAACAACTTCTGCAGAGCCTGAAAAAGAAATTCTGCATTGGGCAATCCAACTGTGGAAGGGAAAGGAAAACTTTGGAGAGGGTTCAAGGCCCAGCTAAATGTAGCACCTTGGGCTGCAGACAGTTTCTTGGCCTTTTTTTATCCCATGTGTTTTCATCCCAAATGCCAAACTCAGTTGGGCACAGATTCCTGAAGCGCTGAATGAGACACAAGGAGGAAGAAAAAGCCTCCAAAACTGAGCTGGATGGGTGGCTGTAAGCCTGGAGGCAGCATGCAACTTTGAAAGCCAGAGAAAAATACTTCTGGTTTGGTGATTCAATGTGTTGTTTAGGGTGCTGATTCCATCTCAAGTCTCTCTGTATTTGATGCTCAGCTCCTGAAGACAGATATTTTTGGTGCAATTCTCCTCTTTCACTGGGAAAAAACCCCATTATCCATCCTTTACATCTCTAGGGGAAAGAACATTTGATGTGACTGTGTCTGAAAGATGCATAAACCAGAATGTGTGCAAAGTCTTTTAAGATTTCAAAAAGAAGAAAAAAAAAAATCATACTGTGGTTTTTAAATCCATCTTCCTGATTTGTGGGACAGGTGATTTGTCATTTGCCATCACAATCAGAATACAAATACCTCTCATTCCCACCAGAGGTGGGGAGATGTGCAAAGAGAAATCCTTTCAGCAGGCCTTTGCAAGAAGAGGGACAGTGGGGAAGAGGAGTATTGCCATGGGAAAATCGTGGAAGCTCCATTTATCTGGCACAACACTGGGAAAAAGCTCCATCATGTACAAACCGAGGAAACTGGGAGAGAATTATGAGAAAAACTGTTCCATGAGGGGGCATGCCTGGGAGGATTAAGGTCTCTTAAAATGCACTTAGCTGTGCTTAAGCCTGGAGTGGGCTTACAGCTCTGTTTCTGAGGTGTGAGGCTTGGAGATTTGTAAAAAAGCTCACCTGGAAGGATGGTGCTGGTCCCAGTTCAGTGATGCACAGCTGCAGGGATTTAGACCAGGCAGGGGATTTCCTGTCTGGCTTAAAGAAACCAGCACAGGAGGAGAGGGCAGAAGATGCTCCTGAGAGAGGGAAAGGTTTGCTTTGGGTGCTCATTGTACAGAGCTGCCCTGGGCTTTTTATGGAGGGTGTTTCTCAGAGCAGTGTCATGCTCCTGCCTGTCCTGGGGGATGGGAGCAGCCTGTGGCCACTTCCAGTGCGTTATCCAAGCAGTGCCTCTGGCTCAGGGGATGTGACAGTGAATTTCCTGCTGCCTCCTTGGCACCCCAGGAGTGTGCTGAGCTGCAGGAATGACTCTTAGAGGAATTCTCTGGAATGTCAGCTTGCACAACACAGCTTCTGGGCCTCAGCCAGGGTGTGTAGGTGCTGCTGTGCTGAAAAAGGCAGATTTGTTGGTCTGGGGAACATCTGCTCAGTGGTCTCCTGGAAAAGTAAAGGCAGATCTGCAGCTTTAGGATGGATGCAGATTGATGAAACTGGTCTGGATCAATCCTCATGCTGGACTCACCACGTGGACCTTTTCCTGTTGCCTGCATGCAGGGTGTTGTATTGTCCAAAAATAGCTCTGGGAGGAATTGTTCTCCAGAAGAAAACCCTCTGCAGTACATTTTCTTCCAAGCCATGAAAAAAGCATTCATGCAGACTCACACCTGGGATTTATTTTATCAATAAATTATAGAAATTGGCAGTAATCTATATGGGCTGATTTGAGTTTAGGGGTGGGAAGAAAAGATTTTCATGTACTTCCCACCTACCTGTAATAGCATGGGAATATTTGTGTTGAAGTGTCTGCACTCGTCTCCAGGCAAAAGTCACAATGTATTCTCATTTTCCTCATTGTTTTCTCACACAGACACATTCCAAAGCCATGAAATCCTTACGTGGATTTTAGGTCCCAACTATGATCTTGAGGACCTTGTTGCCATATTAACTTAGAGACTGTTGAGGTTTTTTTTTTTTTTTTGTTTTCTCTTTTCCTCTTCCCTGGCGTTTTCTCCCCTGAAAAACACCTGAGCGATTGTCTCTGCACACACAGAGACACAATTATTTCAATATCATAGAATCATGGAAAGATCTGGTTGGAAGAGACTTCTGGAGGGTACAGAGATCGGATTTCTACTTGCAGTGAGCCCAAAGCCCAGCTCCTCTCAGCTTCTCCTTCCAGGTGTTTGTGCACCCTGAGCCCTCTGCCTGTCCCTCTTCTGCCAGATCCCTGCTGAACTGGGTTCCCACAGCTGTCCACGTTGGAGTCCTAGAAACTTGGATTTGGGGATACAAATCCCAGGGGGATTTCTATTCTAGCATTTCCCCCGTCTCTTTGAGTTATACAGACTTATTTTATTGTTTCATTAATCCTCTGCTGAATGTATTAGATCAAATAAGGTACTAAGATTAGCAGTAATTGTGGCCAAAACTGCCACATGTCCCCAGTCTGCTCCAGGTGTGATCTCACCTGTGCTGACCAGAGGGGAAGAGTCACTTCCTTGGATTTGTTGTCCTGGCCCTCCAGATGTGGCCTGGGGAGGAATTTGCTGAGTTACAGTGCTGGTTCTTGTTCAGCCTGGTGCCCACCATCCCCCCAAACCCTTCTGAGCCCTTTTTCAGTTGTTTCCCAGTGTCTCCTCATGCATGGAGTTGTTCCCTCTCAGCTCCAGAACTTTGGGCTTCTCCTCGTTGCATTCCAGGAGGGTTTTGTTGGCCCAGTCCTCCTGTTCTACAGGATTCCCCTGGATTCAAGCTCTGACATTCAGCATGTGAGTTGCTCCCCTTTTCCTGGCAGTCAGGTCATTTTCCCTGATTGTCATGGATTTGCATAGATGGCAGACAGGGCCCTTGCTGTCACAACTACAGCCAGCACTTTCTGCACTCCTGCAGCTCTGAGCGAGCTTTTCTCTACAATTTGCAACCAGTTGCTCTCCCACTGTTTGCTGTCGTCCTTCCCAGTCTCCATCTCCATGGCAAAACGCTGAGGAATTGAACAAGACTTTAATTTTGAATAAAAAGGGGAAAAAAATGAGCATCGAGCACGCTGTTGCTTTTCTGCACTGCCCATGTCTGTGCCTTTTGCTGAGGTTCAAGCTGAGGTTCAAGCTGTCTGTGCAGGCACTGTTGGGATGTGCTCAGAGGGTTTTTAGTGCAAACTGCCCTAGTGCTGATTGAGAAAATGATACCTTTGCACTGCAGCAAATTGGCCCTGTTTGTGGCACTCAAAACTGCCTGAGCTGAGGTTGCAGCGTTTTCTGTCTGAAAATGTCACTGGGAAGGACTCAGGCAGCCTTCAGTCTGATGAAACAACTCCATCTAATGCAAAAGAATGTGCTCCAGTGTCCAGTGCTTTCCCATAGCATTTGTGTGGTTTCAGAGCACAGAATGCTGATGTAACAGCCATGGCTCAGCTGAGTACACCTCATTTGTTAAAGTTGCAACGTGATGAAATCCCTGGAAGGCTTTGGAGGGGGCTGCACAATAGTGATGGGGTGGGGGACACGGGCATTTGCTGTGTTTGAGGTATTTGTGTGAGGACAGTATTAGAATAACAGAACCCTAGAATGATTTGGGCTGGAGGGGACCTCAAAGGTTGTGTAGTTCCACTGTCCCAGGCTGCTCCAAGCCCCAATGTCCAACCTGACCTTGGGCACTGCCAGGGATCCAGGGGCAGCCACAGCTTCTCTGGGCACCCTGTGCCAGGGCCCCACCACCCTCACAGGGAAAAATTTCTTCCTACTATCTAAGCTAAATATCCCTTCTTTCAGTTTGAATCCTTTACTCCTTGTCCTGTCACTGAAGTTACTGATAAAGAGTCCCTCTCTTCCATTGTTTGAAACAAAAGAAAATCAAATTATCTGAGAAATCAGAGGAGTTTGATGGAGGTGGACCAGAACTGCAGGACGAATCCACACTTCTGCACAAGAACCTTAAACACTGTGCTTGTATAACTTGCTAAAGAGTTTAGATTAAAAGATTATGAAACAAGTGTGGTGTTTTGTTGGTTTTTTTTTTGTTTTGGTTTTTTTTTTGTGTTTTTTTTTGTTTGTTTGTTTGGGTTTTTTTGTTTTGTTTTGTTTTGGTTTTTTTTTGTCCCCTGGAACTCTTTCCCACTTCAAAGAAGGAGGAGTCTCCTTGCAGGAATGAAAGGCTCGATATTGATAACAAACAAGTCAAACCACAAGAGCTTTGTTTGGCAGGGAGCTGCTGCAGGCAGCAGAGGTGAAGGGCTCATTTCCTTGTAGGAGCTGAGGGTGGCTGGGGAGCTGCACTGGACCATGAACCTTCTGAGCTCAGAGCCTGGCAAACTTCCACCCAGCACCTGCCAGGAGCTGGAGAAGCTTTGGGGAAGCTCCAAGTACCTGGATTTACAAGCCAAGCCACTCCCTGTTGTGTCCCACCTGCCAGCATCATCTCCCTGGACCCTCCCTCAGCAGGGAGTGGGAGAAATGCCAAAAAAAGGCCACTGTGTCAGCTCTTCCTGGTGGAAAAAGGAGCCTTGTGTGAAGCCTCGTGTTGCCTTGTGCTCTTTCTTCCCTTCCACAACATCAAAAAATCAGGTGTCCATGCTGAAAAATACAGCTGGGAGCAGAGCTGATGTTCAACATGCAGAATTCACCTCTCAGGGAGTGCTTCCAGTCACAGAAGTAAACTAATGTTGGGCTTGTTCTGGGTTTCATTTTCTCCTTGGGAATACCTGGTTTAGCATCTTCACAAATGCTGCACCTCGAATCATAACTCTTCTCTTTTTGCCCGTGTAAATCTGTGTAAGTGTGTGAAGCCTGCAAAACACTCTCATACTTTAATAACTAAAACTTCTCCGGCTTAATAAATGTCCAGCAAATCCTCTGTGAGGCAATTACTGTGCTGGGGTATTTTAAGACAGCATTGGGATGATTTGTGGTGCCAAACTATCTCATCTGAAGGTGCAGATGCAGCAGGCTCTCACTGTTCTTTGTCACTCATGCACAAGAAAAAAAACCCCTTCACTTAAATATCTGGTAGTTTTCATATCTTTAAGCAAAAGATAATGAGGAATAATGCTCCAAAAAGTGAAAATACTGAGTATTCTGAAAATACTTTTGGTATTCATGAACTGTTTATTAACAGTATCTGGACTCTGCAAATCTGCTCAGTGGATAATATAGATAAACAACTGTCAATTTACATGTGCAAACCATTTGGTTTGACTTTTTGCCCTCTCTGATAGAGTGCTGGTTGTGTGCCTACATAGCTGTGCACGGACTGGAGAGCAGATTTTTAGGCAGTGGAATACCAAACAGCAAATATTTGTGCTGCTGCATTGAAAAACTCAATTATGTGCAGGCATTTTGCAGGGAATAGGTATTTTTCAAGCATTCACATGAATCAAAAAGCTATTCACTGGAATGTTTATGAACTTCAAAGCAGTGGTACATGAACAGAAAAGAGCATAAGAGTGCTTGAGAATTCAAAGAGACATTCTTAAACATTGCTTGGCAGTGCCAGCCTCAGGCCAAGTGTCAATGCTATCTCCCTGCTCACTATTTATTATTCTGGTGATAGATGCACTGAGCATCTGGGATGGCAAAGTGCTCTAAGTTTCTGTTTTGCTTAAAATATTTGTGTCAGCGAGGGGTTGTGATCCAGGGAGCTGCTTGGAACTGCAGGCAGCCAGGAAGGGGAATCAGGGCATCAAATCTCACTGCCACCCTTCATATGAGACAAAACTTTTTTTTTCCCCTTATCCTGTCTTCACAAAGGATACCTGGAAACTGTTTGGCTGGGTGAATGATCATGGGGTTAGGGAGAGTGTGGATAAATTTTCATCTGTTGATTGAAGTCTGGGGATGAGTATTGGGCTGATTTTTGGTTTGTTTGCACGGAGCTTCCCGAGTTGCACCAGCCAGTCTTGGAGAGACAGAGAAGAGCAGAAAGTCCCTTGAAGGTGGCTACTTACCCAACCAGATATTTTGGACTACAAATGTCATTCTTGCAGCACTGTGTAGCCGTTTGATTTCTGAATTACCTGCAGATTTATCACCTCGTGAGCATTTGGTGAGGGATGTACTGGAATTGGGGAGGGATATCCCACACAGGAGAGTGGATCAGGACTGGAGCAGGTGCCTGGAGATGGCTGTGGCTCCCTGGGAGCCTCCCAAACCCCTTTTGGATGGGGCTGGATCAACCTGACCTCACTGGGAAGGTGGCCATGCCCTGAGCAGTGGGGTGCAGCAGATGTCTCCTCTAATCTGAATTTTCTGTGGCTCTGGGTGCTGGGAGAGGTGTCCCCAGGGAAAAAAAAAGCAGAGGGAGAAAGGCATGAGATTAATATCTGTTTCCTCTCTGGGCTGCAGGGCAGAATTCCAAAGAGCATCAATGGCTGGAATCTCATCCCTGCCCGGTCAGCCTTGCATGGATTCTTTATTCAGCCTTGATTTTTCTCTTGTGGGTTTTATCTCATCTCTAAAGTCGTGGGAACTGAAATTTCATGTTACAATTTGTCTCCTCTTATCAGAGAGGCACTGCTTTGTGTTATGCTATCTGTCTTGTCTACAACTTTTTTTTTTTTCTTTTTTAATAGCATAAATATTAGGAAGAGAATCATTGTGTAATTAGATATTACAGTAGGAAATGAAGAGGAAGGTTAGGGGCAGATAACAGGGAAGCCTTTCACTTCAAGACTGGAAGGGATGTGGCAGCATTAAGTCATTTAAAACAAGTCTGAACAACTTCTTGAGACTAATACTGTGGGGAAATATCCAAGATTTTTTTTTGTCTGGACACTACTGAACTTTCAGTTGTAGAAGACAGAGCATATATTCAAGTCCAATCTTTTACATCTCAACAATTTCCACAGTAATACACTAAAATTACTTTATAAATAACATTAAATTTTGTATGTGCTGGCCTAAACTCTCAGTTTTCTTATCACAAAGGACTTGGGGATATCTAAAAGCTCAGCAGACTCTTATATCTGCACACAGAAGGGGAGAAGTTTGGTAGTGTTTGTTTCTGTTGGAATACAAAACAGGAAAATGAGCAAAAAACTTTCTTTTTTGAAGGGTTAGACTGCAATTGCTAGATTGAAGTTAAATCTATTTAGGGTATTAAAAATACAGAGCTGGCTACATCCTCATGGAAGTAAGAGAAGTTACAAGGTGGAGAGTCCAGGCAGGTTCCCTCAGCCAGGACTGGACAAATAAGGGCTGGACTTGGTGTTGCTTCAGCTGCTGGAAAAGTGAAATTCTGAGAGCAGATCTTTGGTGTGACCTCTAATCCCCTTGGGGCTGTGCAGGGGGTGATCAGCCCCTCACTCAGAGGGGTTTTCTTTCGGGTGATGACAGGTCAGGACTGTCCTGATCCTGTGCTTGCTCACGTTTATAAATTCTCTCCAGGTCTCTCTGAAAGCTGATATTTAGATTCTGGGTGGGGCCAGCACATAAAGACAAAACATTCCCTCATAGAGCCATTACCACTAAAAAATAAATGGAATTGGAGGTAGTGTCATCTCTTACCTCAGCCTTGGATAATGTTATCAATATTTTCAAAAGGACAGCCTGGAACTCTGTTTTACACAACATACACAGCCAATGTTCCTGACCAGAGATAGAAATTAATAAATAATTAACCACTTCCACAGATCACAACATGTTCAAAGCTTGGGGAAGACAATCATAAGTTGCAGGGCTGAGGCAGCTGAAAGCTGACGAGAACTGGGCTTGAACTTGGGCTGGGGTAGCTCTGTGATCTACCAGAGTCCTTCAGTGTGACACTTTCTCCATGCCTGTGCCAAGTGTGCTGATGAAGTTTCAAGGGGTTACCAGCCATGCACAGACCAGAGATATTTGTATTATTGAGCCAAGCAGATGTGAGAGATGGCTGTTGTAGTCAGGGAAATGACTAAAGAGGAAGGTTACCAGGAATTCTGTATTTTAAAGCCTCCTCAGTGAAAAATGGTGTGGGAGACAGAGGCTCCTTGCATGCTGATGTGATGGGTCTCCCACCTCAGCCTCTCATACAGACCATGAAGCTTCCTATGACAGTGCTTTGTTTGATGAACACAGTGTTGTGTGCATGGGGCGAGATTTCATACCTGGAAATGGAATATTTCATACCTGGAAATGAAATATTTCATACCTGGAAATGAAATATTTCATACCTGGAAATGGAATGTTTCATACTTGGAAACGGAATATTTATTTCATACCTGGAAATGGAATATTTCATACCTGGAAATGGAATATTTCATACTTGGGAATGGAATGTTTCATACCTGGAAATGGAATATTTATTTTCTATCTGAAAATGGAATGTTTCATACCTGGAAATATTTATTTCATACCTGAAAATAGAATATTTCATACCTGAAAATAGAATATTTCATACCTGGAAATGGAATATTTCATACCTGGAAATCGAATGTTTCATACCTGGAAATGGAATATTTCATACCTGGAAATGGAATATTTCATACCTGGAAATGGAGTATTTCATACAGGGTAACAGAATATTTTGTACCTGGAAGCAGAACGTTTCATACCTGGTAATGGAAGGTTTCATACCTGGAAATGGGATATTTATTTCATATCTGGAAATGGAATGTTTCATACCTGGAAATGGAATATTTCATACTTGGAAATGGAATGTTTCATACCTGGAAATTGAATATTTCATACCTGGAAACGGAATATTTATTTCATACCTGGAAATGGAATATTTCATACCTGGAAATGGAATGTTTCATACCTGGAAATGGAATATTTCATGCCTGGAAATGGAATGTTTATTTCAAACTGGGAAATGAGATGTTTATTTCATATCTGGAAATGGAATATTTTGTACCTGGAAATAGAATATTTCATACCTCAAAATGGAATATTTCGTACCTGGAAATGGAATGTTTCATATCTGGAAATGGAATGTTTCATACCTGGAAATGGAATGTTTCATACCTGGAAATGGGATATTTCATGCCTGGAAATGGGATATTTGTTTCATATTTGGAAATGGAATATTTTGTAGCTGGAAATGGAATATTTCATGCCTGGAAATGGAATATTTTGTACCTGGAAATGGAATGTTTCATGCCTGGAAATGGGATATTTCATACCTGGAAACGGAATATTTATTTCATACCTGGAAATGGAATATTTTGCATCTGGAAATGGCATATTTATTTCATACCTGGAAAGAGATTATTTCATACCTGGAAATGGAATATTTATTTCATATCTGGAAATGGAATATTTCATACCTGGAAATGGAATGTTTCATACCTGGAAATGGAATATTTATTTCCTACCTGGAAATGGAATATTTATTTCCTACCTGGAAATGGAATATTTCCCAGCACTTTGTTCCATGCTGTGGTTTACAAAGCAGGTTTTTGTTGAAGCCTGATGTAGGTGCCAATGTGTTGAGGCAGCAGCTTGTGAAAGTTGTGATGGTGACAGAGGACAAGGCTGGAGCAGTAAATTCCTCACTGATAAAACCTCCAGAGCAGCAGGAGTACGGCCTGATGTCAGGTCAAGGGAGGAACCTGATGTCCCTGTTATGGTCTGAGGTGGTGAGGGGTCTGTGATCCTGAAAATGGGAATCCCACTGTCAAACACCACAAACACAAGAGCTTGCAGCCCCCAATACTGTCATGATGTGCATGGAGGAGATTGTGGCTCTGATCTTGACTGATTACAGCCAGTTACACTGGAGTTTGCTCTGTAAATTCAGGCACTTTCCTTCCCCCTGGAATGATGACTTCTCCAAGTTCTGATCTTTCTAATGGAACAACATCATCCCAAATCGTGTAAACGAGATAACCACTGATAAAGAGCTCAGGCACTTATCCTATAATCTAGTCTTTGTCACTTGAGTGCTTTATCTTTTAGATGAAAAACAGAATCACAGAATTATTTGGGTTGGAAAGGAGCTCAAAGCTCATGCAGTGCCACCCCTGCCATGGCAGGGACACCTTCCACTGTCCCAAGCTGCTCCAAGCCCCAATGTCCAACCTGGCCTTGGGCACTGCCAGGGATCCAGGGGCAGCCACAGCTGCTCTGGGCACCCTGTGCCAGAGCCCCACCAGCCCTATAGTAAATAAAATATTGTACTTTTTTTTTTTTTGGGTTCTTTTTTTTTTTTTTTTTTTTTTTTTTTTTTTTTTTTTTTTTTTTTTTGTGGTTTTATTTTGCATAATCTATGGAATAAATGCAATTTAGTCCTGGCTGCACCTCAGAGCGATCTGGCCAGGTGGGAACAGCCCCTTTTGTTAAAGTTATTTCCAGCTTGATTTTGCAAAGCTGGGAGCACCAACCTCTGTGTGGAAAAAGTGTTTGTGCATTGGTTTCTCATAAAAATAAGTAGCAATCATCATAAAAAAAAAATCTATTTGACTAATAACCATACACCCTGTGTGCATTTAATTTTTAGCCGTGCCTATTTTATCACAAAAAAAAAGAAAATAAAAAATCCTCTATAGACTTCTCTAAAGAAGATACATCTAATTTTTTTTAATTGTTAAAAAGAGTCTAATTATAAATAATTTTCACTTTCTGCTCACAGGCTGGCACTTCAGGATGCATTTCTGTCTGCAATAAAGCAGGACCAGCCAAGCTCTCTCATAGAGTCCATTCATGTTCATGGCCACCGGGTGTCACTATGATATAGATAAAAAGAGGCTCCAGCACAAGAAAAAAACCAAATTCCAGCTCTGCAGAGCTTTTTCTGCCAGGATTTAATAGTCGTGGCAGTCTTGTAAAGCACATTAATCTCTTCAGGTCGGGGATAATGGAGTCTCTAAGGAGTAGTTTTGGCTCTGGTGATGGTGGCCCTCGTTCAGGACACCAAAATCACACCAAGGTTGAGTCTCTGGTTTTGAACTGGGGGCAGAGTCTGGAGTGTTGGGATGCTCAGTAATTGGGGCACGTGGCAGGCACGAGGTTGCATTTGTTTATGAGCATCGTGGGGTCTCTGGTTTTACTGTTTTTTTGGGGGTTTTTTGTTTGTTTTTTTTTTTTTTTTTTTTTTTTCATTTTACATTCCTGTGGCCAAAATGCGAGGGGGAAAAAACCTCATGAACTTGCTGCTTCATCTCTCCAGCAGCCCCCTGAATTTAAATCTCTGCAGCTGTAGTGACAAATTGGAACCTTTTGTCCTTGCAATGCTCACCTTTTCCAGTTTTTCCTGTGTTATTCCAACTTCTCTTTGCCCTGCCTCGTCTCTGGGATGGGTTTTAACCTGAAAATGAAGATGCAGCTCAGTGAAAGGCATCAGTTCCACATGGGAATTGTGCTGCTGGGAGAAGGAAGAAGGAAGTCATGCTGTGGAATCACTTGCTCTGGTTTGTTCTTTGATTTTCCTGTTTGTTTTTCAGCCACCTTGTCCTGTCCTTGCCAAACTGAGTCCCTGAACACTCCTGAATTCTGCCTGTGTGGGTGACAGCAGTAAAATTCAAAGAAGCACTGAACCCTGGAGACCTTTCCATAAATACCTACTTTATTCTCTACCTCTGTCCAGTCTCTGTTTCAGGTCAGCCTTCCCAAGGCATCAGTGCTAATAAAAATAACATTTTTAGTAAAATACTACTTTATTTTTTTTCCTGCATGTGACAAGATTCCTGTTGGCTGTGCCTCGGCTTGGTGGGTGGACATTTCCTGTGGGACACACGAGAACTTTTCTGCCCTCCTTGCCCTTTGTTTTTTCATGCTTTAGGCTCCTCCCTGTGACAGGTCATGGTTGGAGGTGGAGATTCTTCACCTCCTCCACTCCAAGCTCTGTTTGTAGCAAGGCGGGGTTGGAAAGGACCAGGCAGGTCCATCCTAAACAACGGGCAAACAGCAAAAGATGCAAAACCTTTCAGACTCCACCAAAAAAGAACAGAGAGAAATCTGACTATCTCCTATCTTTTGGTTCACAAAAGAGATTTCTCTCTCTAAATGAACTGATGAAAGACTATTTTATAAGTGGCAAACTGACCTAGAGTTCCAAGGTTTGTCTCTATAAATTGTCTGTGAGAAAGAAAAGAAGCTGTTGGGGGAGAGGAGAAGTGTTTTGAAGGTTTTATTCTGATTCTTGTAATTTTTTTTTTCTCTTTTGTAATTTTGTTTATAAACCTGTCTTTATGCTCTTTTAAATTTTGGGCCTGCTTTGCTTCTCTTTTAATCCTATCTCACAGCAGAAAAAAGAGTAAATAATTCTAATGGGCACTCAAACCACTACACTAATTTTGGGAAACAGAAATTGGTGAACTTGAAACCACTACACTCCTGATCCTAGGGAAGAGTTCAGGGTGTATCTTCCATCTGGAACCTGTTGAAGGAAACACTTCCATCTACTCTGCTTGGTGGAGAAGGAGAAAATCCAGAGGTGTGGACTGGCTCCCTCCAGATCAGCCTTGGATCCTGCACCTTCCACAATCCCAACCAGAGCTTGATCCAGCTCCCACAGCCAGGCTGGGGAAAGCAGGGGCAGGATGGCTTCTCTTGTATTGTGCAAACTCTGACATTCATTTTTCAAAATTACCAAGGAGTGTTGTGCAGCAGGCTTTTTTTATGTGCCTCATTATATTTATATATATATTTTTTTTTTTTTTGGCTGGTGCAATGCTGGCTGCCATACGGCTCAATATAAAAATCTTTATGGGTATCTGCTGCCTCTCATAATACATAAAGTTATGTTAATTAACACTAATTAAATCAATCTAAAACATATATGAAACGCGGCCCCACAAATTAGATAATTGAAGTGAGCTGGCCAAGTCCTTAGATTTTTTTGCTAAATGCTGCTGGTGCCTGGTGAAAGCACTGATAACACTCTCCTACTCTGCCTGTGCTGTGCAGAAATTCCTGTGCACATTCTGGTGCTCCTGAGGGCTTTTTTGGTGCTTTTCTTATTCACTGGAGTTGCAGGAACAGGAAGGTAAATGCCTTGTTGGCATTTTGAGCACAGCTGGAAAAACTAAGCTGCAGCACAGTGGCATTTCTTGCTGCTGCTCTGGACCTTTTTCTGAAGTGTCCTGACATCAGTGGCCAGTTTGGATTCACAGCCCAAAACTGGCCTGTGGTGCAAGAAGATTCAGCAGGGCTGAGTTTAAAACCTGAGTTAGGAAATAGGAAACAGAAGGCAGGTTTGTTTAGATGAAAGTGTCTGGGAATATTTTCAGGATAATGAGTAAACATGAAATATCACAGGCAAAATGTCCCTACACAAGGAATTTCATTTTATTGTCATTTAACATAAGCCACTAATTACTGATTAGTGGTTAGACACTGAGAAATGATGGAGAGAGAATTGATTAAGCACTTAGGCAAACACTTTTCCTCCCCATTCTCGGGATAAGCTTCAGCCCAGCACCTCTCCTCCTTCTTCCCTCTCTCCACATCCCTTGTCCCTGTGTGCCACAGTGATTCTTTTGGGCAGAGAGAAACTTCTTTTGGCACTTCTTGCCTTCCAGGACTGTGCCTCCAGCCCTGTTCTCAGGAGCATCTTCCACGTGCCCCTTCCATTCCTCCAAATCTCTCTTTTTTCCTTTCTCTTCACAATTTTCCTTGGCATCCAAAAAAAATCTCCTTTATCTCCTTTGTCTCCTGCCCTCAGTGCTTGCCCCCATTTCTTAAATATATCTCAACAGAGGAGCCAAGTACTCCTCTGGCTGGTTGAAATGTTGAGATTTAGGTTGTTTTTTCATGTTTCAGAGCTGTCTGGATGTGGCTGTGATCAGCCCAGGGCAGTTCATGGCCTCCTCCCACACAGGTCACCCCTGCAGTCCTCTGCTACCCAAATCCTGCCAGTGATGCCCAGTGCAAGTATTCCCAGTGGGGTGTGAGCAATGTCCTCACTTGCTCTCCAGATCCCGATAAAACACTGAAACAGAGCTCTGTTATCCAGAAAGAAATAGCCAGTGCAGCAGTTAAAGCATAAAATTAAAAAAGGTATAAAATAAGAAAGAAAAGAAGTTTAGCTTTTTTTTTTTTTTTTTTTTTTTTTTTTTTTTTTTTTTTTTTTTTTTTTTTTTTTTTTTGTCTTAAAAGATTTCTCCAGCTTGTTTATTTTCTCTCAGATTACTTATTTATTTTAAGGAATAAAGTGTTTGCTGACAGAGGCATAAGACCTTTTATAGGCTAAAATAACAGCAATCTGTCTCCTCCTGTAACTCTGTGACAGTCACTAAATCAATGACAATAAAGCATCAATGGTTAAGGCTGTACAGTTTATTCTGGTAAAAAACCAAAAAACCAGCTGTGAGGGTGGTTATTGTGATCCCACAGTTATGGACAAAAGGGAACTTGGTCTAAAACTGGGCACTTGGCACCTCCTTATGCAGAAAAACAGGATAAATAACAGGGTTAGAGCCAGACCCAGACAAAATGTTGGGGCTCAAGGGCAAAATTCCTGACCTGGGCACTGCTTTCCTATTTGACCTTGAGAAATGGCTTCAATCTTTGATGAAGGCAGGGCTGCTGGCATTTTCCCATTGATAAAATGAGAATAGCAACAGTTTTTGATCAGTTGTTTGAGGGAGCCTGATGGAAGGCACTGAGCAGGTATTGATTATAGGAATTCAGTTCATGTTTTTCCCACAGGAATGGGAGGGTCAGCATTGTGACAGAACTTGCAGGTGATGTAAAGTAACTTGGTTTTCTGGTTTATATTGGTACCTGTTGCTTATAGACAAATCCTAGTTTGGAATGAAGTGAAACAGCATTTATTTTCTTGATAATAATGCTACTTAGTAGTAGATTTTAAACTTCATTGCAAGGCTGAAAATAACAGAAAGTACTAGTTCTGAGAAGAGTTAGAAAGTGCTAGTAAACTATTGTATCTGTTTAGATTTCATTTTAAACAGGATTATTTATTAAGAGAGAAATATGTACATTTCCTGAAACAAGACTGGTTTAAACACAAGATAGAATTTTGCAAAAAAAAAAATAAATTAAAATTCATTAAAATGAAAATTTTATTAAATTGTCACTGTTGCTTATTTAGAGGAAGGAGCTGAATTGCAGAATTTGTGTTCAGAAAAACCCTGATGGTGAGGTGTGGAGTGGTGGGCAGTAGGCAGCATGGGTTGGGCACGGTCACTCATTAAGATTGGGGTTCATTTGCTGTGGGCAGCTTATAAATGACATAAATGTTAAGTGTGGGACACAGGTGGAACTCCAGAGCTCAGCTAGACCACTCTGAAGGGGATCAAACAGAGCCTGATGATTTCTGACACATTTCTCCAACATCCTCTTAGACCTCCAGTGGTGGAGAGAAGGCTGCAGCAGGAATTCTTCTGTCCTCCTTCACCAGACATTCCAGTAAAATGTTTTTCCTAATGTGTTAATCTCTCTTGCTGTGAATTAAACCCTCTCTCCTAGCTACTCTTTCCACAAAGAGCAGGTTATTCCCTTCCTCTGTCTGACAGCTTGCTCTCTGGAGATGGCTACCTGGTGCATTTTCCTCTGCTTTCAGCTGCATATCCCACTTCTTTCAATGTTTCCCCCTCTTTGGACTGTCTTCTTTTACTCCACACTTTCCTGGAGTGCAGTGCCCAGCCCAGCTAGAGCAGAAGGATTGATTCATGTCTCATAAACCTCATTTTTGTTTCTGTGTCTCAGTGTGGCACTTGCCATTTTCACAACAGTGTGACACTGCTGACTCACGCTCGGTTTGTCATTGACTGTAACACCTACACCCATCTCTGCAGAGCTCTTACCTAACCTGCTTCTCCACATCCAATATTTGCACTGTCTGCTGAGTGGAGGATATTGCAATTGCATTTATTGAGCTTCATTTCCCCCCACCCTGCTATTTTCCTGGTTTGCAAACATAATTTTATGTTCTATTCCCTAACTGTGGCTCTAGTTTCTTCCAGTTTTATCCCATGGTCGTAGCTATGAATGAAAACACAGCACTGGACTGAATCTAGGTTATGTCTACATAGACAGTTCCTCCTACACTGGGTTTTGCAACTTGCTTGTGTAGATGTTATATCAGATCAAATAAAATTTCTTATTAAAGTCAAAAAAGAGGACACAGCATCACAGAATCACAGAATGGTTTGGGTTGGAAGGGAGCTTGAAGATCACTCAGTTCCACCCTCTGCCATGGCAGGGACACCTTCCACTGTCCCAGGCTGCTCCAAGCCCCAATGTCCAACCTGGCCTTGGGCACTGCCAGGGATCCAGGGGCAGCCACAGCTGCTCTGGGCACCTTGGGCCAGGGCATTACCACTCTCACATACAGATTTTTTTCCTAATATCCAATCTAACCCTACTCCCTTTCTGCTTGAATCTATTCCCCCTTGTCCTGTCACTACAGGCTCTAATAAATAGTCTCTCTCCATATTTCTTGTCTGCCTCTCCTAAATTCAAAGGACCCTTATCCTTTTATAGTTAGAAATGAAGCTGACTTGAAGTAAAAAAATTTGTTTCCATTTTTCCAGTGAAAGTTTGATGCAAAAGGGGCATTTACCATTGTGGTCTTCTTGACTGTCTTCTGCCAGTCACCTTCCCTTCCTGTTAAATAGCAGAGTAACACTCCTTGTTTATGGTGAACAAAGCTTTTCCCACTTTCTATTAGAGTATTTATGGAATGTTTCTTGTTACCCTCTACATCTCCTAATTATGGCTTTCTCCTTTATCCTTATGTGCTTATGTTTTCCTTTTATATTTATCCTTGGCAATCTGATTTAGTTCCCATCTATTGGGCTCCTCTGACTTCTGTCTGACATCAATGAGCAGCTCGTGATCTATCTTAATTGGTCCATTATGCATGGGAGCAGGAATGAAGGATAAACAGTTTCAGCTCCTGATGATTTTTGCCTGAATTGCTGCCGTGCAATGAGGGTCACTCACTGCAAACCTTTACCATTCATCATTTGGGGAGCTTTGACAAGGTGAACGTCCAGGACTCGCTTTTCTCCCCTGACATTCCCTTCTCACTGCAAAATCATAACAAATGCCATTCCCAAAGTGACTGGGTGTGATCAGAAGTAGGGTGACCTATGGTTTACTCTGCTGTTCTGCAGGGATTGGCCTCTGCTGGTGCTCTGTGTCCAAAGAGGTGCCAAATGTTCTCTTTGTTCCACATATCTCAGTGGCTCTCAATTAACAGGCACTGATCCCTCTGACACCAGGGACAGGACACGAGGGAATGGCTGGAGCTGTGTCAGGGCAGGTTTACGTTGGATGTTAGGAAAAAATTCTTCTCCCAGAGGGTGTTTGGGCAGTGGAACAGCTCCCCAGGGAATGGTGACAGCACCAAGGCTGACAGAGCTCAGGAAGAGTTTGGACAGGGTGGGATTGTTGGGGATGATGCTGTACAGGGCCAGAATGATGATCCTTGTGGGTCCCTTCCAACTCAGCATATTGTATGAATCTATGATTAATAACAGCACTGAATCAACCCAAGAGCTGCCTCCAATCTGTGTTTTGGTTTTAGAGCCACGTTTGAGCTTCCAGGGCTTGGTGTGGTGAGATGATCTCTGTGGTTTTACACTGATGATGATCGTCTGCAGCTCCCACGAGGGTGAGCGGAGTGGTTTTTATTAAGTGCTGTAATTCAGCGTCTCATTGTGTATGAAAATGAAAGAGATTAGAGCTGGAAGTATTTCCACATCAGTGAAGTGAGGGTGTGGTGACAAGACAGCTCTCCAAACCCAATTAGCTGCGGTGAATCCCAGAGATCTGGTCCTGTCTCGTCTGAGGAGTGTCACCTAACACTGGAACACGTGTTACCAGGAGACACAGAGCCTGATCATGTCAGGAGCCTTCAAGGAACCAGTGTTCAGACAACCTGCAGACCCTCTGCCAGCAGGAATGTCATGAGAAACGCAAGGCAACCTAAGAGAACTCGTTTGTAGGGCTTTAAATCAATGCAACTCATCAAAATCCCCCAGCAAAAACCCCCTTTAAAAATGAAAATAAAAAGAATACGACCTTAGATGACTAATTTCATTAGTTTGACTAATGCTCGTCGGGGATTCTGAGAGATTTAAAGCACCATATGAAGCTGAGTATTCTTTTAGACTGCTGCAGGGTTGGATAAATGATCTCACATTTCTCACCTGCCCACACTCTGTGTTTCCACCCCCTCTGCTCACAATCTGGGTTTTGCTGCTCTCTCTGGCCTAATGTCTCAGCATGTTCTGACTCCTTCTGGGTGCCAAGACATTCTGAGGAATGGGCTGGAAATAAAGGCACAGGCAGATTCCTGTTTGCTTTGTACCCATGCTCAGACATTATGTAATTTCCATGGATCCTAACAGATGCAGGAAAAGACACATTTGTGGGGCAATGGAAGTGTATATTCATTTTTTAAAATATTATTTATATTCATTATATCAATATCAGGGTACTTGATATTGAGCTGGAAGTCGTGCTTGGATATTTCCTTGTAAGACAGTGCCCAAAGCAAGGACCAGAACAGTCCTTTGTACAGAAAATTTGTTTTAGCAGAGGTTCCTTGAACATTGTTGTTAAACAAGCAGGAGAGTGCTGCTTGATACCTCTTAAAGCCCTCATTTTGCAGAAAAAAAAAATAATCCTGCAAAGCCCCATAATTTGGTTAGCAACTCAGGGCTGACACTGAATCCTTGGAGACATCATGAAGAGGCCTTCATTCTGCAGCAAACAGATTGGCACTGCCGTGACGATAATTGCAATTATCATGAGCATAATAAATAAATGGCAACGCATTTTGCTAGCTTTAGGTGACTGAGTAAGCTGGCAGGCAGCTCGCTGCACTCTGTCACACAATAATGATATTCACTGCCAGCCCAGGAAGTTTACCTAGGGGCTGTGACTCATGTTTGTTTTGAAAGGCACAGCATTAAAGGCCTCTGAATTATGTCTGTTGTGAAGAACACTGCATTTAAGCAATTACAAATGCAAAACTAAAGCGAATCCAACAGGCAGGGAAAAAAAAAAAAGAAAAGAGGTGAGCTAATTGATCTCCCTGTTCCACACACATTCAGTCCTTGTTTTCTTCATAAAATTTTTGCCCCCGGGGTGGTTTTCTTGGGATGGTTTGATTTCTGGTGCCTCTCCTGGGGTCACTCTCTGGTCACTGGCTGCTTTCCACTGTAGCATCAGGGTTGCTCTGACCCTGGGAGCCAGCCCTGGATGAGCCTGAATTTGGGGAATGCCAAGGCTTCCTCCTGACCTGCTGCTTGGGCAGATAAACTGTGACAGAAAAGGGAAGTGAGTTCCTGGCGATGTAGCAGGGAGATGTCAGGGACACATTAAACATGCATTTGTGTGAGAAATCGCAGATGTTTTTGTTTTTCTTCAAAGGGACAGGTTATTATAGGAATGGTTTCTCCTGTTGTTTCTCTCACCTGGAGGTTACTTCATCAGCAAACAAAAGGTCACCTTGGAGCTCAGAGTCCTGCAGTTTTTCCTGCTGTAATAAGCACATGAAGAGACCTTAAAAAAAGGTGCAAAACCTGAAAAGACATTAAAATCCCAGATAAATATTTAGTCAGGTATGAATGGTAGAAGAGAAACACTTTAGTATAGACTCTAATAAAAAAGAGGAAAATATAATGCTAAGGGTTTGTTTTTTTTTTTTTTTTTCTTTAAAAATTGCTCCCTGGACATGTTTTATACGGGCCACTGAAAAATTCACTTTTGCTTCTGATCCTGCAAACAATAGGGCAGGCACTTAACAGCTTTCCTGAACTGGGACCAAATGGGAATAAATGATAACTCCAGTCATTCCTTGTGTGCTGAACTGTAGGTTTTCCTGCTTTGGTGCCCAGAGCTGTGGCAGGTGAGCTGCCATGAAAGAGGGATGCCTGACCAATGGAATTGCTCCAGCAGCTTCTCCTCCCTGCTCTGTGCTCCTCCAGTTCGTGCCATACCATCCAGCATTCCTGGGATTTCACCAGGTGCATGACTTTGCAGATAAAACGGGAGATTTATTATTTTTTTTTTATCAGCAAACCCTGTTACCCCTGCCAGCCTTCTGATTTCTCAACCAAATGTTGTTTAGAGTTACTGTCAACCTTTGCTATTGCCAAGCTTTTTAGTCAAGATGAGTCAGGCTAAAATAGGCATCGAAGAGAAATGCGTAAGGCTTTGGAAAATAAGTTAGAAATCTTTCACATTTGCCTTCTAGCTTCTGAGCTATTCACAGCACATTTGTTTGGCTCTTCCCTGCAAACCTTTGAGGCTGGAAATCGTTTTGGAAAAACAAGTGGGTTAAGGTGGTGTTGTGGAATTATGGAATCCTGGAATGATTTGGGTTGGAATGGACGTGGAAGGTCATCCAGTCATGCCACGGGCAGGGACACCTTCCACCAGACCAGGTTAACCAGAGCTCCATCCAACCTGGCCTTGGACACTTCCAGGGATGGGGAAGCCACAGCTGCTCTGGGCAACTTCTGCCCCACAACTCTCACAGCCAAGATTTTTTTCCCAATATCCCATCTAACCCCACTCTCTCTGATTTGAAGTCATTCCCCCTCGTCCTGTCACTCCAGGCCTCTGCAAATATTCCCTCTCCATCTTTCCTGCAGGCTCCCTTCAGGCACTAAAAGGCCACAATTAGGCCACCCCAAAGCCTCTCTTTTCAGGCTGAACAATACCAATTCTCTCAGCCTTTCCTCCTACACTGGAGGAACGATGGAAAACCCCCAGGATGACCAGGATGAACTGGAAGCTGCTTTTCATGCTGGGTCCCCCAGTCCCTCTGACACTGAGAACAGACTCCTATCAAAGGGGGAGCCTGTGGCCATGGCCCAGGGGCACCATTTCAGCTCTGTGACCTGTTCTTCTCACAGGTTTTTGTGATTTCTCCAGGTCTGAGGTGGTGTGTTCCCTTCCTCCACGGAGCGAGATACTCAGAAACTCACTCGATTTTTTTTGTGCATTCTCACAATACGCTATTGGGTTTTTTTTCCCTAGTGCATTTTGAACAATTAATTAGGTGTCCCAGCTTATGTCAGGATTAATTAGAGACGTCCTGTGCTTGGTATGTGCAGCCTTCCTTCTCTCAGAGAGGCTGACACGGATATATAGGAATGCTTTCAGGCGCAGGACCTGTTATTGCTGTGAATCATCAATTTGTGATATTCATTCTGCCTGTTGCATTATCTATATAAGACACCTTATTCATTTTGATTGTATTTAATACAAATTTAATATAAATTAATTTCATATAAAACACTGGGAAAGTTTAAGAGTTGCACAGCTGAGGGCTGCAGTAACCACTGAAAATTCACACAGCAGTGAGGAATCCTCTGTTGTAACCAAGGAGTGCTGTCTGCTTAACTGCAGTGAATGTGGAGTAATATGTACTAAAAGCAATAGTTCAAAAATACATTTCCACTTTATTGGATGGGAGCTCAATAATAATCCTTGGCTGTGTGTTTTGATTCACAGTTCCATTATGGAAACTGCCAATTTCTCTGCCAAATTCTTGGCTCACAAAGTTCACAGTTGATCCCCGTGAAAAACAGGTGATTGGATTTTACTCTCATTATCTTGCCTCTGGTTGTGTTGCTTTAACAATATGATTCTGGCAAAGAAGAAAGGAGAAAGGATGGAGTTTAAAACTACCCTGAAGCATCAGAAATCAGAAAGGGACTAGTTGGGCAAGAAAATGGCCAATATCTGCCTCTGGAGCAGTTGATGCTGGCCAGTGTCAGAACACAGAGACTGAAGCAGGAGGGCTTTGGATCTCATCAGGTTCTTTCTGGTAAAAGAATTATCAGAGGGATAAAGACCTAAACCCAACCCTAAGACACCTGGGTAAATAAAACTGAGAGTGGAAAGATGACAGACTGGAGGAGAAGCCAGAGAAGGGGAGAAAGATTGGCATGGAAAAGGGATTTAGGGAGGACAGGTTTTCATTACCTGTTCACGTGGAAAAAAACCCCAAAATGGACAAATTAATGAGAAGGAAAGAGCTGAAAATGCATGTGAGTCTTTTCAGTTTGTTGGCAAAACAAGGACTGCCTGAGACTTTTGATAACATTCGCTGCAGACAAGAAAGTTGCAAAGTACTGGAAGAAGCTAATGATATGCTAATTTTTAGAAACTTTAATAGGTTTAAGCCAAGAAACTTTAAACTGGTTCATTTGATATGAATTCCAGGAAGATTCCAAGAAAACCTTTTGCCTCACCTTGGGTAAGGCAAAAATTAAAGCGTGGTTGTGTGCTGCTGTCTCATCCAACCTCCCCTCCAGGCAGAATAAGTGTTCTCCAACTTCATGGCTCTTAGTAAAGCAAGAAGTCACTATTGATGTGATTTACTCTGATTTCTGAGAGGTTTTTGAAAGGTCCTCTGGGCCCCTTTGATATAAGAAAAACCAGTACAAAGGCAGCAAACCCACAAAGGTGGGTTAAAATTGTTCTTGGAATATGGGAGTGACTGCAGGTAGTGCAAGGCTGTTACCATCAGGTTTCTCCAGGAATCTGCTCTTGGTTCAGTCTGTCGAGCATCTTCAGAGCAAACAACAACAACTCCCAGGTGAGCACACAGCCATGAATAAACAGAAAAAAGAACTGGTGATGATACAGCCTCGCCTGGATCTCTTGGGGAGCAGCATTCATCTGAAAAACAGGGATTTTCCCAATGTGACATGCCAGGGCACACATCCAGGGACAAAGGCAGGAGGTCTCACTGCTAGGACGGGGCAGAGCATTCCCAAGGCAGCAGCTCTGGAAAAGGAGGCAGAGGCAGGAGCAGGTGATCAATCAAGCATGAGCTGTGGTACAGAGGCATTGCTAAAAAGCAATGAAAGAAGGAGGCAGGGGGCAGGAGTTGTGATTATTAATGGGATCACCCCTGGAATGCCATCTGCTCCAACGTCAACACCTTGACAAAGGGATGGTGACAACCTGGAGGTGACAACTGTGTGAGCTCTGTGCAATTCACCTCAGCAGAGGGGAGGGTGCAGCTCTCAAATATTAGTCAAGATAATAAAAAAATACAGCATTTGAGGTATTAAATGCTTCAGTTTGCCAGAAGCTGGTGACATCAAATGACTTGAAATTTCAAGGTGCAGAATTCCTGTGGCTGCTGCTCCACACCTCTCGGAGCATTTCTGTTTGGGAGCTTGGACATGAACCCAGGAACATGAGTTTTATTGACTGGCTCTGAAATTCTGGTTTGGAATCAGGGGATATTGACAGCAGGCAAGTTTTGTCACACACCTTGAAGCCACCCCTGGAGAATCTCCCTGGTTTTCAGCTGAGGGCAGGTGGGATCCTGAGAGTCATCCTTGCCTTAGCTGTGTGCACCTTTACAGAGAAGGACTGATCTGTTTGCTCAAAAAGCCAAGCATCAGCTCCAGCAGAGCAATCTGCTTCCTATGCCAGGCTTCCCAGCTCGTCTGAATCCTGGTGTTGCAGCCTTTCCTCTCTGCTCTGCCCAAGTCTGGAGTTTTCATCCAAATATTCGTAATTTTGGGGAAATACTTATTTGGCTAGGGCTCCCAAGTTAATATCTTTCAAATGTACTTTGTTAGTTATTCTGCCATTTTAATAAGTTAATATCCTATGTTTCCTCCCCTCCTAGCACTAGGCAACCAGACAAGGGAAAATGTCAAGTTTTTGGCTGTATTTGACACAGGAGTTCAGCACAGCTTTCTGATTTTTTCTTCCCTCAGATACATTCAGCAGCATCTATTCAAGGAGCTGTGCAGAAATACTTTGGCATGTCCTCTTGCAATCCCAAACTCTGCTCTTTGAGGGAAAGGCACCACAGAAATATTTCAGGTACCATGCTGCCCATGAATCATGCAAAATGCTCTCGCTCCTGTGAGGGTTTCTTTTGAACAGTGGGGTTTTTTTTTCCCCGCAATCTTGGACTTTTAAGTGTTTTTCAGAGTTCCTGGTCATGGAGGGTCTGTTCTGAAAATGCTATCTGGCAGCAGGAGTGCACACAGAGCTCTTCCTGCAGCTGGGGCACAGGTGAGCAGTGACACCTGTGCTGAAGCCATCAGTGGCAGGACAGAGAGGTGAGGACCATGGCAGGGCTGGGACCACGCCTTGGGGTAAATTCAATTTCCCCATTTCACAGAACAGGGGCTGTAAGAATGGCAAGCACCAAAGAAAGCAGAGAAGTCTTACTCAGCTGCTTTTCCACTCCTGTCAGGAGTTATCTTCACAAGGGAATTGAGCCACACGAAGCAGAAGAGGACACGTCACCCACTGGGGCCACCACAGTGTCACATTTGATGCCTGAATGTCCCCCCCCATTGGGACACACTGAGGAAAACCAACAAAATGCAGGGAGATTGCTAATGAACCCCTTGAAGAGAATTGCTAATGAAAGAATGAATCTTTGGTGGTAGATCTGTAAAAAGAGGAATAGAAGTCTAAGCACATCAAAAATAAAAAGTGATCCCAGCTTAGACAGTGGGGTTTTTCTTCATAAAATGATTTTTTGTGAGAAAATAACTTGCTTTCCTGCTGTTTTTCATTTCCTTCAAGGAGCTGTAGGTTTTTTCTAGAATTCAGGTTATGGTCTAGTCTTTTCTGCAAATCTTCCCATTTTCAGGACTGAAACATTTCTTTGTTGAGAGAGGAGAGAGAACATGGGATGAGAAGGAACCAAACTTGCCCAAAAGTTCCTGGGTGTCAAATTGCATCCAGAAAATCCACAAAACAACCATTCTGGTCAATTTAAAAAAGAAAATCTTTTTCTCCTCCCTCGCACTCTCCCAATTTCCAAGAGCAAGCCACCAGGACCATGGGTTGAATCATTTGGGTGCCATGAATGTGAAAAAGCTGCAGAGGGAGTGACACTGCGGGGGACACTGTCCAGGAAAAGGGGCAGAGAGAGCAGTGAGGATGGAGGAAGCATCATCATCATCATCATCATCATCATCATCATCATCATCATCATCATCATCATCATCATCTGCAATTATTGAGGAGAAGGAAACAGCATTTTTTTAGGAAGGAGGACAACAAGATGGGAGCTGTGCTCTGGAAGGAGAGAGAAGCAGGGCTTAAACAGGCAAACCTCAGGAGAAGGATGGCTGATGTATCACAATGAGAGTGGGTGTTTCAGATCTGGGTAGTTACAATTTTTTTTTTTAACGATTAAGTAGTAGAATTAAGATGTTTCTTTGGGTTAGCTGAGCTCCATTGTGAGACACTTTCTAATTATATATGTGTGTATATATATATATATAAAAAAAATATAATTTGGTTTTTTTGCAAATAAAAATACATTCAGAACTGATATTTTAAAATCTCCATCAGATGTGTTATAAACGAATGTGAATCAAATTGATAAAAAAAGACA
>VZSR01000920.1:12960100-12979949 GCA_013398615.1 Brachypodius melanocephalos
CCTCCTCTGGGCTCTCTCCAGCAGCTCCATGTCCTCCCTGGGTTGGGATCCTAGAGCTCTGCAGCTGATACCTATTTGCTGTGTCATACTATAAATACAATAAACATCTGACCATGCAAGAGTTATTTGTTCCTGCCCCTAACAAATGGATGCTGCTTTTGGTGTCTCCCACAGCTTCTTGGATGAGCAGACACTAATAATAACAAGTGAATTAAGAGCTAGTATGGGAATAGAAATTCAAGGAAATGCAAAAAAATTCCAAGCTATGTAATCCAAAGGTTGAGGATGAAACCAGTCTGTGTGGTCTGTGGGCTGATGGGGGTGGGTGCTGCACAGGCTCCTGGCTCACCCACTGGCCCTGACACTGATTTGGGGTGAGTGAAATTTGGCCCAGTGCTTCAAAGGTCTAATGACATCTCCTGCTGTCCCAGCTAATAAACAGGAGAGGTGTGGACTGGCTGTGTGCTGATTGCAGTTTATGAAATGAACAGCAGGTGGGAGAGGAGCAATAGGCATCCTCCCAGACCTGCAGCTAGCAACACCACAGCTGACAGTGTGCAGCCTGCTGGACCCCACATCAAACCTTTTACACCACGCTCCTTGGAAACGGGGAGGGGTGGGAAGGAGCAGAGTGGTGGAAAGGGGAAGGTGGAATAATGGGATTTGTGTATGGGATTATTTTTGGTTTCACTCTCTTTGGTCCTTCTTTTCCCATTTCATACTCGTATTTCTCTGTTGCCTGACAGTTTTGTCATCTGTTGGCCTTTCCCAAGCAGTCTGCCTCCAGATGATATCAGCCTACCTTGGTGGCAGGCACCTCCCTGACCATTCATCTGTCTCTTCCCTCCTGCCTTTATGTTTTGTCTGTTTATTTCAAATCCGTTCCTCTGTGCCCCATCTCGCTCCCGTCCTCACGCCCGTCCATCCATCTCCATTAAAATCTGAATATTGGATATCAATAAAAACAACACAGCCTCTTTGGGGAGGTGGTGGCTCGCGTGGTGCTTTATGACTGACTGTTGATTTGTGGTCAAACTCCACGGTCATAAAAGGGCTGTGCACCAGGCACATGACACGAAACGCACACATCAGCAATTAAAATCAGCTGTATTATCTGGGCACCCAGCAGGGCTGCCTAGTTAAGGCCCTGCCAGTGTTTTGATTATTACAACCCCGTACAAGGATTCACGCTGTTCCTCCCTCCTCACCCCCACCTCTGATACCTGCCCCTTCCTCTCTTTCCTTGTGTCTCACCGCTGACCCTGTGCTTGGATTCTCCCCTGCACCATGGAGCTTTCCCGGTCTTCCCTCCCTCCAAATCATCGCGGTGCGATGCAAAAAAGAGGGAATTTTGCGTTTCCTCTCCTCCCTAAGCAGGGGCTGCTTTCCTTCGCTTGGGGATTCCTGCCAACGGCGATGTTTTCCTCCCCTGCCGCCTCCATTCCAAGCCTGCCCCGTCCCTCTGGACCCGCATCTTCCTCTGCTCTGTCCTTCCCTGTGCTCCTCCCTTGCAGGACGAGGCGTTCTCATCACCTGAGCGCTGCAGGGATGCTGGAATGATCGGGAATTCTGCGGAGCTGCAGCAAGAGCCCCGGCTGTGCCTGCCCGCAGCTGCACGGAGAGAAAAGCTGCATCTTTTTTCTTCCTTCATCAGCACCTTCACGGCCGCTGAATGCTGTCACATCTCTCCTCTCGGTGTGCCTCAACCTTTCTCCCTGCTGCATCCGGCTACTTCCCACAGGCTCTTCTCCTATATCCTTTAAATGTCCCTGGGTATTGAGCTCCACCACGGGAATGTTCCCCAAATGTGCCACCCTCTGTTCACAGAATTACAGATTTCAGAGAGTTTTTCTAAGTTGGAAGAGACCTTCAAGATCATCGAGTCCAACCCATGCCCTAACACCTCAAATAACCATGGCACCAAGTGCCACATCCAGGGATAGTTGACTCCACCCACCTCCCCGTGCAGACCATTCCAGGACTTTATCACTCTTTCTGTGAAAATCTTTTCCTTGATATCCAACCTGTATTTCCCTGGGTGCAGCTTGAGACTGTGTCCTCTTGTTCTGTCCGTTGCTGCCTGTTCCCTCCGTGCTGCAGTGTATTTTTGGAGCCACTGGGCCATCGACCACTTACAGCAGATATTGAAGAGACCTTGTGGTGCTCAGACTCTGTGGTTGTATTTGGGCACTCACCTGTCTTTGCATCACTGTAATATTCCTTAATTGTAAACACTCAGGCTTGCTTTTAATGAAATGATTTCAGAGTGGAAGCTCCAAGGTAATATTTAATTTAGTGCTGTGGGGTTTTTTGGTGTCGGGCCAGTAGGCACTCTTTAAAGGAATCCTGTGCCTCTCATTTTTCATTATGAGGATGGTCAAACACTGTCACAGGTTTCCCAGACAAGTTAGGGATGCCCCATCCCTGAAAGTGCTCAAAGCCAGGCTGGATGGGGCTCTGAGTGACCTGGTCTAGTGGAAGATGTCCCTGCCCATGGCAGGAGGCTGGAACAGGATGGTCTTTAAGGTCCCTTCTAACCCAAACCATTTTATGAATCTGGGATTTTGTGATGTGGATTTCCTTCTGGTTGAGCAGTTGCAAAAGGGGCTGGAGAAAAAATACCTCCTGCACCCTCTTTGTGGACATCTCTGGTCATGGAGATGTGAGGCAGGCCCTAGAAGCAGCATCTGTGGGGACAGTGACTAAATTAACTCCCTCTTGATGTTGAGTCTTGCAGTGAGTGTCAAAACCAGGCCATCCTCAGGGCACATACAGATTCCCTGCTGCCTCCTTCCCACCTGGTAAGAAATTCTCTGGCAAGGTGCAGGAATTTAGATTTTTTCAGTTACTTTATCCCTCCATACTAATTATTTGCCTTCCGTGTAGCTTTAGGAGACCAACTACTGGTCCAACAGTCAAAGAGTATGAGGAGAAGGAAACCTTCAAGATGTTTGGACAGTCTTTGGATGGATTAGGAGGAACTCTGGAGAAAAGCCACCTGCCTCCCAGAAAAGAACTTTTGCAGTCTGTGAGATTCGAGCCTATGTTATACCCTGTTAACTCTCACAATGTTTGTAAAATCATGGTCATTCCCAGTGGCAGACCAGGAGAAAGGAAAATTGCACCAGCTTGTGCTGCCCACACAGTGCATGAGGAAGAGATTTTACTGGGATTTTACTGGGTGTTTTGCATGAAATGCAGATTTTTGCATGAAAGTGTACAATATAATATAAAATAATATTTGTAAGTGGTGAGTTCCAAACTTTCAACTCATGATCTGGCTCGCTTAGACATATATCTTACCTAACATGTGATTATAATTTTCTGGCATAAGTTTTGGAATTATCCAAGATAATTAAAGAGGAAAACCAAGGAGAAAAAAACCCCAAACCTTTTAATTCTCCTTTTCCTGCTGTCTATCATGCAAAGAAATAAAATCACTTAGGTAGCTGCACATCCCTACCTTTGTAATTGCTGGAAATGAGTTCTACTTACCTGGAGCATTTCCAAACACTTGTGGCTATCCTGGCCCTGCTGGAACCAGTGACAGAATTCTAACTAGCTGCAGTGCTGTTGGATCCAATATTCATGGCAAATACTTTTGTTCCAAATGGTTAGGAAGGTTTCCATTTTCCATGTGCGTTACTTCCATGTTTTGTAGATTCACAAACATATTTTGCTTTAATATGTGGTATTTGTTTTATTGTGACAGTGAACAGTAAATTATGCCTTAAAACTGATGCTTTCAAAGCTCTGAGACCAGCCTTAGGAATGTTTCATGCAGTTCTCTGCATGTTTGCTTAATGTTTAGCTTTAAAACTGCTTATTTGTGTTTAGTATTGTGTGAGGTCAAGCCAGAAAGGTGAGGCTGCTTCCTTAAATTCACACAATCAGAGAATCACAGAATGATTGGGTTTGGAAGGGACCTTAAAGATCGTCTCACTCCAATGGAAGGCAGGGAACCTTCCATTAGACCAGGTTGCTTAATGTCCCATCCAAACTGGCTTTGATTGACAGGGGTTTATACCCCATCAAAACACGTTTCAGTCATTTATTTTGGTGTCTTTTTCTCCATTCCTTTATGAAACAACAGGTCAAATGAGGTGTATTTCCCTTGAAGGAAAAATAAATGTTGGTTTCCATGTGTGTGTGATACAAACCTGAACAAACTTTTGTCCGTGTGCTGCTTGGAAAAGTGAAGTCAGCACTCGACCACAAAGGGAATGTGTTAAAAACTATTTACTGAGGTGGAGAAGCAGCTGCAAGGTCCACCTGGCCTCAAGTATTTCCCACTTCTTTGCAAGGGTGTGACACGAGCATGGCCTCACACTCGAGGGTATCAGCAGCATCTGGGGCTGGGGGAAGTTTTCCCTCCTGACAAACTGTTCTGCTGCTGTAGAGGGAAGAGGGAGGAGATGGAAGGGGAGGACGAGGAGAGAGCACTGCCCCAGAGGGAGGGATGCAACTGCAGGAAGAACAAGTAGGGCTTAACTGAAGTCCAGGAAGAGGAAAAAAGGGTGGCACAAGGGGCTTGTTGCTCTTACCATGCAAAGGGCTGCATTCCATGAGCTGGAAGGGAACCTGCCTGGGGAAATGACACTTGGCAGGGCTGTCGTCAGCATGCCAGGCATGAGGCAGGAGCCAGCAGCAGGATCTTTCCAGGAACCTTGCCTGTCTCTGCAACCTTTAGCAGCCTCATCTCCCCTCTGTGGCAGAGGTTTGAGGGATGTGAGGGCTGTGCTGATGAGGTGATGGTTGTGCTGGTTGGGAGTTTTGGTGCTAAGACTCTTCTCAGCGGTGTGCAGGTGCCTGTTAATGCTCCAGGCTGCTGCTTGGGAAGGGGCGTTTTGCTCCCCTTTTAGTTTAGAGGGGTGGCCAAACACAAAACAAGTTAAACATCAAAAACTCATGTTGGGAGGATCCGAGATAAGCTAACAAAAGCTGGGAAATCTGGGGCTACTTTTAGTTTAATGCAGTGATTTTTACCAGCCTGGGGAGAACAGGGAGAAGGGTAGTCCCAAGGTCACTTCAAATTACAGGGCTTTGTGATGCATTGCTACTGCTAACAGAAGAGTTGAGCTGGCAGAGGAGTGTTGCAGGGGTACAGGCCTATAAAATGCATTATTAAAGAAAATCTGAGTGAAATGGCAACCAGAATGGAAAACAGCAAATAATACTTACAGCATTAGAAATTCATTTCAGTTTTATGGCCTATAGCTTGGGTATAAATATAAAGCATTGCATTAAAATTCATGATAACAGATTATAGTCTTCTCCCCTATCTGCACCACTGCAGGCTTTGTGCTTGCAAGAGATCTGTGCTGAGCAATTTGGGGGCAGGATTGATAACTCCTGTGGCAGTCAGTGGTGGCTTCCTCCATTCACCACTTCCAAAGTGGCCAACAAACAGCATCACCATGCCCAGTGACAGCCACCCAGACAATCCAGCCTGACACCAGGAATCAAATTGCTGCAGGTGCTGAGCCATGCTGGGAGGAGCTGTGCTGCTGCACAGTGCTGGGGGACATGGAGGGACAAGCCTGCCTCCCCCTGTCACTGCCAGCTTTTTGATCTTCTGCATTCTTCATGAATTATTTTCTACAGCTGTAATGTATTCTAATTCCCTTTAAGTTTATTCCAGTCGAACTGGACACGTATCTATGTGAAACAGAAGTAGCAGCAACGCAGCTAAGATTTTGTCACAGTTTTCCTTTTAAGACAGCTTTACTAATCTTCTCACTCTGTTGCTACTGGAGGTTTTTGGTGTTGTGTGTGAGAGAGACAGAGATTGCCTTCTATTTCCCAGAATTTCCTGTAAAAATCATTAAAATTGTCGAGGTGGGATGGGGATGGATGGTGTTACCCAGTGTGGGCAGGGCAGGGGTGGAGGCAGCTGCTTTTCCTGTGGCTCCAAGTTTGAAAAGCAGTCACTGTTCCTAACATGTAAGGACAGCAGGGGTAACATGTTCAGCAGCCTCTGATGGGACAGCATTTCTTAGTCAATTGACAGCTTTGAGAAACTTGCCTGAGGTATTTATTATGTTTGAACAATATTGTAAAATGTGTTTTATATCCCAGCTTCACGATTACTGGCCTGAGCTCCAAGTTCATGTAATGTTTCTTGTGAAGCTAATGTGCAGCACAGAGCTATTTTGCATTAGAATACTCTTTGATTTAGCAGTGAGAGCAGAGTGCTGCTGTAGGGAATACCTGAGCTGAGGAGTTATCTGAGTTTTCTTTCTTTGAAAAAAAGACAACAGGGTCCTTCAAAAGACAATGAACATGTTGTAGTGAACATTTTGTGAGACACGAATGGCATTAGCATTGTGATTTGGAGAGAGAGGAAAAACTCACAGTTCTGATTGTAGTGGTTTAAGGCTCTGTCCATGCCTTTACACTTCTAATTTCCTGTCCATACTGCCCAGAGAGGCTGTGGAGTGTCCCTCACTGGGGATATTCCAGAACCATCTGGTCACAATCCCATGCAGTGTGCTCTGGGATGACCCTGCTGGAGCAGAGAGGTGGGACCTGGTGACCCACTGTGGTGCCTTCCAGCCTGACCCATCCTGTGATTCTGTGACTCTCAGTGGATGTCAACCCAAGAGACATCCTCCAAAATTAATAACTCCAAAGAATTATTTAGTTAATTAGTTTTTATTTCGTTTCTCACAGCAGGCCACTGAGGGTCTCTGGAGAGCAAAGCAACTCTCTCCTGCCTATGCATGATGTGCCTGTACCAAGCCTTGTGTCTTTGAATCAGTGTTTGACGTCACAAACTCATATCGATCCGTGTCAATTCATGCATTTTACTTGCTCCATTCAGTGAGGAAACTTCTAATGGTCACCAGTTTTATCAGGATGTATTTAACACAACAAATAAAAATACTTAGCACTATTCATCAGCAGGGTGACCTCAGGATGAGCTGCCTGGAAGATTGTCCCAGTTTGGAAAGACAGGTGTCTGCCAGGGAAAGCTGGAGCCTCCCTTGGAATGGAGAAGGTAAACCCCCTCTCTCTGAATTAGTAGAATTTTAAGATTAAGGGGCTCTCAGGCAAAGAGATGGGAATAGGAATAACAGTGCTTTACTAGGAATATTAAAAATAAAAATGCAGTAATACAAAAAAAAAGCAAATAAACAGAAAAAGAAAACACTGACAGAGTCAGAACATGACCTGGCACCCTGTTGGTCAGGGGGTTGGGAGCAGTCCAATTAAGTCTTCCTGGAGTGACAGATGTGGTTCTGTTGGTGTAGAGATGATCCTGTAGAAGGGTGGAGTTTCCTCTGAAGTCCAGTGGTGGTGAGCTGGGTCTGGTCTTCCTCTCGGAATCCAGTGCAAGGAGGCTGTGCTGGTGTTCTGAATCTCAGGTTTTATCCAGGTAGGAATGTTGGGGTCCTCCCCATGGGATGATAGAATTGTTTCAGTCATGCAGTGAGCCTCGATGGCCCGTGATATCCCCTGCAGGGAGGATGGGTCCTGGAAGAGATAAAGAACACTGCAACACCTGGTTTGAAGAGCTGGCACATTAACAGAGGGCACCTGCCCCCCACCCCCTGCCCTGAGTTATGAGGAATTGGTCATGGAAGAGATGAAGAAAACACCTCCCCAACTGGTTTTAACAGCTGGCAATAGAATGCACACCTTTGGTTACATCTTGCATTGCAACCCAAGACAAGGATCTGAGCTTCAAAGGGGTGGACAGCGCTGTGGTGAGGAGGAGCACGTGCCAGTGGAAATGTCAGCACTGGCTGCATCCCTGGCTGTGCAGCTGGGTTCATTTTATACTGGACAATGCTCCTTTCTGGGAGAGGGACAGGGAATGAGTTCATCATTCAGGGGCTGCATTCAGCAGCACACAATCCCCAGTGACTCACTGCTGAAATGATGGCAGGGCAGGAAATCACAGCTGCCTCCTGTGCAGTTATCAAATATTCCCCACCACTGGCAGACACAGTCACTGCCAACACGAGCAAGAGCTGACTTTTATCCTCTGCTTTGTCTAGGTCTGAATCAAGCCCAGCACTTTTAGCCCCTCTATCTGTACAGAGAGATTAAAAAAAAAAATAAATTACTCAAGCCATATGTGACCAGCGTGGTGACAGCTCCTGTAGGCAGCAGTCAGGCAGCAGCAACAGCTCTGAGATTCATGGATGGCCCAAATTCATCCTTTGGGTCAACTTAGAACCTAAAGTTGGGGAAGGCTAATCTAGCTAATTTCACTGCTAATCAATTTAGCAGAAGCATCCAGTTAATATAGTTAAGTATTAATCCAAAATCATTTTCCTGGGCTTTCCCAAGGGCCTCCAGTATGATGTTCTTTGATGATAAAAGCTCTGTTTTTCTCCCTGTCAATTGCAACTTTGAATGCACTGTTCTGCATTTTCAGAACAAAACTCTCCAGGATGCAGAATACTGATGGTATAAAGCAGGATGAAATAAATTACATTTACTGCAGTATAGATAGTGCAGCGGACACTGTATTGCTTAATTTCTTTTCACGTTTAATTTTAAAAAATCCCTCTGCTGAGATTATATGAATATTCTTCTCTGGATGGTATTTGGTTGTCTTTTGTCAGATTTCTAGTCTAGTTTGCTGGGCATACACAATTAAAGGACAGCCTTGATTATAGTGTTATAAATGAAGTAAATATATTTGAGGCCAGGATTGGGGATAAATTCAGAAATACAGCAAAGTCTCCAGGAGGGGCAGTGATTGGATGCACTGTCTGGGTCAGTAATCTGGCTGTGGAGGGGAAGCTGGACAGTATGAGCCTTTCTCTACCAATCCTATAGCAAAATGTACAGATCAGATTCCTGGGTGAGCAAGGCTGCCCCCAGTGACAGACAAACTCAAGTGCTGGGAATGACCTCCAGACCTTCTCTTGCCCTGAAGCTCTCCAGCAGAAGTGGCATTAAGAACAAGTCCTTCTGGACCAAGTGATTTGTCCATTTTGGGGTGACTGTACCCACTGACCAGGTAATTCCCACAGTTTAGAGCTGACTGTGTCTTGGCTTGCACTGCAGCTCCCAGAGCAGATACAGGAGCTAAGAAGTGAACATGAACATCTGATCCATTATTAGTGAGAAACGAAGGATTTGTTTAATCATGGTCTGAGGAACTTTTGACATTCCTTCACAGAATCACAGAATCCTTTAAGTCGGAAAAGACCTTCAAGATCATTGAGTCCAGCCTTTGACTGATTCCCACCTTGTTCCCAGCCCAGAGCACTGAGTGCCACCTCCAGACTTTCCTTGGACACCTCCAGGGATGGGTACTCCAAACCTCCCTGGGCAGCCCCATCTAGTGCTTCATCACCTTTCCAGGAAGAAATTCCTCCTGGTGTCCAACTTGAACCTCTCCTGGCACGGCTCAAGGCTATGGCTTCTTGTTCTGCCACTATTTGCCTGGGAGAACACCCTGACCCTCACCTGGCTCCAGCCTCCTTTGGGGTATGAGCAGAACTATGAACCTCTGTAGACTTGTTAACTTTCTTTTTTTTTGTTGGTTTTTTTTTTTTGTTTGTTTGTTTTTTTTTGTTTTTCCAGTGTTCTGCAGGAACGGGTAGAGAAAGAGAGAAAATTAATTTGCTGGATGTTTGTTTTGAAGGAATTGAGATCGCCTGTCAGCCTGATAAAACAGCTTATGAATCAAAACTGGAAGTTTAAAGGGGAGAAGCAAGTGTAATGTCATCCCACATTACAGAGATGGACTAAACCCAAGGAAATGAAGGGCTCAGGAACACAACACAGCACAAAGGAAGCGTTGCAAAAGCTGCAGCTGGGACTTTTCTCTTTGGATGATCAGACAGGAACAGGACAGGATGGGTTTGCCCACACACTCTGAGCCTTAAATCCTCTCTTTTAATCTTTATCAGACACAACTATTTCCAGGGAATGAAGGCACTTGGTACAAAGGGAAGAGTGACATGACAGGAATACCTGTAAGCAGAAGCTGTTGTGCGGTTTTGATCATTTTGCTGCTCTAAAAAAACCCCTCATCTTCATGCATCTTTTCTTTCAAGATATAACCATAGTTGTATCTCTCATTCTGTCTAGTTACTTGTTAACACTCACTTCTCCAGATCTTTGTGTTTTCCAGCTGCTACAGATGGGGCATGCTGTGGTGCCAGGCAGCCTTTGCATGTTTTGGGCTTCCCTGCGTGGAACAAGAGAATAAACTGAGCTATAAATGGGGAATATAACACAGTGCTATATGGGAGAGAATAGGGTGCGATTGTGGGGTTGTTGGAAAGGTATTTATTGAGTCTTAGAAAGTGAAACTGCAGAAACAAGTCATACTCTTCACATGGATTTTGGATTTTTTTTTTTCCAATTTTTATTACCTAGTAGTTCTGGAATCTTTAAGGAAACCAAGAGAAATCAGCAGGCTCACCAATCCAAGAAGCAGTTTTTTATAAACATGTCAGATGGTGACCAAACTGTGTTCAATTGCAAATGCACCCAAGGAAGCAAGAACACACCTACGAGAGAAACCACAGGCACCATCTGTCTTTATTTAGGAAGTGCAGTCTTCCCACTTCTTCCCCTTTCTTTCCACTCCCTTCCTCTCCAAATGACTTTCAACTATCAGACTGTCCTTGAATAAAACTCTCTAGTTCTGCCTCAACAGGTTTCAGTGCAACAGCAACAAAAAAAACTTATTTTTTTTTCTCCCTTATCATTGTGAAGTCATCTAGCTACTGATATGAAATGTCCACCTTTTGCATGCTGTAAATGCCTTTTTTCTTGGTGGGGAAGCAAGTTGTGGGAGACAAGGATCACAGCCGATATTTCTTAGAATTCTTATTATTCATTAAGCTGCTATTAGGGATCAAAACAAGCTGTCATTGTTAATGACAAATAACTATTCAGAGAGCACACTCACTCCAGCAGTGGGCTTGCACCAGCACGGAGCAGACAGCTCCCCCCTGGAGCAGAAGCTTTGGGGCCATTTACAGAAGCAGAGGGTTGTATTGATATCCTGGTGGCTCATGTGTGCATGTGACCTTGAACAAACACAGCAAACTCTTGGTTTATCAATCGTGTTTATCAATTCTTGCAGGTTCAAAAAAGGATCATTAGCCCCCAGGGCTCATCACTGCTCAGGAAGCTTTCACTCCTTACATTCTCGGCATGTATTTTTATTTTTGGCATAATGTTGTCTTGCAACTTCTTTTTCCACCTAAATTTACAGGCACCTATAGCACCCACTCCCATGGAAAGGGCCTTTATGATGCTGAAGCTTTACATTGTAAAGTTTACTGCATATTTTATTAACCTTAAGAAGCAATACATTAATGACATGCAAGCAGAGAGAAACAGTGACAGTCATCACATTCATCCATCCATCACCTCTGCCCAAACACTGTGCTGCAATGAGCAGCATAAGCTTGCAAAACATTTCTTCAAACTGTGCCACATCAGTAAAATTCCTGCAGGTTTGAATGGCAGGATTGACCCCCTGACTGCTTTCAAGGGGCTGTAGCTGTTCTGGGTGAAATGGCCAGAGCAAACAGATCCACCCTCACCCCAGCATTTTTCTCCTTCCTTAAAAGTGAATCAAAGCCAGCACCATTAAAAAAGTTTAAAATACAAGAACTGATGTGAAAAGGCATACTTATCAATAACATTTGCCCTATCCTCTTGATACTCAAATACTGAAAGTTTGAAAAAATTGTCACTAGACAGAAAAATGATGTGTTTATGCTCTCTGAATTATGGAGTGAGGACTGGCTTTGCATATTTCCCACTCCCACAATTTTTCCCCTGTACTTGGCACTGGTCAGGCTGCACCCTAAATCCAGTATTCAGTTTTGGACTCCTCCCTACAAGAAAGACATTGAGGGGCTGGAGGCTGTCCAGAGAAGAACAGTGGAGCTGGGGAAGGGTCTGGAGCACACCAGGAGCAGCTGAGGGAGATGGGGGTGGTTCTCCTCCTGGAGAAAAGGAGTATCAGGGGAGAACTTATTTCTTTCCATGACTACTTTGAAAGAAGGTTGTATCCAGGTGGGTGTGAGTCTTTTCATTCAGGAAACAAATGTCAAGATAAGAGGCAGCCAGGGGAGGTTTAGACTGGATATTAGGAAGAATTTCTCCATGGAGAGGGTGGGTAAGCATTGAAACAGGCTTCTCAGGGAAGTGATAGAGTCACCATCCCTGGAAGTGTTCAAAAAACACATGCATGTGGCACTTGGGGACATGGTTTACTGGTGAACATGGAGGTGGTGCTGGGTTGATGGTTGGACTTGATGATCTTAGAGGTCTTTTCCAACATTATAATTTCTATGATTCTAAATTGCTCCATTTCACAGGTAAAACTCCTTCGTATGTGAAAATGGTTTTCCAAACATCTCTGTCTTGGCTGGACTTTCTTGGCAAGAAGAGGGAAATAAAGGTGATGTTGAGGAGACCAACAGGGTGACTTTCCTCGGCAGATACTCTGTTCAAGGTTAGAGAAAACTTGTTGAATAATGGAGACACTCTCTGATCTGGACAAGTCAGGAAAGGGAGGAGCAGTCCTGGATGAACCTAACAGCACCCCAAGCCATCCTCAAGATTATTGTGGAAACTGAGGACAAGGAATGTTTGCCTTGTTTGTGATGCTTACGGTGCAGGGTGGTTGTGCTGGATAACCCTGCAAAGTACAAACACAGCAGCTTTCTCTAAGAAGGTCCTTGGAAGATAGACTTTGTGACAGAGTATACTTTGGATTACAGAAGGAGGGAAAACTGTTCCTGTTTCTCTGCTGCTGGAGTCTGCACACACCCTGGTAGAAGCCACTAGTCCTATTTTTGTGAGTCTTTGTAAAGGAAGTAAAACAGAGAGGAGAAAAGGCAATTTAAGAGGTACTGCTGGAGTGTTACTGGAGAAAGAGAAGAGCACATTTTTCTACAAAATAGAGGTGGTACCTGGAATTGGAGAAAAGTGCTCGGTTTAAGCCTGGGAAAACAAATCCCCATGGCACATGTGTGAGTGGCTGCTGTGTTTGGTGAACACCAAGAGACATGACTTTTATATGTTTTTCCTGAGGCTTGAGTGACTACTCAAACAACATCTGTTTCACTGTCCTTGTTTACCACCAGAGCATCATGACAGAATAATGGGCTCCAAATAATTCAGTTCTTTCCCTGTTCCTCTATTATGTGGGACATGTCCTTCTCTGCAGTTTTAGAGCCAAAACCTAGGGAGTGAATATGGAACCCACTGCTTTCCTTTTAGGCTTTTTCCTGCAGTGTGTTTGCACATCCATGGGATGATCTTGGATATCCTGGCTTAGAAGAGGAGGTTCTGCCTATGCATATATATCATATTCCAACATTTTTTGCATTTTACAGCATCCACAGCTTTCAAGTGACATTTGTCATCTCCTTGGTAAGGCGGGAACAAAGAAAACAGTAGAACTAAAAGGGAAATGTTTTCACTTTTTGCACATTTTCTTCTTTCAGAAGAAGAGTCCAGGTTCACCCAGTGGAGCTCTAAGGAAATACAGGGCAACCAAAGGAATGCAAAAAGTTTCAGTGATGTCCATAGAGGAGATTTCTGCCTCATTTTTATTTCCTTCCTACCAAACTAGTGACAAGGCACATCTTTACTGCATGAGACTCATGCCCAAACTAGAAAGGAAAGACTCTCTTTTCCCAAAATTCCATTCTAAATTAATTTCCCAACAAAATTTATTATAGGTAATCCAGCTGTTAGCAGACCACCAGAATGAAGCAGTTCACATAAAGCTCTGAACAAGACAATCAAGGGTGTTTGTGCTCTTTTCCAAGTCCTTGTTTTCCAAGCCATTTGCATGAGATTTTACTGCAGTCATATTTCCTGAGACCCACCTCTTCACAATAATTTACATTCTTCTCCAACAAACCATACCACTGGGAGCCTTGCAGAAATCCTGAAATCAAATCCCCCATTTATTGACTTTCAGCTTGTGGAATTGGCTCTGTTAATCTGCTAAACTGGTTCTTCCTCATTGCCTTTTTAGCGAGTAAAGACTAGATTCATCAGATTCCAAACTTCCAGAGTCTTTGCCTGTCTTTTCAGTTTGAGACCTCTGCTCTCTGCAGATCATTCACGAGCGTCCAAGAGAGCTGTCTTCTACAGCTTGTCCTTCCTTGGTGGGTCTGTCCTTGGTGACAGAAACATGTCCTAGTCTCTTGTTCATGCTGTCACTCCTCCAAAAAGCCTTTTCTCCTTAATGGAATCTCACTCTTTCCAAGTGTTGACAAAACACAGACCCATGTCTCTGAAACGTGACTTGCTTTGTCCAGAGAATGTCCACACTATGTGATACAAATTCTTCCTTTAACTTGGCGCACAGAAGGTGAAATTAAACCACAGAACAGTAGAAGTGTTTCCTGGAAGGGACCTCTGGATGTCACCTGGCCCAGGCTCCTGCCCCTGCAGAGCAGAATGAGCTCCACCCCTGAGTCAGTGCAGCTGTGGCTTTGCCCATCCAAGCCCTGATGAAGAATTTCTGGTGCTTCTGGGTGACCTGTCCCAGTGCTGCCCTGCTCTCCTGGAGAGAAGATTTTGGCTATGTCATCCTTGTCAAAATGTTCATCAAGTGGTTGTTGAGTGACAGAGTTCAAGGAGTGTTTTAGGACAATGCTCTTGGGCACAGGGGATGGTGCTGTGCAGGGCCAGGAGCTGCACCCCCATGATCCTTATGGATCCCTTCCAGCTCAGCATATTCTGTGGTTCTGTGATCTACCGCATGATCTCAGATCCTCCCACCATCATTTTAAACAAGCTTAGTTCCCTGAGCTGATGTAGGCCTCCCTCAGCTGATGTAGGTCCTGAGCCATCTTTTTGTCCTCCACTGGGCCACCTGCTTTTTCTCCTTCTGAACTGGGGTGCCCCAAGCTGAACACAGTAAATTCAGGTGTGGTCTGACCACTGCTGAACAAAAGTTCACAAGTTCCTTTGATCCCCTGACCTTGCTTCTCCAGTGCAGCCAGGCACATGGCTTGTTTTATTTGGGTTGAGGCCACACTGGTGTCCACCATGACAAATAAATTTCAGCTGCTGCAGAGCCAGTTGCTCCTCATTTGGTACTGATGCACAGGGTTACTCCATCCCAAACTGCAGAGCTTTGTGTTTCTTTAACCCCATAAGGTTTCTGTTCACCATGACCACAGGGTTTTTCCCCGCCTCTCTCCTGGGAAGATTGCAAGGAAGCCAGACAGGAAACCTTTTTCAGGAACTGTAGTAACAGGACAAAGGGGAATGAGTACAAAGTGAAGTAGGCCAGGTTTAGATTGGATATTGGGAAGAAATTCTTGACTGTGAGGGTGGTGAGGCCCTGGAACAGGCTGCCCAGAGAGGTTGTGACTGCTCCAGCACTGGAAGAGTCCAAGGCCAGGTTGCAACCTGGGATAGTGGAAGGTGTCCCTGCCCATGGCAGAGGGTAGGAACAAGATGATCTTTCAGGTTCTTTCCAACCTAAACTATTCTGTGATTCTTTGATTTCTCCCCTGCCCACGCATCCCTGCTGTGGATGGGTTTGGCAGGGAAGGGGAAGAGGTAATGTTCCACATCTGTTGCATCCCTCAGAAAACCACTCTCCTGTGGCCCAGAATGCCAAAGGTATTTCTGTGCCTGGGAGTCTGGCTGGTGTCTCCTGTGGTTTTTTTGGGAGCACAGGGCTCCTGGGTGCCATGCTCAGCAATATTTTAGCCCTGCACACTGTCCAAGCTGAGGGAGCAGAGGGATTACCCAGCTGTGTCCTGTCTGCATGGGCAGAGATGTTTGTGCTATCAATAGTCCCTGGGAAATTCAGCTGTTAGTGAGCAAAACGTGGCTTCTCCACTGTGCTGTGGGTAATACACTCTATTGATCAGGATTCTTCACTAAAGCACTGGTAAAATGTCTGATGACATGTCTGAGAGAGGAGTGCCTGGTGCCTTTGGTCCCTCCCACATTGGACTGAAATGCCCTCTGCACTCAGAGAACCTAAAGCACTTTTGACAGCTGAACACAGTCTGTGCAGCTCTTCCAAAAATGTTTGGGGTGTACATCTTGTTATGATTCTATGAAAAGATCACGAGCAGCTTTTTAATGAAGCCTTTGTTTTGGATGCAGCGTGTTGTATAATAAAGCTGAAAATAGTTGTGGATTTTTTTTTTTCTGGGTCAGCTGTCTGTCATTTCTGCTGGTTTCCATATTCCTGCTGATTCCTCTGTGAAAACTGAAATTATAGAAAGCACACTATATGAATAAACAGATCAGTCAGGTTGCTTTCATTAAAGTTTTAAGGGTTTCACTGTCCACAGGCTCTGTAACTTTTTCTGGTATTTTACTCTTCAGCTCCCTGCTCTTGGTTCCTCCTTTTCTTTCTTTGGTCAGTCTGGGTGAGTGATCTCCACATCTTTGTGTGGACTGCTACTGGAAATATACTTTTCCACCCATCCTCCAGTCAAGGTGTTGCTCAAACCACCCATTTAGAAGTCTTCCTCTCAGTATAAAATTATCAGTTTACAATTTTATCCAAACCCTTTCCCATCCTGAGCTTCCTCCATACCCTCTTTTCCTGGTACACAGTTCTCATGGAAAAAAATCCATTCTGACTTTCTGTTTTCTGGGGTAAAAATCCTACGTGTCTATAAAACTGTACTCTGAGATATGAATCCTGCACAGTGGCCTCTATAAAAAAACCTTTTAAAAGCTTTTATGAAAAAAGCATCACCAGAACAGAGACACATGGGGGTTTTTGACTATGCCTCAGCCTTCTGAGTGAATAGAAATGAAAGAATAAATGCCAAAGATGATGAGTATGAAACTACAGTACTTAAGATATTGTTAAAATAATAGGTGAGGCTAAAGTAATATATGTGTTTCTCTCCTTTGTATACAATTATTCTACACAATGAGTGAGAGAAGCTGGGCAACAATGTCATGGTTTGACACAGAAGAAAACAGGGATTTTATTTTTAACTGCACTGCCTCTTGATCCATTTGTGATAATGTCAGGAGTTCCAGGAGGGCTGCAATTCCATGTGGTGACAAACAGCCTGGCAAAACCCTGCTGGCGCCTATTCTGCAGCAGGAATAGATGTAGGTGTCTATTTGGAAACACTGCACTTGTGGAATGCCTTTCAAGTCCCTTTCCCTGCACCCTGGGAAGTTGTCCCCATGCCCCATTGGAGCAGTGGCCTCACGCTGCCGTAGGAAGAAATGTGAGATGAGAAAAAAAAGTCACAGTTTCCCCTTCCAGAGATGCTGCTGCATCAGGCCTTGATCCTGTAAATTCTCTTGAGGAGAAAGTGCAGGCCAAAAATAAGGGATTCTTCATCAAAACGAGGGGAATCTGGTCCACAATAAAATTGATTTGGCTGATTTAGGAGGTACCACAAAGTCTATGCAAATAACACGATAGAGAAATTTATGCCTGGCACGAAGTCCTGAAATCTTATTTCTAAGGAAGCAAAGGCTGTAAAAGAGAAGATGAAGGCACCTGTGAAGATTTCTCAAGTGAAACTTAGAACTGAGTCTTTATAGGATATTTGTGCATAAAATAAAACGTAGTATGTTTTCTTCCAGATGTGATTTGCAAGTATAACACAACCCTCAGTTTGCTGACTCTCATAAGGACTCCCATTGTGGAGCATCTTTGCTATTTCAATAGATTGTCTTGGCTGAAATTTCAATCAGACCAATCTGAAAGTCCTTAGAAAAGATTAATGGAGTCCTTTCATTGTGTCTCAGAAGCTGACTGCAAATTTTGAAATGATTTTCCTGTCTAGACGCAGATACCAACAGTTTTCCTGAGGTTTTGATTCTTCTTCCTACAATCAGTGACTTGAGGACAGCGGGTTTTATAAAACAGTATTCAAGAGGCCTAATTAACACCACGATTGCATTTTGATGTTAGAGGTGATGTCTTCATTGCTTTATATTCACAACAGCCATAGCCTGCTCTTCCAAGTTAATGGCACATGGGATACTTAAAATCCAAAGGAACAAATTTCCCGTCTTTTTTTCATATGTTGGACAAGTTCTTTCCAGCTAATTCTGGGTTGTATCTGTGTTACTCCCTAATTTTTGACATAGTTCATATCTTGTTTTGAAATATTTGGATTTACCATACTTAATTTCTATAACTCCTCCTGCTACTTTTAAGTTTAAGCATATTTGACTGTATGCATTCAGTCAATGATATAATCACCACAGTTAATTGAAATGGTTGGTATTTTCAAGATCACTGTGAAATACAAAAGTTTGAAATAAGAAAAACTCCAGAGCATTTTCCACTTTTTTTTTTTTTTCTTTTGTGAACATTTCTGTCCATTACTCAGTACCTCTGGGGGATAATTTTGAATTCTTTACAATTTTGTTGGAAAAAAAAAACCAACTCAGACTGTAGATATTATTTTAAGTGGCAGCATTTTCTGTCTTTCTAACAACCCTCCTATTTGCAATTTGGGGATGGTATGGATCATCAGCTTTCACTTTTTGCACAGTAGACTGCAAAACAGCTACTCTGTGTATTGAACACAGAAAATTCAAGCTGGTGATTGTTTCTATAGAGAACTTCATTTTGAGAAGCTGTGCCTACCCACTGGAAATTTCTGTTTCCTCTAATAGTTCACAATTTCACTATTTTCCTATTACATATCCAGTGGCTATGGATCCCATTTGCTTTTTACTTCTGCCAACACAAAAAGACTTCATCATCCTCTCCCTCATTCACATATCTCAGGCTTTACTTCAGTTCTTGTCTTAACTTTCTCAGGACATACAGCAAGTGTCTCAGTTTTGTCATTAATACTCTTTTGATTTTTAAAAATATCTTTCATTCACTGCGTGAAAAGACTTCAGAGCATTTACCAGAATCTGTACTAAGAGCATTTATTTCAGAGGAATATAGGAATTCATGGATGCAAACAATAAATCAAATTCTGATAATCTCTAACCCACCTCATCAATCACTGCTGCGTTTTCATTTTGTACAAGGTTAATATACACGACTGTGTACATGTATAAAGATAAAATAATAAAATAGTTTGGGATGGAAAGGATCTTGAATGAAATGAACAATATCAATTGGTTTATTCCATGTCCAAGGAGCCATTTCCCTATTTTAAACCACTATTAATCACACTGCTTAATACTCCAGGGTAATATTCTTGTAGAGTATATGGATATTTTCTTCAAATACCAAAAGTTCCTTGTTACTCTATTCTTGTAGCTTTAACTTGTATGTTTATCAAATGCACCTCAGAACTAATCAAATACAGTCCAAGTGAACAAAATTAAAACAGCAGAACCAATCAAACTGTCTGCTGAACTTTGTAATATTATGTTCCCATATCTTAGCATTTACCTTTAAATGAAAGGGAGTATGTTGAACAGTCATTCAAAGCTAAACCAAATATTGGAAGCCTGCTGTGTCTCTTCTTTCCCCCAAATTACAGACAAAGTAGCTTTCCAAACAGCTCTACTCACTGAAAAAATTGAAATCAGATATCCCTGCAATGTGTTTCACTTGTTAATGAGCATGTCCCATCTGAAGGATGATGCACATTCACAATTTTCCCAGTTTATACTTTTTAGTATTTTCTTCCTAATCCCAGAAATAATGTAGATAAAATGTATATATAACTGATATAGGAGCCTTTGTGTTACAGGAACACATTAGAGGGGGTTGAGTATAACTGTTCTATATGGACCAGATTCTGCTGCTCTGTAAATTGGTTGCTTTCAAGGGTAGACATCAGGGTCCTGGGGGTGCTGAGAAACCTGAGTAACCCTAACTGGCCTCATCTGGGACCCATGTCTGTGGGGTTGCAATGCATGATGTAACCAAAAGTGTGTATTCTATTGCTGTCTGATAAAACCAGGTGTTGCA
>VZSR01000920.1:12980049-12992157 GCA_013398615.1 Brachypodius melanocephalos
TGTGTGCACTGGATTGCCAGAGGAAAACCAGCACCCATCTCAGCACCACTGGACCTTCAGAGGAAAACCTCACCCTTCTACAGGATCGTCTCTGCTCCAACAGAACCACATCTGTCACTGCAGGAGGACTGGATTGGACTGCTCCCAACCCCCTGACCAACAGGGTGTCAGATCGTGTTCTGACTCTTGTCAGTGTTTTCATTTTCGTTTTTTTCCTCTTTTTGCACTACTACATTTTAATTTTTTGATAATTCCCATTAAAGAACTGTTATTCCTATTCTCACATCTTTGCCCAAGAGCCCCTTAATTTTAAAATTCTACTAATTCAGAGGGAGGGGCTTTACATTCTCTATTCCAAGGGTGGCTCCTGCCTTCCCTAGAAGACACCTGTCTTTTCAAACCAAAACAGTATGGAAATCAAAATTCAGCCTTGCAGTGAGGTGATGTGAAAGCCTTTCACAGTAAAAGAGCATTGCCAATTGCTGATATTGGCAAATGTTAATTTTATAACCATCATGAGTAATTGAAATAATGCAATCTGCTTTAGTTAAAATATTCCCTGTTATTATTATTATTCCTGCAGCCCCCAGAGGTTTAGATCAGGACCGTTCCAGGCTCCTGTGTGAACACAGAGTGGGAGACCAGCTCTGATCCTGAGGCATTTTGTGCTAAAAAATGAAAGGTCGAGGAGAGGGAAAATCATCACCTTTGCAGGGAAGGAACACCAAGATGTAAAAGGTCAAACTGATGCCAATCAGAATTATACAGATTGAGTTGATCCAGCTCTGGCATGAGGAAGCAGATGGAATGACCTTTTAATTTCTTTCTGGCACTTTATAGTACTGGGGTTAATTGGTTTTTTTGGTTTAAGGGTTTTTTTTGTGGGTTTTTTTTTTGTTTGTTTATTTTGTTTTTAGGGCTCATATTTTGAGTTCATTTGATTAGAGAGGTGGTTGGGGTGTGGGAATGGAAATGGGAGAAAAAATGGGAGAGACTGGGATGTGGTGAAGATCCTGGGTGGCTGCAGAGCTGGGGAACTTTGCTGCTGCGACTGTGAGTCACTTTAGCTCCACAAGTGCTTAAAGAAAGCTGCTGAGTGAACACAGATTTGTTGTATTTATTTCTTTATTTATTCCTATTTAAAGCAGATTTGGGTTAAGACAGTGTTTGTTCCTGATTTGGCAGAAAACCTGGGATGACTGTCGGCTTTTTCAAGAACATGGTAAGACCTGCCTGAGACACAGTGCAGCAAAACTGAAATGACAGTAACCTGTGTCACTGGGAGGTTTTGAGACCTTTGCTTTCTCTGAATGTTTTTGATTGCAAGGCCAGGGTTAAGGACATTCTGCATAATTTCTTTTGGCAGACCTACATTCTGCAGAAAAATAGGTTTCTCAGATCCTTTTTCCTCTTAAAGACCTCCCACGAAACTCTCTGGTGTACACAGAAATACCTGTGAACAATGCCCATCTATCACCTTTTAAGAAGTTTCACTCACCCATCACTCAAATATTTAATCCCCCTAAGCTTTCTCCTGTTCATAAAGTTTCCACTGAAGATTTTCCATTGCTTAGAATCCTCCTGCCCTCCTGTCCTGGCTCAGATGAGGAGTCACCTGCAGGCACAAGTCATTCAGTAGCTTTTGCTTTTCCATCTGGGTGTAATGGCAACGTATTTTCAGTGCTAGAGCAGAGGGATTTGATATTCCTGCATGTAAACCTGGAAAACTGCCTGCAGCTGCAGCAGGATAAAATTTGAGTCAGTGCTGGCACATTGGTGGTTCACAAGGTGGTGGTGAACTTGAATTATTCCTGTTGCACAAGAAAATTCTTTTCTTGCATAGAAAAGGAAAATGGTGTTTTAGAGAGCTGGTGGTGATGCCTTCTCATGTTTGGCATACTCTTTCTCTGTCCAAAAACCAAAAATAAACAAAAATAACTCACTTTGAGGCAGATTTCTGAAGATAAAGCTCTGTTTCTCACCCCAGAGCAATGAGTCAAGCTGAGCCCTGCAGAAAGGATGGGGCAGAACCCTGAGCTGACCCTCCCAAGCCCTGTCACAGTCCAGGGGATCCTGCTGGGACTCTGCAAGACACGACCAACACCTGCCCAGATGTGGGGCCTCCTGTGCCCCATCACAGCTCTTGTCACTGAAGATGGGTATGGAAAATGTGCTGGCTGATGGAGCAAAGCTCATTTGGCACACATTGCAGAGGAGCTGGTTATCTGGAGTAATTCTCTGCAGCATTCAGTCCTGCATTATTGCCTCAGTGGAGTGACAATGTGGGGGCAGAGCCAGCAGCTGCTGGCCAAAATTCCCCCCAGAGGTTGCCATCATCCACCAGGGCTTTGGTGGCTGTTTTCAGTATCATATCTCCTTCCTTGAGTTCTCTGCTCACCCCACAGCCTGGACACTGCTCAGCCTGTGACTCTCGAGCATTTTTATCCTTTTTTCAGGGGTCCTGCATTTTCTAATGAAAGGAGAAAGCTCTATTTGCTTGGTGGATTCACAGCTTGAGTGTCTGCCATCACATCAGCCTGTTCTTTCCACGAGCATTAAATTAACTTCAAAAAGAGCCAAAGAGTTTTATGAGCGAAGCCCATCTTTTCATGGGTGTGCCAATACACAGAAACAGTTATTTCACATCTGGGATCTCTCTGTATGGTAAGTATACATAATTTTACAACTCATCCACCTTAATAGGTGCCCAAGAATGCTGAAAATAGGACCATAAATTTGTAAGAGGTAAAACGTTTGCACAGAAAAGGAAAATTCTGAAAAAATAAGCAAGGTCTGGGATGTTCTGGCACCACTTTGAAAAAGATATTAAAAACCCCAATCCTGCCTTTTATTTTATGACTGTGTATAAGAAAGCTGAAAAATTCCCAACTTCCAGTAAAAGATAAAAGATTAAAAATATACTTCTCCTCATTTTGTAGAAAACCGCTCTGTTAAATCTAAAATTTAAATCGTAGTGTTTGATTATCAGCGCTCACCAAGAGGATTACAGAACAGTCATTAAATCTTATTACAAAGCGAAGTGCAGAAAGTAATTGCACATATTTGTAAGTAGCTTAGAATTGATTAAAAATGCATAAAGGAAAAACTGGGAAGTTTTCTGCAGGCTCAAGGCTGCTAACCCCTCTGGGTAAACACACAGCAGCTCATCCCACCAAGAACCTTCTCTGCATCCCCGTGGTGTGGAGAGGGGAGGATTTCTCCCTGGTTTGAGGACAAGGGCTCTGCACATGGGATCCTTCGAGTTGCTGCGAGCTACGGGAGATAGGGAATGCCTGCAGTCATGTTTAAAACCGGGAAGCTTTAGGAGAAGTTTAATTTAAGCTGTTCCTTGGGGCTAAGCCTCCCCTTCCCCACCCCCCGCCCTCCTCTGAAGGCCGCTCCGAGGCTGCATTTCCAAAGCCGTGTGTGGGGAATTAAGCGCTCCGGTTCCGTGGATGTTAATGTGATTTTGTGAGCGAAATCTGTGAGCAAATATCCTCCTCTCCACACGGCGCTGAGCCTGTGCTCTGCTCCGAGGGTCTGTGTGTGCTCCTTGTGAGCAAAGGAGCTGTGCCAAAGCAAGGCAGCTTCAGAAGCACGTTTAGCTGTGGGTGAGTTGGAGGCACACGGGATTTTGGCTGGTTGTTGGTCCTTTGGGATGGTGGGTGAGGAATATTCCCAGGAGGTTGGGATGGGTGAGGTGAGAAGGACATTGAGGGCCTGGAGCGTGTCCAGAGTGGGGAATGGAGCTGGGGAAGGGGCTGGAGAGTCAATCCTGTGAGGAAGGGCTGAGGGAGCTGGGAAAGGGGCTGAGCCTGGAGAAAAGGAGGCTCAGGGGGGACCTTGTGGCTCTGCACAAGTCCCTGCCAGGAGGGGACAGCCGCGGGGATCGGGCTGTGCTGGCAGGGAACAGGGACAGGAGGAGAGGGAACGGCCTCAGGCTGGGCCAGGGGAGGTTCAGCTTGGGCAGCAGCAGGAATTTCCCCATGGAAAGGGTGCTCAGGCCTTGGCAGGGGCTGCCCAGGGAGCTTTGCAGTGCCCATCCCTGCAGGTGGCACCTGGAGGTGGCACTCAGTGCTCTGGGCTGGGGACAAGGTGGGGATCAGGCACAGCTGGGACTCAGTGATCTTGGAGGTGTTTTCCAACATTCTGTGATTCTGAGTGTACTCACCCTTTGGATGACACAGGACAGAACAACTTGAGCACCTTTCCACCCTCCCCTGTGCTCAGCTGTGGGATGCTGAGCCCACAAATCAGCCTTTTCCTAAGCCAGGTGTGTTCAGAACACAATGCAAGCATAGCCTGATCCTCTGCAACCCTGGCCTCAGCATGCAACTTGTTATTTTTAACTTCCCATTTCAGCTACTCACACATCTTCCCTGGCAGCCTGCAGAATATTCCTGAAATGCTGCATTGTGTCACGGTTTGCCTTTCATTTTGGATTCTTTTTTTTTTTTTTTCCTCCACCAGAGTGGTAGGTGGTGTTTTGGAGAAGATGGAGGTTTTTCCTTGCTCGCTGTTTTTTTCTCTCTTTTTATAAACAGTGCTTTCTCTGACGTAAATCATACAAACCTCTTATTTTTCAAACTTTTTGGGGAGAGAGCAGGGCCTGTGCATGGGAAGAGAAGGGATGTGCAGAGAACTGAAGTGGCTGGACAGTGACAGAGCTGGGGCTGGTAACTTTAACTTCTGGGACTGAGGCACAGAGAGTCATGGCCTAGAAACTGCAGTGCAGTTTTTCTAGAGGACCTTTTTGATCCCAATCCTAGAGCCAAGGCAGTTTGGTTATTGCCTGCCGTGCCCAAATCTGGGGATGTCACAGTGAGGACATGTTGAGTTTCTAATTACACCGGTCCTGTATTGATAAATTTACACCAGTTCGTCGTATTTTCCTATTACAGTTCTAACAATCATGTGAGAACAGAACTGAAGAGATTACAAAAGATTTTGCTGTTCTGTATTCATTTAAAACATCTGTAAGGGCTTTTGGATAATCTCTATTTGTAACTAGGAGAAAAATGCACATTTTGTCAACTTATCTTCAGCTCATTGCATGGGACTAGACCTGGGTGGCTGTCCTTCAGATTAATACAAACATAGGAACTAAAGCACTACATAATGAGCTGAGAATATATCTCCCAGAGTTTACTATTGATTTACTGTCCCAACATTTCTGAGAATTACCCAGTGCATAATCTATAGAACCAAAAGATTTCTCTGCGAGTTTGCTGCTATTTCTTAAGGTTTTATCTCAAGCCTTGAGATTTTTTTTTTTTTTCCCTAAAAGCCATCTAAGAATCTTAGTTTTCTTTCCGTACCAAGAAAGTTTCTTGCTTCAAGGAGTGTAGAAGAAACTCTGAGATGTGAATGTCGGGGAGCAAGGAGTAAGGACCACGGAGATGGCACTGGTCACCTCACTAAGAGGTGCTGTCCTGCATGGTCTGGACATTGACACTTTAGACACACCAGGACCTCGAGGGGTGCCAGCTCCAACAGACACAACATTTTGTTGCTCGAACAAGGTGATAAGGGGAAGACAAACCACAAAAGACAGGCAATTAGCAGCATAGAAACCTTTCGGTTGCTATGATTGCAACAGGGTAAAGTCTTGAATTAATTCCAAAAGTTAGCCTGGAGGCCCTTCTCAGACCCCGTGGGCTTCTTCAGTCTATAACATCAGAACTCAGAGGTTATCCCACATCTTTTTGCTTGTTGCTTGTTACAGGTTCTCCTCGACAATCCTGAAAAGCATCTATAAAAATGGCTTTTCCTTGGAGTTTCTCCAAGTTCTTGCCATGCTGGTTTTTTTTGTGACTCAGGAATGGGAACTCCTGTAACAGGCTGGTTTGTTTGTATGTACAGAACTTAGAAAACATGTCTGTTCTATTTCAAATTCTCAATCCATTTGTCCCTGTTCAGAAAGCTCCAGCTTGACTTGTGACTTCATGTTTTGTAGCAGATCAGAGATTTCTTGGCCCTTTAGCACTCTCTGATTGTTGCTCAGCTTGATTTCAAATCTACTTTCCTTCCTTTCCAGTCAAATCTCAAAGCAGTGAAAGAATTCCTACAAAACCCCAGAACTGAGTTTGCCTTGACAGGCAGCTGGGAGAAGCCAGAGACCAGGTGTTACTATTGAAAGGGATATTTTCAGAATGCTTTAGTGCCTGATTTAAGAAATCTTTTCTGTCCAGAAACATCACTTCAGCATGTTTCAAGCACATGGTGAAGCCATGGAAGTCAGAATGTTTCTGTTCATGTGCCTGAGCGTGATCCTGAATCTTGTCCTTTGCTGGTGAGAAGGATTCCTTGTTATTGTTTTCACTGCTCTGCATTTTTCTGTGCTCACTTACACCATCATTTGTTTATCAGCAGCCAAGTAAACTTAAGGCAAACTGCAGTTTGTTTAATCACTGCCTTGAGAAAACTGTAAGCTGATCCTTGTATAAATGAGCAGGCACTAGAATTTGCTTTAGCAGTTTTCAGTCCCTTTGGTAATGCAGAAATTTTCTTTGATTTTTGCCAAGTTTTTTTTTTTTATATATTTTTTACAGTCAGTGTTTTTAGGTAATCACTATTTAGCTGGCTTATGTTCTTGGATTTTCCTTTTCTTCCCCCCTCCCAGGAGATAAACCCAATAAAATCCTCCCCTATTGAAGTCAGTGGCAAAACTCCCACTGAAGCCAGGGTTTTATTCAGCCAAAGAGTTTCTTGCAAATAAGGTATTTAGATACTGCACTCTGGGGTGATATTCATAAATTTAATGCTGTCTCCTCAAAATAAAAATCCGTATATGTTAGTGAGCCGCTGTGTGTCTCCCACAGAAGTGCTTCTTCTTAAAAACCTATTCACTGTCCTGGAGCCTAATGCTTTCACCAAAATCCATAGGATAGCAGTGAACTCGGCTGCCCTGGCTGCTTTATACGGTGCCAATAACATTGTCTGTGGTTTGAAAAGAAAAATAAACAGAAAACTCCCACAAATGGGAAGGCTGCCTTCCTGCCTGGACAGGTGGGACACATTCAGATATGTTACACTTGTGTAAATCTGAGCCAGACAGTGGTGCCAGACATAAATTTCTGAATCTGTGAGAGCCTTTGAGGTCCCAGTATCACTGAGATTGGAAGAGACCTTTGGGATCATCGAGTCCAAGCTATGCCTAATCCCACCTTGACCCCAGCCCAGAGCTCTGAGTGCCACCTCCTGCCCTTCCTTGGACACCTCCAGGGATGGGGACTCCAAACCTCCCTGGGTAGCCCTTTCCAATGCTTGACCACTCTTTCCATGAAAAAAGTCCTCCTGCTATCCAACCTGAAACTCAAGGGCAGCTTGAGGCCATTTCCTCTTGTCCTGTTCCCTGGGAGCAGAGCCCACTCCAATCTGGCTTCAGTCTCCTTTCAGGCACAGAGCAATAAAGTCTCCCCTGAGCCACATTTTATCCAGGCTAAACCCCCTCTACCCCCTCAGCAGCTCCTTATTTCACTTATAGGTAGCTTTAATCAGGTACTGACCCTGGAATTACTCCTGCAGGAGCCACACTTTGCACTCTGAGAATTTTCCAGTGCTGGTCTCACAATGTTTGAGTTTCTCTCTGATCCCAGAGTGAAGATCTCCAGCTCACCAAAGGCCTCTTGTGGATGAGGTTGCCCAAAAGGAAAGAATTTGTCCCCAGGCAATGGAAATTTCAGGTGACAGGGTGCAGCAGGGACCTGTTTTCCTGTGGCAAGACTCTTTTTGGGGCAAGTTCTCACATATTGGCTCAGGGCCCCATTTACCTGTGCTGAAATGAGTAATTTAAGAAGGAAGCAGAGTTATTTCGTATTTAAGAGTACCCCAGGACTCTCCACTTCCATTATTTTTGTGTTACCTGGGTGACATTAGACAGCCAGGGTTGCATGGACCACGGTGCTGCTGATTAAAAGGAGCACCTTTAAATTTAAATTTGAAGAGATCGGGCATGTTTCAGCTTTTCGTGTCTGTCTTCCACGCAGGGAGATGCACAACAAGAGATCTGTGATATAACCTAACCTTTAAAAAATGACTGCTGGGTTTGAATATCTCTGTGCCTCCAGGCCCCTGTGGGCAGCGCTCGATACATCCTGAAAATTATTCCTCTTAAAGGTGTCTCTGGATAGGCATCCAGGAGGAGAAAGGCACACAGAATCACAGGTCAGCTAGCTGAGATCAGGAACTGCAATTAGAGATGTGCATTCTCACACATGCCAACAGGCACGGACCTCACTGCAAAGCACACAGGTAGATTCTACCTATTGTTAAACTGCATGCCAAACTTACATAAAATGGGCCTAATTATGCTCCATGGGCTCTAAAAAATAAAATATTAAGGTAAAATACTGCCGTAGTCTTTATACAAGCACTTCAAATGGAATACATAATACAAAATATTGATTCAAGAGGGGTTGGCGTATTGAAAATCAAATGAGTTTTTGCCTTTGCTGAGAGCACAGGAGCCCAGTGTAATCAGCCTGTTCAACTAATCATTACAGCAGTGCTGTTTGTGGCACTCTACTTAACAGTCTGTCAGCAATTCTGTGAAAAAAAACTCTGTTTTTCCAGGAATTTTTGTTTTGGCCATAAAGGCTGCTCCAATGTGAAATTAAAAATACATATAGAGATGTGAAAGAACAGAGCTCCCCCACCCCTCCACCCAAGTGGCTTTTGAAAGGTTTGATGCTGGGTCACCAAGGACATGAAGAATTTTGCCTTTTATGTCAGCAGGGGTAGAATTGGGATGAAAGGGTCTTCTGGTGATTAATTGCAGTCAACAGGAGCTTTGCTTTTGACCTTAGCTGAGCTTAGTTTTGCCAATATGTTTTAATTACCACTGTGTGGGGAACGCTGAGGTGCGTTTTGGAAGGGTTTTTTTTTGGCCTAAAATCATTGTTTCCTCTCTGGTAGCACCCTTGGAAAAAGCTTTTCTGGTGTGACACTTTAGTCAATGAAGGCCAATGCTGCAGCCCAGGTTTCAAGCCCAGTAAAAGCTGTTTTCTTCTGTGCCAAAATGGAGCTTTCCCACCACAGTGTTTATGCTGAAAGCTGGCACCAGAGACAGCAGGCTTCAGGACAGGAAGTATTAGTATTAGTCTGAACACTCCTGACTACCCTGCAAGATAAGATTTGACACTCGGCTGGACCAGATCTTCAGCAATCTGATCTGGTCTTGATGCTGGACCTGACTGGTGGGGCTGGAGGTTGGAGGAGGAACCTCTGAGGACCCACCCCACTTCCATTATTCTGTGTGTCTGGAAAGTTATGCAAGACTGTGTAACCTCTGCTGTCACAGATCCCAGTTTAGGGTCAGCTGTAAGGATAAAACCTCCTGTTTAGGACACTTAGAGTCACAGTTTGCTTTGGGTACCCTGGCACAGGGGGCCCAGAGAGGCTGTGGCTGCCCCATCCCTGGAAGTGTTCAAGGTCAGGTTAGATGGGGCTTGGAGCAAACTGAGACAGTGGAAAATGTGGTTTGGGACTGGATGATCTTTAAGGTTCCTTCCAAACCAGGCCATTCTGTGATTTTAGGATCATAGATGTGATTAAGCTTGCTGGAGAAATGTCTTGCATTGCTGTTCTGTCTCCAAAATGAGTGATTTATCTGACAAGATCTGGATTCAAATTATTCATGTTTTCTCTCTCTTTGGGGACCACTTAAAACTTTATTTATACAAAAATCAAGTTGAATTGAAGCACTGAAGTGCTTCTGGAAATGTTGCCCTGTAGAGTTACATTAGCAGTAGCACTGGAATTATTTTTCCTTTCATTTCCTCTGAACCACTAAGCTGCTAAAGCTGCATTGATGTGGTGGAGGTTATTGAAAGGTATTTTTTTTACATTTCTTAGACAGTGACTAAGACATAGTTTAGTAGCTACAAGAAAATTATCAAAATCAAGGGACATGTGAACAAAGTACACCACAATGCCATAAACCATGCTAGATCTTAATGAGATGCTAATTAACTATTTGCAGTCATATAATATAAATCACACCAGTCTCTTTGTTCAAAAGAAAGTAAAACTATCAACGTGATGAAAGAAATGTCAGTTGCCAAGTAAAAGTAATGAGTTGTTTTGGAAGTTGGCAAGCTCTCCGAGGCAGAGAGGGGAGAATATGACCCTGGGGAAAATTTGAAATATGGTGACTTGATGAACACTCTGACTTCACTTCCATTCCTAAAATGGGACAGCAAGCTTGTGTTCAAGTTGTGGCAGATAATATCAGAGTGAGAAGGTAAAAATGAACACACATAAAGCTGTGTCACTTTGCAATATGAAATGTATTAACAAGTTTACCTATGGTACAAAAATAAAACAAAATCTGTATTCACATTTATGGGACTACTCTCTAAATATATTGGTTTTATATTGATTTGTTTATGAGGTTTCCTGCACGCAGAGAAGCCTTTCTCAAATTCCACACAGCCCTTTCCTCCTTGTCTCATTCCATTCAGACACATATGGTCCCTCAGCTACTGGGAGTTTTCAGCCATCCTACCTCCCTCTAAAATAATTATTTTCTTCCATCTTTGCTGACATCCTTTCAGTGACTGCTGTTTGCCTTTGTTGGATGTGATACTATCCTTTGGTCAGCAGTTGAGGTAACTTCTAAGCTTGGAAAAATCGGTTGCTTACAATGCAGAAAAAAAAAAAAAGAAGTTGTTCTCTTGTCTGGATTTTAAAAATAAATAAACAAACACAGAAACAGTAGCTTCTGTGCTCAGCCACTTTGCAGCCTTACACCTTCCCCCTGAGTCAGCTACTGTGCTTGTTTGCTCCATCATTATCCTGGTGGAAAAATGTCAGAGTGATGGAGCACCTATGAGCAGCTTCCCAGAGAAAAAAATAAAGGGATTTGCTGAGCAAGCTCGAGATGTGTTCCACAGAGAATCCTAATATCTGACAGCAAATCCAGGACAGGAGGAGGTACCCTTGCAAGCAGGCACCACTGGTGGAAACATGACTGTCACAGGAGCAGAGCTGCTTCTTACAGGTTTTATTTTTCTGATGGGCAGTGTCAGGGCCCACATACATATATATATAAAATAAGAATGCATATATATATATATATATATATATTAAATATATATTTAGTCACATATATTTATAAGTGAAACTACATCCCTAAAGTATTATAAAAATGGTAAGGGTTTGAAGCCAAGGCCCCAAGCCTCAGGGGATGCCAAAGCGAAGTTCTAGTGATTATGTATTTTAAATGACGTTCTCCTCTGTGTGTGGAATGATATAATCTTTCATTACATGACTCCATGCTAATTTTTCCATAGGCAGGCTGTGCCCTTCAGGACATGCAAGCAGCAGAGCCCTTGGAATGGGGTGAAATTCTTTGTGACTTGGCTGATTCTAGTGGGGCTTTCTATATGTCTTGCTGAGCAAAGCTTAGCATCTGAAAAACAAAATAACTTTGCCGAATAATATTTCCCTTCCTCAATCCCTTTTCTGCCCTTCCTACAGACAAGTGGGGCAGCTGTAGACAAGTGAAAATTTGAGAACAAAATAGAAATATTCCTCTTGTCTTCTGCTCCCATACCTGCTTTCTCTGTAGGAGGGCTAGAAATTTTAGGAGGAAATCCCATTCAGCACCTCCATCCCTAAAATGATATTTCTTCAGTGGCAATGCAAGAATTTATTCTGCATGACACCAAGGACTTGTGAAGAGATGTATCAGGCCCAGCTCCATCCATGTAGTTGCCCAAATAAAACATGGAATATGCCAGCCTGCATTAGTGAATTGGAATTTTCACTTTTCCCTTGAGGTTAACCCTTAGCCAAATTCTACTCCACAAAACATCACTGGGGCTTAGAGATTCAATAAAATACCTAAAATTTCCAAAGTAAACGGTTATGATGAGGTTATTTTTCTGCATGGTCAGTTGTATCTTGCAGGGAAGAGTCCAAAAATCTTTAACTGAAACCTCTTAATGGAGGCTGTGAAAGCTGAGGATTGGCCATCATAGGGCAGTAACAATGAAAGCTGCTGAAATGGGGTGGGTTTGAATGGAAAGTTCTGGATAATCTTCTTTAGCTGTAATGCTGCATTACCAACCTGCATCCAGAACAACATCCATTCGTCCGTCCATC
>VZSR01000920.1:13001471-13028596 GCA_013398615.1 Brachypodius melanocephalos
CCTTCAGAGGAAAACTGCACCCTTCTCCAGGATCATTGCTCCGACTGAACCACATCTGTCACTGCAGGAGGATTTAATTGAACTGCTCCCAACCCCCTGACCAACAGGGTGTCAGGTCGTGTTCTGACTCTGTCAGTGTTTTCTTTTTGTTTGCTTTTTTGTACTACTGCATTTTTATTTTTAATTTTCCTAGTAAAGAACTGTTATTCCTATTCTCATATCTTTGCCCGAGAGCCCCTTAATTTCAAAATTATAATAATTTGGAGGGAGGGGTGTTACATTCTCCATTCCAAGGGTGGCTCCTGCCTTCCTTAGCAGACACCTGTCTTTCCAAACTAGGACACCGGTGACAGGTCTGACAACAGGTCACAATGCTCGGTTGGTTGGATCATGGTGCAGAGAACACCAAGGCTGTGGGTGCAATCACTGTATGGATCATTTGCTTAAGATTTGGACTCCATGGTCCTTGTAGGTCCCTTCCAACTCAGAACATTCTGTGAATGGCCTGACTGGATATGGCAACACTCCCACAATTTGGAGAGAATGGGGTTGGGTTGTTCCCTTTGTGTTTTATTTTATATTCTTGTCCATCCCAATGGTGGTAAGTATGAAGAGGTTATGTAGGAACCTTCAGATTTTGTAGGAACCTTCAGGAAGCATCGTGTACTGAGCTGAGGCTGAAATACAGAGCAAAGCTTAGAAGGCAAATTCTTGGAATCTGAAGTTTAAGGAAAGAGAATGCAAAAGGTGTTAGGTTTGGAATCAGATCCCAGCCATCTGATCCGTTCTGCATTACGTGGTGTTATTGTCAATAAAATATTCTCTGAAGTGTTGTCTCATGATACTGTCCATGCCAGAAAGGCTCTTAGTTGCTCAACATAAATATACCAGAAATGTGGTCCATAAAATGTGTGGAATTATTCATCTGACCTCACAGCTCCATCTTTTCAGTTTAAAAATCTGAGCATTTACCAGGTTTGTGGGCAGACTCTGCAGCCTGCACTGAGCAACGTTACTGCAGCAACATTGCCACAACCTATGGAGAGCAAAAAAAAGCTTGGAGAGAGGTCAGGGCTTTCCAGTGGTGTTGGCAAAGCCAAATGAGAGCAGGCTTGGGGGAAACACAATCATTTCTGATGGCAATAAGGAGTGGAGGAAGGCTAAGATGAACCCCTGAGGAGAACTGGATGATGTAGGCTGGAATAGGACCACAGCTTCAGGAACTTGCAGATAAAATAAGGATATTTGGATGGGTTCCTGGAATTTCTGTGATCCCAAGAGAGATCTATGGGGTTTGTGGGGGCTTGTGCAGACTCTGGAAGGTTGTTGGTGTTTATAGGACTATTTCCCTCTCCTTCTTATCCCTAAGATTATAATTTTCTGGAAGTAAACCTCCTGCTTCTTTGTCTGTGACTGTTTCCCATCTGGTACAGGAGATTCTCCTTCCTACCCCAGGTGTTGTGAGTGATTGGTTCAGGTTAATTAAAGAGTCATTGTTGAAGGTATGGGCAAAAGCAGGTTTAATCTGAATTTTACCATGTTGCCTGTGCATCCCTGACCAAATCCCCTCTTCCTTCTGAGTAGCATCCTCCTCCTGTGGTCTCAGGAGGTTTTTCTTGCCTGAACTGTTGCTGCTGAGTGAGAAGGAGGGAAGGGGACAGGGCAAGGGCAAGGCCTTCCCCTGCAGCACAGAAAGGCAAACAACTGAGCAGTGAGAAACCAGGCAGGAGAGCAGTGGCAGAGGGCTTTGGAGGTTGCTCGGATGCTGGACCTTCTCTCTGCTCTCATTCCGCAAAGCAGGGACCCTGGGGTGCTCAGCAGTCAGCTGCCTAAGGCAAATGTTGATTTTGGCTATACATAAATCCAGACTATAATTTCCTACATTTATTTGAGCTACACTCACCTCTATGGCTTACAGCAATACCTTGAGTTCTCCTCATGCTGTCTGGGCACTCTTTTTGGGGTGTGTAGGAGGGCTAAAGGGAGGGAAATTAGAGAAGGGCTCTGGTGTCCCCAGCACAGGAGGGAGCTGTGATCAATATCTGCAGATCAATATCTGCTGAAGTGAGTCAAGAGGTCCCCAGGTTGATTAGAGGAATGGAGCAACCCTGCCTGCCGTGAGGAAAGGCTGAGAGCAGTGGGATTGTTCAGCCTGGAGAAGAGAAGCTTCGGGGTCACCTCACTGTGGCCTTGCAGATAGAGAGAGACTATTTACAAGGGCCTGGAGTGACACGAAAAGGGGAAATGGCTTCAAACTGACAAAGGGTAGGGTTAGATTAGATATCAGGAAGAAATTCTTGTGGGGGTGCTGAGGCCTCATGTCAGAAGCTGGGGCTGCCCTATCCCTGAAAGTGTCCAAGGCCAGTTTGGAACTCTGAGCAAGCTGAGAGAGTGGCAGGTGTCCCTGCCTGGTTGGAACTAAGTGTTCTTTTAACTCACTTCCAACCTAAGCCATTCCGTGATTGCTGCTGCACCCACAGAAAGCTCCTTCGCATTGCCAAAGTTGTTTGTCTGAGACTTAGACAAACATCTTGGGAAAAAATACAGTCTCTTTTCTTGTGAGCATCCCACAGTCAAAGCGCAGGCACGTATTTATCAGAAACCTATCATGTACCAGATGGCAGAATAAAGTGGTTGTTTAAACACACTGTGACTTGGGGTAACCTGGCATAGCACATTCTCAAAATACGCCCCATGTGTTTCTTCACAGATCTCAACTTAAGTATAGCAATGAATAACTTCTTCAAAATCCTGGTACAACAACATGCCTTTTGTTTCCTGCATGTTATCTAAGAGCTGCTGCAGCAAATGCAAGGAAGGAATTAGAGATGAAAATCATCTTTGCTGAAGACAGTGCTGGAAATTTTCTTTTAAAATGTAGGCCTGCACCCATGCTGTGTGTGAAATCCTGAGGGACTTGCCTTCCAGAATCTACCCAAAGAACTCAGCTGCCATCAGGTTGTCTGGCTGCTCTCCTCCACAGGCAAAACCTGTGCCTTTCACAGGATTCTGCCCCAGGACAGAGCTCTGCCTCTGCACAGAGGTTTTGTTCAGGTGTGGCAAGAACCTGTGGGAGAAGAACTGGGAGCTGTGGTGGGTTCTCATTCCCCTATTTGGGAACTCTCTCAGAAAGTTATGTTAGTCCATGTGGCCAAAATATTCTTTGCCCAAAATCTGGCTGTGGAAAACAGCCCTCACTTCCTACCTTAGGGGTCTGTGTTAGACCTGCTTCCATTCATGCATTATGGAATAGGCTTAGCAGCTTCACAAGACAATGGTTGTGGTAAATCTTGTCAATAAACAAAGCAAAATCTTTTGGGGGAAAGGCAACTTTCTCTCTGTTTGCTGTGTATCACTGCCTTGTACTGATTTTGGGACTCAGAGACCTGGCTGAACTCCCCAAAACTTTAATCATTGATAATCTGCACCAACTTCCTTGGGGTGAGTTTCTCTGAGATTTTGACCAAACCCAGCACTTCATGAGAAAACATTCTTATTGAATTTTGACCCCTATTCTTCCGTAGTTTCCTAATTACCCTTCTGAGTTCCAAAATCTTCAAGCAGAGAGAAAAATAGAAAACATTTCACATGGAGATTTGCTACAAGTTTGATTGTTTTCCCTTCTCTCTCTGTTACATAACTGTTTTTCCCTTCACTTGGAGGAAGCTTTATTACTCACATGTGATGCATAATCCTCTCCCACACCTCCCGTCTCTGCTTTGCCTCCTGAGCACGATCTACTAAATTTTCTAACAATATTTTTTGAATTGGTTTCCCTGTCTGCTGATGCTGTGAGGGGAATACAGGCAGCAGAGAGAGCAAGGGGGTCTCTGCTGTCGCCCGCCTGCCATCTGAGGAATTATGAACTAAATTCTGCTTGCAGAATCTCCACCCCAAATAGAGGCCAAAGATACTCTCAGGCCTCAGCTGGTCCTCCTTATGACAAATGTTGTTCGCCAGATTTATTGGTTTGATGCCAGTGAGAGAATCTGCAGTCGTGGCTCTCAGAATCCAGCGGGTGACAGTCGGAACAAACTGAGTGGGCTGGATCTGAACGTGACTGCAAGACAATAAACACAGAACTCTCTGTGCAGATACTTGCACACAATCTCTCTCTGGAGGAGAAGAACAACAACCTTTAAATCTGTCAACAATGGTTTTATCAGGAGACAAGATTTCTGGTGAGAAGCACCCCGTTCTGTTAAGCATATGGTCAACAACTTGCCGTGTCAAGCGAGCAGTAGCACGTGTCTGGGAAATGCAAAACACCACAGGATCAATGAAAGCAGAAGAAATGTTCAGCAACCAAAAATGTATTGGAATTTTCTCTCCTGTCAGTGCAGGGCCCAGCATAAAATCACAATTTTTGTGGTTCCATTTAGTCTTTTAACCTACTGGATCATGTTTTTATCATTAAAACAACTTAATCTTTGCCTTACTAGTATTGCTTTGTAAAATTCTGCTTTGGTTTTTTGTTTTTTTAAATCTGCGTGTCACCACTGCTCTTTCCCTGTAAGCTAAGCATATGTCTTGTGGTTTGCCATTATTCCTTTCCTCCTCCCCAGCTCTGAGAATTAAAGATGTTTCCTTCAGGTGTTTGCCAGAAATATGCAATGATTTGGGACCAAATGATGAGGAATGGCATCTCAATACTCTCTCAAGCCTCATAGTCTGTGGCTTTTTTGCTTTAATTTTTCTTCCTCTGTGATAACAGGATGGTGAGGGAAAATAAGGAAGGGGGCAAAATACAGTATTTTTATATTTAGATTTTAAAGTGATAATGGCTGGACTCTGCAGACTTTTCTGAGGTTTGTGCTTCCTAGGACAACATTTTAGGGGCTGAGGAGACTCTGGCAAGAGAAATCCTATGAAACATTAGAAGGGTAACCCTAGAGACACCTGGGATCTAATTTGTCTAACAGTGGAAATCACAGAGAGGAGAATAATTCACCAAGTGCTATTCAGTAATTAATTTGCACCTCAATTATACCAGAAAGGAAAGAAAGGGAGTCATACTATCAAGATCAACAGTAGGATGGGATTAACTGAGGTTTTTTTCTTCACCATCCTAATTCATAAACAAATATAACATATGGAATTAATAAATGGTGTTAATGAGATTAATAGTCTATTCCTATCTTTTTAGGGTACTAAATGGGGTTGCCAAAATAGAAAAATAAACCAACACTTTAAAATAAAGCAATGTTTATTAAAGTAATTGAAAACAAATAATTGAATATTTTAAACCAAGAAAGTAAAAAATATACAGATGAATAACCCTTCATGAGGTAGAAAGGTGAGTAAAAGTATACATCTTATTGAAATATATCTGCCACTGGTTTTAACAGTATTTCCATTTCCATCTGAAAGAAGAAACTTTTTTTTTTGCTCAATATTCAAGCAATGCTGCACTTTCTAGTCTATGACCAGGTCTCTTGGGCACTGCAGTATTTAGTTAAGAATTAGTAAAAGAAATAATGAATAAAGTGGAAACAGTATGAAAAAGGATTTCATTGTGGCATTATTTAGCCTATTACTAAGAGCACAGAAAACTTCAAAGGATATTTTTATCCCATGGTTGCAAGACAAGAGTAAGTCATTATTGAGATAACTTAGTAATCAGACTTAAAGGGATAATTCAATAATATGTGTTTATTTAGCGAAGACAAATTGTCTCAAACAATGTTGTTTTCTACCTAATACCAAAGATCCTTAAAAATAGTAAAAAAAATTAAAAATAAATAGAATGGATAGTACAATACAGTCAAATAAAGGCAGTTAAATCTCTTTTAAATATTCTTAGCAAATCAAAGTATAGAATTTAGGAAGAATGTTCAAGGTCGTTTGCCAATGAGGGCTGAAGGTCATACAGCATCTTTGTGAATATTCCAGAGGAGGTAGAATAATTTTCAGGAGGGTTGAATTACAATAACTCTGTTTTGTATGACTATCAAAATGGCTACAGGAGCTCCAATTTATTATTGGATTAGTGTTAAAAAGAATGAAAGGTAAAAAATGAGTTCAGTTAAATACCGTATAAGGGGAAAGTTGAAATTAATTAATATGAATATGGATTAAATGCTTTCAGGAGGTGCAGTGAGGTGTAGTGCTGGTGTTGTTCTGGAGATTAGAGATGCTCTCCCAAAGCATTGTCAAATGCAAAGCCCTCATGACAAAAAGGAATAAATGCTGACCAATTTAAGGTGCACAAAAGAAAAAGAGAAAAATAAACCCCGAACTCTGAGCTTTTGATATTTATTTAGGGTAATCACTATCTGTTTTAATTATTGAGCAAGAATGGAAATACAGCAGGATTCAAAGGAATGTGGTATTTGCACACATTGAATGGCTTCCATAAATAGAAATGCAGAACACATTTAAAATGAATGTAAAAATGGGTCCTACTTTTTTATTCAATACAGCATGAAGGTTTAGAGCAAGACTCAGAATTATGAGGAAATTCTCCTTCCTTTGCCCCTCGAGCACACAGTTGAGAGCTGTTATAAAAGGCAGTGAGGTATTTTTTCTCTTTTGCTCGTGTTACTTGATATGGAAACGCACATCAGAAGATGGGTTGGGAATGAGGTAAGCTGAACTTGCAGGATAAGAAGGACAAAGCCTGGTTTAAATTAGCCATTAATTGCATTATGGTTAATGTCACAGTAGTGTGACAGTACTATGACTAAGGAGTATGGCTTTAGCAGGGCTAAAACCTTAACTTTCCTGACAATTATTTGACCTTTAGAATGAAAGGCAACCCTAAGACAGTAAACTCAAAAATATGACTTAATACAGAGTACTCATGGGTGAATACACTGCAGATTATTGTCAGGCAAGCATACTCCAAGAATTATGACTTCTTTGTACTTTAGCAATAATAAGATCAGTAATGTAGCTTAGTAAAATTAGGTTATGATAAAATTCAACTTAAAAAACAAAATGTAAACCATGTCTTCTTATGGTTGCCACAAACTCCATGTGTATTGCTTGTGTAAAACAGACAATTAAATTAGTTTCTAGAGAAAATTTGTCTCAGATATCCAGTGTAAATCCCATAATTCAGCCCTGTTATTGTTTTCCAGAGAACTGGAGGTTGCTTTGGAGTAGCCTCTTTTCTCTTTTGCTTTTCTCGTTGTCTTCTCAGTTAATACATGGAATGAGAATTCTGCACAGAAATCTCTGAGAGCATGCTAAGGGTATTGATTTTGGATATTCCTGAATTTTTAGAACTAGGATTTGGATTCCAGTCAGGCTGCTCTTCTAGAAAAGCAGGTTTTTTCACTCCTCAAGGACAAATTTTTGCATTCTTTAAAGAGCAGAAATTCCCAGTGGAGTGTTTTAGTAATAAATATTGATTCATCTTCTCTCTGTCCTTTAGACTAAATTGCAACAGCCCCTCTCTTAGACGTCCTTGCATTTTGTCATGTGATTTTTGGTTTATGATGGTGCTTTGGCAGGAAAGCACCAAACCCACAAATCTCTTTCCCATCAGTTCATCTTTGATCACAAGGGAACAACCTCCTGCTGTGCCTTGAAGATTTCCTCCTTGAAGGATCCCCAGCCTTCCTGGGCTTCTTTGCCCTTCAGCACAGCCTCTCCTGTCAACCAGGCTCCTAAAAAATCTGAAGTCTGCCAGGTCTGAAAGGTCAAAGTAGATGTTGTGCTGATCTTACTTCAAAAGATATTGTGCCCCTCCTTACTTCAGGAATTGAAACACTCTATAATTTGATTATCTTTGTGCCCCAATGTCGCAATACGACATGAAAGAACAAGACTGCACTTGAGTTCATGTGAGGAAGAAGAAGAGAGAAGTTTATTTGGGTTTTGGGTTTATATAGATTTCTAGAAAATATCAAGGACTGGAGGAGGAAGTTGGTACCTCTCCAATCCATTGGCAAAAATCACAGTCTGTCAATTGACTCCTCCCAGAGGAGAAATATGTAAATAAAATTGATAATTCTAAAATTATACATAGTTTACATGAAGTTTCGTGAGAAGACTCTACTAAACAATGTAAACATATCAGAAGGCTAAGAAATCAGGGCAACACCCCAAACAGCCTCCAACTATCACATCCACCACCAGCCCTTCCCTGCTCACAAACAGATCCAGCAGGGCACCTCCTCTGGCTGATTCCCTCACCAGCTGTGTCAGGAATTACCTCCTACACTCTCCAGGGACCTCCTGGGCTGTTTCCTCTTCACTGTGTTGTATTTCCAGCAGACATCTGGTAAGGTGAAGTTTGTAGAGGACAAGGGCTAGCAATGGTGAGGCTTCTCCCAGCTGTCCACAGAATATTTTATTGATTTCCTCACCCTGGCTGGGTGGTCTGTAACAGAACCCCCATCACTGATTTGATCAAATCACCACATCTGATTTGACCTTTCCCCAGCCCATAAGAGAAACTCTTACCCATGATGTCATTGCCATCACGTAGCCCTAGGCAGTCAAAACTCTCCCTAACACACGCCACCACCTCTCCTTCCTTGAAGTTCCCTTCTGAAGAGTTACAGCCATCCACTGCAGCACTCCAAGTGTGAGAGTCAACCCCCCATGTTTCCAGGATTGCAGCTGTATCCTGGTTTTCCAGCTCCCTGCTCCTCCTGTTTGTCGGCACGCTGCGGGCACTGGTGTAGATGGATTTCAGCTGGCAGTTATTGATGCTGCCACCCTTTTTTGGTGGTGACCATTCCCACACATGAATAACCCTTGTGTCTCTTCTTCCACGTGGATTTCCACCCCCTATCTCCACTTACATGGCAGACAGCAGGACCTCACTACTAGCATCCCTCCAGCACTGATGTGCCACCCCAGGCTTAGCTCTAGTGAGCCTGGTTTGTCTCCTTCCTCCATCAAATCTAGCTTAAAGAACTTTCAGTGAGCCCTGTTAACTCCTGCACAAAAGGTTCTTTCCCCCTTTTAAGACAGGTGTGGCCTGTCTGTCCCATAGACCAACCCACAATTGAAATTCTGGCAGTGACGCCAGGCTTGGAGCCAGGTATGGATCTCTGGACTGTCCCTGTTTCCTCTTTCATCATTCCCTGCAGCTGGAAGAATAGAGGAGAACACTTCTTGTGCTCCTGATCCTTTAGTCAGTTGTCCCAAGTGCCTGAAGTCTCTCTTGAGGTTTCTTGTTGCAACCTGATCACTGTCTATTGAAAAAAATCACCCTGGATAATAATCTGAGAGCTGTAGCAGGGTAGGAAGCTTTAACCCTGGTCCCAGGGAGGCAGCAGGCTTTCCTTAAAAATTGGGGAAGTGTCATACTGGACATTCTATTCTCCTCAGGACAGAGTCTCCCATGACAGTGACCCTTTTCTTTCTTTATGGAGGTGATTTTGATGCAGGACATGGACCAACTTCACCTTGGAGACTCCTCCAACTTAAATGAACCATTGTCCTCATCACTGGTTTCCCTGGCACTGGAATAACCTTGCATTCATTAACCCTCTTGGCTGTCTCTTGGATAGCTTTGAAAATACCTGTGACAATGTTATTTATATTGCTAACAAGAACAGAAATTCTCAGACTTTACTCCTCATTTTTACAAAAATTCCTCTATTTTGTGGTAAATTGTTCCTGCTGAGATTCACACTCATCAATTCCTCTTGAAGCCCCATGTTTGGTGTAGTCTGAGGGGGCCGCTCTTGCTGAGGCAATAAAAACATGCAAATCTTTATGGTGAAAGGCACACAAGGGGGGATATAACTGCTCTCATAACCCAGAATGACAGGTCTGGAGTTGAACTGGGTATAAAAATGAGACTCTGTCCATAGCAAGATGCCTTCATGCTCTAAATTTGTATCCTCTGCCATATCACACAAGAAATTGATAAGATAATGTATAGAGCTTGCAAGACTTCCAGCAACATTACATCATGGAGCTTTGCACAAAGGTAGAATTCCTATAGAAAAGAATTTGGGAGTGTTGGCTGGTCTCTTAAAAACAAAAACCATTTGTGCTTCCATGGCTGTGTGACTGCAGAACAAGAACAAAAAAATCACTGCAGTGTTTACCAAACCGGTCTCAAAATCTGGGAATTTGTGTGGAAATAACTCTTCCTTGCACGTGTTCTGAGTCACAGGAAGGGTGGCAGACTGGACGATCTGTTCATAAACAGAAAAACTTTCTCCCAGATAAAGTGGAACGACTGTGTTAACAATTCTCAGTGGTTTGGAGGCCTGCCTGTAGCCAGTCACATCATTTGTGGCTTCCTGGGTGTATTTGAAAGTGCTCCTCATAAATGGTCTCATTCATTTTGGTGCACAGAAGCTTGAATCAAAGCATTCTTTATACAACTCTTGAAAAGATGCTGTTGAAGTTGTGCTTTAAGGATAATTATGGTTCAATCTTTGGTGCATTATATCACAGCATAAATGGAACAACACAGCCACCTAAACAGCCAAAGTTTAAACTTGGGCAAGGAAGGAAAAGTGGAAGAGTGAAAGACTGTCTTTTCTGTCTTCCAGAATATTTTGAAGAGACTATTTGTGATCAACAAAACAATTGTGTATTTTTTGCCCAGAAGAGAAGATTTCAGACATCTAAGTGCTCTATCTGAGGTTGCAAAGATCCAAAATAATAAAAAAACCCATACTAACCTTCATGTAAACAGAACAATGGCACATGAGATGCATTTTGTTGCAGGCATATGTGGTTTAGACCCAGTTGTTGGCTTACAAGGTCATTTTTTATTAAGTGAAGAAAGGCAAAATTTAATATTCAGCAAAAGCTTTTGTCCCAATGACATCACAGGAGCCTGTTCCATGGCAATTTCCCAGCTCCTGACGTGTGCTTTTCCAATGACCTCATACCCACTCTGCATTCTGGGCATGGGTGGGCTGAAACCCCTGCCCACGGGGACATGACAAGGACAAGGCGTGATGAAACACAAAGCAGACAGACTGGGAGCCAGGCAAAGCTGCCTCCAGGTAAGATTCCACCCCAGACTCGCAATAAAATCACAGAATCCCAGAGTGATATCTTGGAAGAAAACTTAAACCTCACCTCATGCTATGCCTTGCCATGGGACAACTTCCACTATCCCAGGTTGCTCCAAGCCCCATCCAACATGTCTTTGGACACTTCCAGGGATCCAGGGGCAGCCACAACTTCTCTGGGCACCCTGTTTCAGTGCCTCACCACCCTCATAAGGAAGAATTTTTTCCATAAATACCAACTTCCTCCAGGTCATCTGTGGCTGAAAAAAGCCTGGTGAGCTGGGTGCGCCTGCAGCAGCCTGTGGATAATCCCCAGCTAAAGAAACCGGGAAAACTGACTCTTACCAGTGAAGAAACTGCAAAAGAACCAGTCCCTGAACAAATGCCGTCAATAGCAGAAGAGAGAAGGCCTTCAGCAAGTTCTCTCAGCAGCATTTTTGCTTTGCCTGGGCTATGGTTTGGCCAACTGCTCATTTGTCACACGTCGCAGCTGGAGTGACTCCAAGGAAACTGGGAGATGGCCTCGTTGACATCTGGTTGCTGACATATCAGCGAGGACTTTGGCCTCCATTTCTCACTTCACTCCCTGAAATCATGATATATCAAATGGCACCAGCACAAGGATCAACTCAACTTTAAAAGTTCCTGCAAAATCAGGAACTGTAAGAGCTGATTGCAAATCACAGGGTGTTTCTATTCTACTGCATGATAAAATAGACTCTTCTTCTCCTTTTCTATTTTTTCCTCCCTTTTTTTTTTGTGCAAATGTTGGTAGAAAAAGAGCCTGTAATTTGATTCCTTCAAGTGTTTGTGTTGGGAGAGCTCTTGTCGCATATGTTCACAGAGAGAGAACATAAAAGGGGCCCGAGGATAGACAAAAAATCTGTTTGACTATCTGACAAATAGTTACAGAAACATTTTGCATATTTACCCATCTTCTAAGAGAAACATATTGCTGTGCAACAAAAATGTGTTTACTGTAAAACGACATAGACAGCAGCACTTAGAACACACTTGAAAGAGTTGGATTTTGCAAGCAGCTCATTTGCATAGAAACACAGGAACCTTTGAAGCCTCAGAGACAGCATCAAGGAATAAAAGGCATCCACTGGGACCAGTCTGCATTAACCTTAGGTTTGTATGGTTTTCTTTTCCTCTTAGGACCGAATATTTCTTGAGCTATTAAATCAGTTCATGAAATCATTCCATGTCCTTAAAAGTGCAGTGAGTTACTGCCTTGCCACCAGATTACTCTAAATTCCTTTTGGACTGGTGCTAAATTTATATAACTTTGTTATATCACTGGCAACTTATATTTCTGTAATTTCATGCAAACGAGATTCATTCTCACTTATGGGGTAGTGCTCCTTCTCAGTTACAGCCTGAGACCTGCTGATTTTTACTGAGTTATCCCAATAGATGGTTGGCATTCATATTCATTTTTTTCTCTCTCCTTAGCCAGGCTGTGAGCCTGAGTGAGGCATCAAACTGAAGCCAAATTGATGTAGCATATTCAAATTTCAACCTTGTTACTGAAGAGAATGCCAAGAGTTTAAAAAAAAAAAAAGTCGGGCCCTTGAGATGGAAGAATGAAATGCTGGAAAAGAAAACTTTCAAACTCAGCAAGATCATGAGTTTTACCTCTGGGAGTTCTATATAAAAACCTCTAAGTAGATAAATGAAAGATGTCCTCAAGCATTAATGATAATAGAATGGTAAATATAGCTATTATGATGCACATAAAAAACCTGAAAATAATTTCATTGCACAATTGGGTGGCTAAAATCCTTCTTCCCAATCCAATATTTTAAACAGCTACATGAGAAAAGAGGCTTTGGAAACCTAACCAACATAGCAAGGCTCTATTACTTTTAGCTAGTGGGAGATTAAACATATTTTGCTCAGGGATTTATTAGCAGAAAAGAGACATTTTTCACCTCTGTATGGTTCTGTCTGACCACACCTGAGTTTAGAGCTGAAAGTTGTTGCCCTTTCTATTTAGCTGTAGTAGTGTAGTAGTTTATCCAATTTCCTCTGTGTTTTTGTAGTAAAAACAAGCCTTCCCTGTTGATTTGGTTGTACAGCTCTCGGACTTGAAAATTTGAACTGAAGGGTAAAAATAGAAATTTCTCTTAAATATTGCTCTCCCAGGAAGCATCTCACAGTGTTTCAGTGGTACTTGCAGAGGCTGGTGCTATCCCTGGTTTATGTCTTAAAAAGTGACACTGGAGCTGTCTGGGGCTAAAAGGAGACTGGGAACCAACCAGGTCTAGCAAAGCCAAGTGCTGAAATGGTGCCTGGTCATGCTGGGGAAGGTGAGAAACAGCAAATTATTGTAATCACAAGAAATATTCACATTGGTGTGCATGATATGGGCATGGTGTTCTGATGACACCCAGGAATGGAATCACCACAACAATTGCAGCTTTTCTATGTCAATGGAGATCTAGAAGAACGAATTAAACTGTCACCTATTAGAAATAGCAGAATGTTAACATACTTTGGGATAGGGATGAACAACTGGGTTAGCTTTAATCTTGCTTTAAAGTTGTGTTTTCCTAGGATACAAGGTGATTTCTGTCTGCAGCTGTGCTTTCTTAATCCCTAATAATCACATAATAGTTAAAAAAGACATCCAGTACATCTGACAGCAGCTGTTCTATGTCCAAGTAACTTTATAGTGGCTTTAACTCATAAAGATAGCAATATATATTGATAACAACAAAGGTGAAACATTGGTAACCTCAAACAAGGCCAGGGAAGGGCAATTAACACCTCTGTTACCAGTAGCACCAGTGTCCCAAGGGGTTTCTTTTCTTATTTACAGGGTACATCCTGTCTGCACCACCAGTGCCATGAGAAATCAAGTTCTAGCTGAGAGACATTTCATTTAGAGCAAATATTGAAACTTTACAGATGCTTGCCTGCAGCTGTACAGAAAAAGACAAACAGCCTCGAGACAAAGCAGCCCCTCAGAGCTTTTTCTTTTCTTCGTTTTAGCAAGGCAATGTGAATTATCAATATGAACATCTATGCAGATGGGGAGCCAGAGCTCGAATGAGACATTAATAGAACCCACCGGGAATCAGGGGCTGCCAGAATCAAAACTCTTTGTGCACAGGGGGAGATGTGAAGGTGCACAAGACTCTGCTGAACCAGGACACGGAGCAAGATCCGTCAAAGCCACATGTCAGCAGCGAGCTGGAAGGAGGCTGTGCAAACGCCTATAGAAATAATGTGGGGGAGGAAAACAAAAGGAAAAGCCTGCTCCATCACTAAAAGCCCAAGATATATTTTACAGATGAAATTTTTGCTTCTGTAGAGAGAATTTGTGTCTCAGAAGAGGAGGTGACTCAGTAATGTGCGCTCACAGCCCAGAAAGCCAAACTGTGCCCTGTGCTGCATCCACGGCAGTGTGAGCGGTGAGAGAGGGGATCCTGCCTCTCTGCTCTCAGGAAAATCCACCTGCAGAGCTGCCTCCGGCTCTGGGGTCACCTGTGATGGTCCTTGCTTCCTTTTTTCCTTGCCAAGTTTGGGAATAATACACGGGAAATGTAGGCTTCGAGTTCAGACTTGGATGTTTATTATTTCTTATTTATTTACATGCTCACAAGCTGTGAGCTCTAACTAACAAGCTAGAGAAATGAGATAAAATGGAGAGCTTCTAACCCTTTCCAGGGTTATTTAAGTGCTAATTACCCAATAATGAGGTGACACCTATGTTATTTATATTTCTGACCCAATAATGATCACCCAGTTACAGAAAACCACCCAAACCCATGAAGAAGAAGGAAGGAGAAGGTGAAGGTGAAGAAGAAGGTGAAGAAGGAGGACTCAGACAACGCCCAAAATCCTCCATCTTGACTCACATGTATCACTATATACTAAAATCCCAAAATCCAAGTTTTCAGAATTCCAACAGTCACCAACACAGGACAGATGTGGACCTGCATGAAGGTCATCACAAGGCTGGAGCACTTTTCCTATGAAGCCAGGCTGAGACAGGTGGGGTTGTTGAGCCTGCAGAAGAGAAGGCTCCAGAGAGAGCTTGGAGAAGCTTCCAGTGCCTAAAAGGAGCTGCAAAAGAGCTGGAGGGGGACTGTTTACAAGGTCATGTAAAGGAGAGGTCATTGACTGTTTACAAGGTCACGTGTTGATAGAGGAAGGAATAATGGCTTTAAGTAGAAAAAGGGTAGGTTTAGATCAGATATTAGGGAAAAAATATTAATTGTGAGGGTGGTGAGGCCTGACAGATGTTGCCCAGAGAAGCTGTGGCTGCTCCATCCCTGTGAAGTGTCCAAGGCCAGGCTCTGTGCAGCCTGGGATAGTGGAAGGTGTCCCTGCCCCTGGCAGGGGTCTGTGCCCCTTGGCTCTGCACCTCCTCACTTCTGTGCTCCAGGCCCAAAAGCTGCCAGAGCTCTTATCAAAAGGTGATAATCCAACTGCAGCTTCTACCTGCCTTTGTCCTTATCCACAGTGCCATTCTCAAAGCCACCTCCTCCTCTGTAAGGAAAGATGCTCCAGGAACCTTCCTCCTCCAGCATGGGCTGATGAGGTTTTAACCTCTAATCTGGTGTGGGAGTTTGACAGACAGACTCCAGCTCTGACACAGGAGGCCAAAAGCCTTTGAGGAAAAAACTATCTGCTTTTTAAGCCCGTCCTATTCCAGCCAAGGAGTGCTCAAACTAATCTCTGGTAATAGCTACAGAAAGGGTCACTGCTTGAAAGAAACAACGTGATCAAGTGTTCCCCTGTGTTCTACTTTTCCAGCTTCTTTTTATTCCCCTTTGAACTGGAAGACCGTGGGCAATGGGGATGATATTTCTTCGTGTATGCGGAAAAATACCTTACCAGGAAAACTAATTTATTCAGACAGAAATATCTTCCTTTTCCTAAATATGCAGAAAATCAAATGCACAGTGGAGCAGCAAAAAGGAGGGTCTTCCTTGGTTACAGTTTATTGCAGTGAAATTCCCTACTGTGCCAGAAGTAATGTCACAGTAATGAGTAATGTCACAGAGGTCCTGGGTAACTGCAAGTTTTGGGTGAATATCATGCCATATTTATTGTGAAACAGAGTCACTGCTTTTAGGAAGGTTGAAAATGAGCTTTTCTACAAAAAAAAGTGCGTTTTCCTCCCTTGCGAGTATCTTGTATTTTGACATGTAGAAAGTTGAAGGAGATAAAGGGCTTGTATATCAGGAATATCTAAATTGATTGTACAGTTTCTGCAAAGGAATATTCTGTATGTCAAAGATCACCTCTGGGTGGTAAGGGTCACAAAATGCCTCAGCTGAATTGGGAATAATCTACTGGAAGGTTTCTTCACTGAAGTTGGAGTCAAACAAAGGTATTTTGGTTTCAGAGACAGTGTAGAAAATTAAGAGATAATTTGAAGTTCTATTGGTTTCCTGCAGTGCTCCATAACCCTATAATATGCATGTAGGGGGATTCTGATTTTCCTTTATAAACATACCTGGAAAATCACCATTTTCTGCAGCCCCAGATCAATCATTTCCTCTGTGGTAAGGGATTTTCAGGGTTTATATGATTCCAGTACAGGTCAATGACCCAAGTGCTGACACTTATTTCTCTTCTACGAATAATTTTTAAATTGTTCGATATGAAGCAAAATCAAATTCTGAAACAACTGAAAACATTTACTATCCATTCAGCATCTTAAAAACACTGTTTGCTGTTTCCCTGAGGTGCTGGCATTTATTTGATGGTTCAGCAATAGGCTCCATGGCCCAACCCACCAGATATTGTTGTGAGCTGGTTTTCCAGCTGTTCCCTGTGTGTGTTTGTGTGTAAACCTGTGTGTGTGCACACCTGAAAGTATCAGCCCGCTTGGTGCTGCATCAGCAGAAACATAATTCATTCTGACACCTGTTTGAGAAGCTGCTGTAAATGATGTGTAAAAAAACCATTGGATAAATACATTTTGTGCCATAAAACTCTTATCACCTGCAAAGGCAGGTGTTGATGCTTCAGGAATACACACACACAAAGACACACACACACACACAGAGTGCTGCAGACTGCAGAAACCTGGGCTGTGTTTTTGTTTCTTGTTTTTCTTCCTTTAACATTTGATTATTTGTTCAGGGCCAGCGTGTTGCTGCTGCTTATCTATCTATTGACAAGATTGGTTCCATGTAGAGCATTTGCCTGTATCTAACTTTGTTTGCAAAGACTATTTCAAGATGATGCCAGTGGGGGTGGGGATGTGAGAGGAAGAGAGGGAGAGAATATTTTTAATTAGTTTTGTGTAGGCAGGAGGGAGAGGACAGATGTATGCTGTAAATGTATCATATTTTTTACATTTTTCTTGTGATCTCAAGCAGCAAACAGACCAATCACAGCAGCCCAGCAGCTTTATTTGTGCTGCTTTCGGAAGACTTGGCGCTGCTAAGCATCCTCATTGTTGTTCCTGCTTGACATTCCCTGTCCTTGACATCTCCCTTCCCTGGAATCGATGATGACTGCCATCTCAGCCCTCAGGCTCCTCCACGGCTGCTTTCAACTGAGACAGCCTCGTCCCTCATTCCTTGCTGCCCTACTTTTGCCCCTCACCACCCCCTCTCTTCGAGTCCACAGCAACTTGGATTCAGCTCTCCGCGGAGAGAGGTTTTGAAAGGCGGGAGCTTTGCGCACCCGGCTCAATCCCTGGTGGAAATTTCCCCGCTCTGGTGCGCGGCTTTGAGTGGGGCTGGCTGCAACCAGCCCCTGCCTCTCTGCCTGCTCTGACACAACGTGGCAGCTGGGGAACAACACCAGGGTAAAACAGTTAAATATAAAAGCAAACAATTCGTGGTGCCTCTGCCTTTCCCCATGGGCGCAGGCGATCCCGAGGAAATCGCGCCCGCGGGGGATGAAGAGCTCTGGTTTCTTCTTCTTGGTGCTCGATTGCACCCCAAGGACACGATTATCCCATGCCAGAAGTCATCTTTCTTGTTGGACCTTGCTGCTTAATTGCAACAGCACAGGGAAAAACAGGGGGGAAAAATGGGGGAAAGGGAAAAATGGAGGAAAGGGAAAAAAAGCAGAGATCGGGTGAGATATTGCTGAAATCATCGGAAAAGACGGTGATAGTTGGGGAGCTGCTGGCTGTGTATGTTAATTAACCCTTCTCAGAGGAAAACCACAGAGCTGCATTTTCAAGAGGGATCTCCCCCCACCTCTCACACAGCCAGAGATGTGGTGGAGCCTCTCTCTTGGTATCTCATGCACTGCTCCAGGCTCTTGATGTCAAACTGCACCAGCTGAGAATGTAGGATAAGAACAGCCGTAGGCTTTCCTCTGGTCCTCAAGACATTTCAAATCTATACTTTCCTGATTAGTATAATACCCTGCTTCATCAGGAGCACAAATATTTTTTTTTTCCCTCCTGGTCTCCAAATGGGCAACTTTTACAGCAATATGTGAAAAGCCTCGAAATAAAGAAAAGAGAGAAACGCAGAAAATTCACTTGGGAGTGCGCAGCTCTAACCTATATTTACTTTTCCCTGTTGTGAGAAACATTTAAACAATTCCTTAACATTTATAACTGCACATCTATTTGAAATAATTGAAACGGAAACGTTAAAAGAAATTACATTTCGCTAATCCATTTACAATGGTATAAATTGCTTCTCATAGCCAACTGCCAGACTTGCTGTTTTATTTAATAACTTTAATGCTGAGGTTCCCTGAGGCAAGGAGACAGTTATCCCACCAACTGCAGGAGGTTTTTCTGAAGTGTCCCCTGGCTATTGTCCAGGGACTGTGGAGGAGCTCAGCTAACAGGTTCACTTGCAATCCCTGTCTCTGACAAAAATATGTTTTAATGCAAAATAATTCTAAGTTAAAGAGGAAAAGGTGCAAATGATGCATCCAAGCAAATGATACTGTTTTATTGGTATGTGATTGTGGCTGGGTGGACAATAATTTATCACTATAAAATATGTCATCACATTTTGACAGCCAGCAACTGGGCGATGACCTTACTCCCCAGCAGAATCACAGGTACATCTCAAATTTAAAGGTCTCTCAGGCTGAAATAGTGTCCAGCAGGAAAAATCCCAAGCACAGCCCCTTGATACTGATTGCTTTACAAACTACAACAGTCTCTGTAGCTCTAACTCTCCTATTCAGTTGTGTCATGGGAGATAATTCTTTCTCCTCCCTCTCCATGATGAGCTGCTGCATTAGGCTGACTTTCTTTCCAGGCTGTGTGTAAATATGATTTTCCTGGCTCAGATCCCCTTTTCCTCTGTGTGTGTTGGTTTAAGTGGAGCTCCTCAGTGCAGGGAAGATCAGGATACAGCCCGTTTTCCCTGGTGTGGGTTCTAAAGTTTTCTCAGTCTCTTGCTCACCCCGTGAAGGACAGAGTTAGGCTCAGCCACACTGTCAGCTCCTGCAGATTGAGATATGTTAGACTAACCTCAGGTTTCTCCAAAATCTGAAAAAATGCTGACTGGCAAAAAGGAATCCACTTTTCGATAGACACTGCACATTCAGCTGCTGCCAAACATTGTTTCTGAGGTCAGAAGAACTTGCACTTTCTTACAGCGTGGAAGACTGCAGAACAACCTGTGAAATAAATTTTTATAAGTCTTATAAAGGGAATATAAGGAAATTAGCAAAATGTACTCAAACATGTGGAATCCATGCTTTTGATTAAAAACACTTAAACGCTGTCAAAATAGCAGAGACATTCCCAGCCATGTTTGTGTTTTCAAATTGTATTGATCAAAACTGCTCACCATCTACGACTTCTATAGGATCATGGCTCCTTTCTTTCATCATCCCTCTCAAAGAAATACATTTTTATTTTTAGGAAACTTGCCCCGAGGCAAAGACTAGAAATTGTTCTCAAGCAGATAGTATAATTAAGGATTGATCTGCACAGTGGGGAGATGCTGGATGAATCAGACACTGACATTTCCTTCTTTCCTCTCTTTCCTACTACTGAGAGCCTGGATTCCTTCCCAACAAAACGAGACACTGAACTGTGCAGAAGATGTGGTGTTAGGGGTTTAGATACCCTTGATTGTCAAGGATTGTCAAAGCCACACAGGTATTTCCAGCTGGCAATTTATCCTCTGTTGTCATTGGCTTTAGCAGGAGCCTCAGGCAAATATTCTCCTGACACCTCAAGCAGGTGCCTGAGGTTGGAAGTGGGATGAAAGCAGACTGAAAATTTTGGTTTAGTTCAGCAGAGGATACCTGTTCCCAATTACCTGATGTCGAAACAGCGATAAATATTCACACATCAACCCTGTGGTCACACAGGGAGATCTTTGGCTTGTCTTCAATGCTTTGAGTTCCTCCTTTAAACATATTTTTTGGATTAAGAATTGCTCAGCAGTGTGCCATGATTGGGATTCCCACTGAAGGCACGAAACATTTTATTTAAAGTTCCCAAATTTAATGCCAACTCTAAATAAATTTAGTGAAAAAGTATGTCAACATTTTTCTCACAGTAAAGTCTGGGTGCTGAAGTCTCTGTATTTCTGCACACAGGGATATAATAGATGGACATCTTGTGCGTTGTTCCTTCATGCTACAGTAGAAGATAGAGGATGAGGAATTCAATCTGCTTTGCCATGCCTGATATTTGCTTTGTTGGAAAATTATTTCCATAATAAATCAATTAAAGTGTATATTTGGTGAGCCACAGGCGTTGAGAAAAAATTATAAAAAGTCTTTCAAAATAGTACCTGGTTGAGAAGGATTAAAAATACACCCCAAAAAAACACAAATAATTTGGGGTTTGTGCCACCTATCAAGCTCTTTGTGTGTAATATGAAACTAATCTATCAATTATATAGAATCATGTTGTCACATGCAACAATGAAATGCAAAAGGCCATAAAATAAGAGCACAGAATATCATCAATAACTCTTGTGTGCCTTATCAGACCCAAGACTGAGATGATCAACAGAGAGATACAGGTCATTATCTACAAATGCTTATGAAATTCATTTTGCTTACAATGAAGAGGAAACAGGAAGATAAGTCTCAAAATAAATTAGGATTTAATCCAAGAATTCTGCAGATTGACCTGACTCAAGACAGTAAACCTCTTGTGCTCAGCGAAGCCTCAAACACCATCTATCAGCTTGATACAGCTGCTCTATTCCTTAGCAGTATATCCAATTATTGAATGTTATAAAATATTTTGGTCTTTTCATCAGTGCAACTAAATAAGCATTTTGCTCTAATACTTTTTTCTTTTTTGCTGTGAAAATTGATCATATCAAAATATACTAAATCCGCCAAGAAAGAAGGTTCATGAAGAGCAGCTTTTCCCCTGGATGAAAGGGCTTTATCTCTGATGGGCTCTGCACAGGAAACTGAAGGAGGAACTGAGTTTTTAACTCTGCAGATCGAAGAAATCAAGGTATTTTGAACCCCTTTTGTGAACAGAAAGACAAAATTTTGGTATTACCTGCCTGACTTGAGGGAGGTCTATGAAGCTCTATGAAACCTCTTTAGCAATACTTTTTGGAACCAGTATTTTGAGTTTAAGTTCTGAGCTTTCTGGCTTTAAAACGGGCCAAACTTTTTATCTGTCAAAGCAGAGAATTTCCTTAAGGGACTATGATCATGATTTGGAAAATGAAATTCATGCTCAGCTGATTCATCATTATCCAGGAAAGAGTTCTCTGCAGTGCCTGGCCAAGCCATCACTCGTATCTTGACTACAGAGTTTCCTTCTGGTGCTGCCTCTCTGGCAATGCAAAGATTTTGCACTTTGCAATTACAGTCGGGGCTGCCTCAATTCTCATCTAGACAATCCTGCAGAATATATTTATTTAGTGCTGTGGCAGCTTTTCAGTATTTTCCCCTGCCTTCCTTCATGTTTTCACTTTGTTCCCTTGGTTAGACCAAAACAAAAACCTCTCTGACCCCTGAACCCAAAAGAAAATCCCCTTTTTTGTAACTTTTGTTCCACACTCCGGCAAAACCCGCAACTCTACTATTTTCATACAATAATTCCTCTGCCACCTCTAAATGCCCAAGTTCCTTCTGATTCTACAGATATACAATATTTTCCAAAATGAGCATGGATACAGTGAGATTTAGATCCACAAGGCAGTTGCAAACCCCCAAAGAAATCACCTGTGTCCCACTGCAAGCAAAATTTCTCCTTTTGTCTGCTGGACTGTTGGTTGGTTTGGTTTGTGAACCACGAGGAAAAAAATTAGTTCTGTGAAAATGACCCAAGTAGAAGACCAGGCTCACTTCTGTGCAGGAAGGAGGGGGTGGTGGTGGAAAGGTAAAGCAGCAGACCCCAAAAATGGCACCTGGTGCATCACTGCCTCCCAACACTCACTGGCTTGTGAAGCTGTCAGCTCCTGAGAAAATAAACTGAGGTGGGCTTGAAGAGCTCTAGAAATCCACATTTTTATGTCTTTTTGGCTACATTGCAGAAGAAATGTTTGGCAACTCTTCCTTTCTCCTGAAGACAAACCGTTCTTACATGCGAATTTTAGTGATTTTGTTGTTTTACGCCTCTTTTGTGTTGTTCAATGTCGCCCTGACCTTCTGAATACCGTGAATGAATTTTGTAGCTGTGCTTGTATGACTGCTGCAAATGCAGGGCTGTATTTCCTTTTTAGATCTTGTGGGAGAAAGGGACCAGAAGAAACCTGACCCATTGCAAATGGAGATGTTCTGAGCCATTAAACCAGCAAAGACAAAATCTGAGGCTAGAGCAGAACAAAAACCTGGAATGAATTTTTTATTAATTTCCAAATTTTTGGAGTGAATTGTTTAATGGGGAGTTTTCCTGGAATTCTTTGATAAAATGGAGTTACAAGTGGTATGATTTACAGTTGTTTCTTAAAACTCATCAAGAGTCAAGAAGAATCATCAATTAGATGTGATAAGAGCAGAGAGGAATGTTATTTCCATACAATAATTCCTCTGCCACCTCTAAATGTCCAGGCTCCTTCTGGCTCTACAGATATATAACATTTTCCAAAATGAGCATGGATACAGCGAGATTTAGACCCACAAGGTAGATGCAACCCCCCCAAGAAATCACCTGTGTCCCACTGAAAGCAAAATTTCTCACATGGAACTCATGGGAAGGTCTGTGCCACAAGAGTCTTTAAATCACTTTGAATATTTTGCCGTGGAACAGGCACGTTATCCAGTGAGGTTTGGATGTCAGATGTTTTTAAGTAAAAGCTTGAGACTCCAGAAAATCAAAATAACCTTAAATCAAGCTCTTATTTACTGGTGGTGAAAGGTGTTCTAATGAGTTGCTTTTCTTTTTCATTAAAAGCCACAACCTTTTCAGAAATCATTACAATAAATCAGATTTCTGGAGTAAAAACTCAGCAGTTTCCTTTGTTAACACCATGAGCAAAGCACATCTTATTGACTTTTCCAGAAGTCAGGATAGAAGGAACTTCCATTTTTAATGTTGCTTCTCATTCTAGTGTCTTATTTTTATTACACATGGATCATCCTCACCCAAAACATTTTCTAAACTTGTTTTGCAGGACAACTTCTTTTTTTTTTCTTTTTTTGTTGGTTTTTTTTTTGGAATGGGGAGAAAAAAAAGGCCAACGTTACAGCATTCTTGGTGTCAAAAGTGTTCATTCTCTTAACAAAATTATTTCAATTTTCTTTCAGCTAACCCATGATGAGAAGAGAGGAAAATCCAATTTATTCTGCCTGAATTTCAGACTTCCCTGAAAACCACTTATGACCAACAAAGGGGGTATGGGAGTGAAACTCAAACCAAGGACGTTTCTGGGAGCTGTTCCATCACCAGGAGACAGAGCACAGGGATGCAGGGGAATTTCTGGGGATAATTTTTGTTTGCATGTCTCTTTTGAGTGCCTGGATGTTGAACTTTATCACTGAATCCACAGGGAGAAAACTACTGGGGAAAATGCTCTGAATCCCACCATCTTAGGGGGACACATAAATTTGCTGTATGAGTGATTTTCTTTGCCTTTTGGGGCCTTTAGGAGGCAACTTTTGAATCTGTACCTGGTCAAATGTGTACAATCTTCAGAAGAAATGATGATTACCTCAATGAAAATGTTCTGACATCGTTAAAAACACCAATGAAGGCACACCCAAGGTCACTGACTCCCTGGGTGTTGTTGCACACAGGATATTAATGATAAAAACTCTACTTGTGGAGCAGTTTGCAATTTTGCAAATTTTTTTTTTTTTTTTTTTTTTGCTATTTTTCAAGTTTCCTGGGGAAAAAAAAAAAAGAAAGAAAGAAAAAGGAATCATTTGGGCTAGGTGAACAATCTTGCTTGAATTTTGATAATGCAAGTGGATTTTGGTTGATTGTCATGTGTAAATCAACCAGGGGGTTAACTCTCACTTCCTTTGGTGGGAATGCCATGGAACCAAGAGCAACCATTCCCAGAGAAGGAAGGAGGAGAAAAAAACCCAGGGTGAATATTTTCTCAGCCCTCCTATGAGATTGAATGAAAGATTACCCATAAAACTGGGCAAGAGTGATGAAGAAAATGCAAAAATTGTGTGTCCAGCTGATAAACTTCGATATTTTTGTGGCTACCAAACAGTTCTCCAGGGTATTTTTTGGGGGGAGGACTTGTGACAACTCTTGAAGCTGCTTTCCCTCTCAGCTCTGTAGTCTGAAGTAGAATGTTTTCTTCTTGCATCTTTATTATTGCCAAAAATTGGTGCTGGAAGAAATCAGGATTGGTCTGAATTTGAATATGTTTTGTGTTGTTCTGTTTGTTTGGGATTTTTAAATTTTTTTTTTAATTGGTGTGATTTGTGTGCAGCTTTTGGAATTAATGTTTTCCTAAAAATGCCTATGTCCAAGAGACATTTGAAAGATGCTGATATTTAAATAGAAATTTTTAAAGAAATCAGATAAAATGTTGCTGACTTAAAAACTCCATTTTCAAGGTTAACTCTTCTCTTCCCTGAACCTATGAATTCTTGCTGTTTTTTAGTGTTTCCTCAGCTGCTTCAACAGCTGAGTTTGAAGACAGTGATGCTATCGCCTCTAAGAAGAAAGATCAACCCCTCTTCTATTGGACAAAGGCAGAAAAATACAAAATATACTGATTTTTCAAACCTTAACATGAAATGCTCCAATAGAAAGCCAGAGAGACTCAGTGCAGACTGCAGGGTGTGATTTTCAGTCGCTCTCAGCTTTGGCCAAACTTCGCTGCCCTTGAAGGAAATGTGATTTTTTTTTTTCCTGTATCCTCACTGAGAGAAAAGCTTAATCCACTATTACCAGCCCTGGGTTAGGACCAGATTTCTGTTTCCATGGCCCCAAAAGGAACTCAGACAAAGTGACACTTGTCATATATTGATTTTCTTGGGCAGAGCAGGGTTTGCTTATGAATCTCTGCAGCTGAGCAAACGTGGGGCAGCTCGTGCTGCCCGTGTTAGTGTCTGGCTGGAGAGCTTCTGCCTCCTGAGATGTGGGGCTGAAACGTCTCAAAAGCACTAAAAACACATTAATGCAGAGCTTTGAGGTGGCTCATGCAGACCCTGGCATCTCAAGGGTCCTTGTTTGCCACAGCTTGGGTACCGACCTTTGGGCATCTCTGGAGAGCTTCCTTCCTCAGGTGGTGTTTTGACAGAACTCAACCCCTTTTTGGGAGTGTTTCAGGATTAACAAAACAACTAAGGTGGGAGATTCAATGCTTTGGGTGCTGCTAAATCAGAGTTGTCTTGGCAGTGACAAATGAGTTAATTGGAATACGAAGCGTGCGACTCGAGTGAGAATTCTTTAGTGGACCAAAGTTAAAAAAAAATGGTGAGAAAACCCCATAATAAATATCTAAAGTAAACTTACCTGCTTGAAATGTAGTTGCAAGTTGTATGTTCCAGCTCCCATAAAAGATTATTTTTAAGAACCTACAGAAAGAATTGCTGGGAGTTTAAATCCCTAAGGACGGTCATTCCACGCAATGTAGTGAAAGCCCATTGTGAAATTTGATTTAAGGGAATTAATAACATGAGTGAATGCTCTTAAATAACAAGTACAGCATTCAGGGTCCTAGGATAGAAACAAATTATGCTTAAACAGGCACGTAGTGTCTGGAGACAGAGATGAGATATATTTCTCTGTTGGTTTCCCAACAGGTTTATACATTGTTGGTGTTTTTCACACTGTGCATTAGCCAGATAAAAAGATGTCTATTTTCCAGGAAAAAAACCCAACAAAACAACAATAAAAAAGCATACCAAACATCAGCAATTTATTGTAATTCTATCAACCATTTTTAATAATTATATAAATGTGAAGCTACTGAAAAAATTGCATTTTTTTACCCTAAAATTCTTTTCTTTTAACTTTTCCTTCACTTAATTACCTTGTTTTGATTATTTGAGTGTTGCCTGTAATCTCTGGACTTCGCTAAGTACTGTGAAAATAATAAATGCATTGTTCTTTTCAGAAGTCACACCTGGATAAATTAAATTAAATAAACTAATTATTTGGATATTAAAATCAGGCTTATCGACAAAACCAGAAAAAAAATAAAAGTCTCAGTGGCAGCTTGGTGAGCTTTCATACAAATTCTTTACACTTTGCATGTTTCTGGGGGGAGGTTTGCATTGCCCTGTGAATACCCAGCCTATTACTCAGAGTTTTTCACACATAACCTTTCATCTCTTGGGTCTGAGCTTCCTCTGAATTACTGGAGTTTTATGCCAGAGTGACTCCACTTAGTTACTTCCTCATGGAGTCCTCTGGATTTACAGAAATTTACAGAAAAATCAGCTGGCTGCCTGGGGAATTCTGGTGGAAATGCATCTTACCTCAGTGAAAAGTGCTGGATGTTTGACCCTGTGACAATTTGAGGGTTCTGTTGCTGCTGAATTTCAAAATATGTTTCAACATTTGCTCATTTTTAATGGTAGAAAAATCTCTCGTAAAAGGTCTGATAATAAAATTTCTTAACCTAATATTTGTTCTGAGTTGTTATTTTTTTTTTTTTTATCCTGCTCCTCTTTTGTCATGCTTAATTGCTGTCATGGAATGCATTTCTGGCTGGTCTTTTATTTCCTTTCTCCCTGGTATTTACAATTCTATGAACATTTGTGTGTTTGTGTGAGTGTTGGCATTCAAGGTATCAAGAATGGATTTTTGTATCAGGCAACAGAGGAGAGACTGTGCAGCCTTCCTGTCACTGATAAAATCACTATTTCCATCCCTATCGCTAAATATTC
>VZSR01000920.1:13028696-13044512 GCA_013398615.1 Brachypodius melanocephalos
AACATAATTAAAGAATCAGTATTTTAGTTCATGCAAGTCTATTGAAAAAAAGAAGTGACACTCTAAAAAGAGGCTACTTTAGAAGGAGGCAGAAACAACAAAATGGATTTCTAGATCAATTAACCTTCCCATAAAAAACGATTATAAAATTTTTGAAAGTTTCTATTTTACAATGTGCTACAGTACAAACAGTTACTCCTCCTTGAGGATTTATTTATTAAGTAAGATAAAATTGGAAACCTTTTCTTTAGAACACACAGCTAAATCACTACTTTGAGAGCTGGGAGATACTCCCAGCTTTAACCCCAAATCTGAACAGGAGTGGGGACTGGGGCAAGGTTTTTTGACTTGTGATTGTTTCTGCTGTTTCTTCTGCTGCAATAATTTCGTTTTTGTCTGTGTGCTGTTGCAGATTATGGTTTTTGAAAGACACACAGTAAGTAACGTGGTGCCAATTTTCAGTGCTCAAGTACAATCTTTCCAAACTGAAAGATTGGAGACCATGAAATCCTGACCACGAGCTGCTTTGTGCAGTTTCACTGCAGCTTTCCATGAACTCCTTCCCGTCTGCCACTCACTCACACTCCTGGCTGCCCAAAAAGAAGATATCCAACCTCACTCACCTTCACTGGGAGGAATGCAGCACCATTTGAAAGGCTGAACTTTTTATAACTATTATTTCCTCTTCATCAAATTGATGGAGTCCATGAAGTCCTCTCCATCATTCATAGAACATTTTTGTGGTTTTCACAGTTTCCACAGGAGGCTCGGATGAGGTTTTGGTGCTTCTACTGGGCAATCTAAAAGGAACAAAGCCCCAAGCTGTTTGTGGTGTCATTGCAGGACTGTCACTCTTGGAAATGGGGTTTGTAATTCACGGATCAGTGAGTGCTACAGCTCCTCCTTTGTGCCTGAGCCCAGCCTCACATTCAGATGAGGATTTTAGTTAACTTTCACTGTGATGGCCCTCGTTCACTTTGAAGTACTGGGCTTGTTTGGAGTCCTTGGAGGAATATAACTCTTCCCAGGGCAAACACATTTTGGCTTCTCTTCACAGGCTCCTCAGATGCACAGAACCCTCAGGAGGGAGAAGATAAAAAGCCACATGTTTGTCAATACCTGCTTTGATAGGCAGGATCAACCTTAATCTCACACCTAAACCCTGCCTTGTTGGAATTCTGGAAATTGAGGATTTGGGGGCTCTAGGCTACAGTAATATATATGGGGCAAGGTGGAGACTTTAGGGTGGAGGTTAGTTGTTCTTTTTTCACCTTTTCTTCCTTCTTCTTTGTGAGTTTGGGTGATTTTCCATAACTGGTTAGTAAAGTCCACATTGTGGACTTCAAGTAGTTAGTTATTGGGATTAAAGTAAAAATAATTTAGGTGACATTTCACAATTGGACAGATTATCCTTGAAAAGACCGTGTAGAGACAGAGAGGTGCTCCATTTTGCACCTTGCTAACTAAAGGTACTGCAGAACTCACAGCTTGTGAGGCTGCGATATAAAAAAGAATTAATAAACACTGAGTCTGAACATGGAATTGCGACTCCCATGTATTAATTCACGCTCTAACATGAAGAAAAGAAGATAAAAACCACGAAGAAAAGAAGATAAAAACCATGAAGAAAAGAGGATAAAAACCTCACACTGCCTTTCACCTCTGACCTGATGGAGAATGGGGAGCTCGCTCTGCTGGGTCTGGCTGAAGGTGGTGCAAGATTAACTCCAAACATCAGTGTGGGTGTGTCTGGGATGTCTCCTGTGACAAGAGAGATTTGGTTTTGCAGCTAAGGGTGAATCCAAGTAGGAACCGTCATGTGTGTGAGGAATCTTCTGGGATTTCAATGGCAGCTGATCTCAGAGCAAGCTTTTTGTCTGTTTGACTGGTCTGAGTGTGTGGAAAAGCTTTACCTTGAGGGTGCCAGAGCACTGGAACAGGTCAGCCAGAGAGGTTGTGGAGTCTCCTGGCTGTGCAGTCAGCTCCAGGTAAACCAGATTCAGCAGGGGAGTTGGACTGGGTGATGCTCAGAGGTTCCTCACAACCCTAAACATTCTGTGACTGGTTCTGTAATCCTCTGATTCTGCAATCCTGTGATTCTGTGTTCTGTGTGTTGTCCTGTCAGAGGAAACATGGGGCTGTCAGAGACCTCAGTCTGAGGCCCTGCTCTACCAGCTCAAGCTGCCAATTCTTCTGCTTTTGGTTTTGGAGCTGTCCCTGTCAGATCTTGAATCTCATATGGGTCTTTGGATAGACCACACATTCCACTCATTATTATAAACTTCTCTGTAAGGTTTTCACTTGTGGCTACAAAAGACCACATAGCAACAAAGCACCTGTGAATTTCTTTTTTACTGTGCACAAAAACCATGTGAGCTTCAATCAATTTTTTTTTTTTTTAATGAACTTTGAATCTCATTACTGCTGAAACCCCTCTGATGTCACGGTCTGGTCACTCTGGACTGAAGCAGCACAAGTTGTGTCCCAGAGAGCCAACTCCAGTTCTTATTCCTACTGGTGAACATATGAAATATGCTGGCCCAGATCCTTTAAATATTTGTGTACCTGTGTAATCTTACTCACCTGAGACAAGGATACAGATAAAGAAAAGAACCTGGGCAGCAAAGGAGAAAACACAGAGTTAAAAATAGCCAAGTACTTCAGCAGTTATTGGTGTGTTGATTTTAATGGGAGAAAAAAACCCCAGTTTTCCTTTGTCTGTTTGTTAGAGAATACATTTTTGGCTTTAAGCTGTCCAGCTTTTCCTTGTGTCACAAAATAAAGTGTCAAGCACAAATATCCAGCCATTCTCTGTGTTGGACAGTCGTGGATGGCTGGTTTTTTCCTGAGTGATCACCAATAAATATTCCTGTCACAAAATACCAACTTGAATTTTCTGGGAAGCAATTAATTGCACAATCAATCCTCTAACAGTTGCAGCTGCAAGACACAACTTAGCTTTTTTTTCCTCACTAATAACAGGGCTGTATTTAACTGTTCTGAACGCCACCACCCTTCTGCACATCTGAGAAAACAACATTTTCCATCCTCCCACAAATTAATCCTGGCATTTGCTGTGAGCATCTTGTTGGGTTATGAGGAAATTTAGAGAATTGGTGTGGGAAGGAACATTGTGGAAGAGGGAGAGCATTGCCATTCTCCTTTCCAAGGCAGTCTGCAGTTATTTTGCAGTTGTTCTGCTGATTTTTGGGGACAGAATGGCTTTCAACTTTGATGCTGGTGGTCTCCAGTACCGCCTGGAGGTGATGATGTGATGGCAGGGATGGAAAGAAAAGTTTATCTGTGCACTAGCAGAAAAATATGTAATTGTCCCAATTCCTAAAATAAAATAAAATAAAATAAAATAAAATAAAATAAAATAAAATAAGCTCTTTTTGGTGTCCACCAATACTGTATTCTTAAGATATTCACTCTCTCTATTATATGAAATTACCTCAGTATTACCAAAAATAGTTGTATGTAGTATTTGCCTCTTCCACAACACTTTGTGTACAACTCTCCTAAAATCAAATGAAAAAATCAAATGGAAGTTCTCGATTTTTAGAGGAAAATGTGAACTTCACATTGATTTTGAGACAACGATATTGTTGCATGTCTTTTCTGTATGTGGAAATGGTAAATATTTTTTTTCTTAATATATGATATTAAAATTAACTATGTGAATTTTATTTGCAGCCTCTGGGAAAGTATAAAGACCAGAGAGATTATTTATTCCTGTTCCCTACAGTCCAACATCTATTCCTAATCAACATTAAAGAAACCATTGCTGAAAATCAACCTAAAAATACGAATTCAGGTCCCTTATTGGCAGTTGTACTGCTTCCATCAGTCAGTACTGGTGTGACCACAATTCTTTTTTACTTTAGCCCTTTCTTCTAATCAAATGTTCACTTAAGTCTTAAATGAAATAGCTGAGGAGAACTCCAAGATTTAGGAATGCATCCTGGAGACAAGCTCAAGACAGCTTGAGACAAGGGCTGGCATGTTTAGGGAAAGGGAAAAAAATCACTGGGAAAAAACCCCACTTCCTTAAATGGCCCTTAATCAAACAGAGCATTACCACTTCTTCACTAAATATAATTTATTTATAAATAAATTCAAACTATGAGTGTGCTCTGCTTGCTCTATTGGCCTTGCAAATAGACAGGAAACACAATTTGAACTGACAGTCTGAATGGCACGTGCAAGGGGACAGTAATTAGCTGAAAAACAGAAAAATGGAGATAATCTTCTTCCAGTTTATGTCTAAAAACACTTCCAGGGGGAAAAAAAATCTAATATATCTAATATGTGCTTTCTTTATGTGATTTCTTTATTTCTTATTTATTTATTTATGGGATTTCTTTATTTTGTGTGATTTCTTTATTCTGTGAGAGTAAAAAAAAAAAAGGGAGTGGGATAGGGAAACTACTAAAGAAAAAAACTATTGAAGGATGGTTATCAGAGAAAAATAACCTATGCAGAGCATTGCCAGACATCTGTGAGAAACAGAAGCTGTAGGAAATGCAGGTGTGACAATGTGCTGGAAGCATGAGTAGGATACAGGAATAACCACTGCCAGATCCTGCAAAACTCCCCACTCCTGAAGGCTGCTGAAAGCATCAGAAAATGTTAATTTTACACAATGAGAAACAGCCCTTACTCACGTCCATGGCTCAACCCAGAAAGGTGAAGGCTGTTTGATTAAATAGAAATAATTTCAGTGCCTCGTGAGAGAACGACCAAAGCTGCCTTTCAGTGTCTAAAAACAGCTCTGCAAGTTCTGTTTGCTCAAGAGACTCAGACAAGAGGCAGGTGCAGGTGCTGCCACGGTGGTGAGGAGAGACAGGATGAAATTGTTGTGTCACCAGCGAGGCTGAGCTGGCAAGGCAAATTAAAAGCTGTAATTATGACTCAAGTCTTTTAAAATATTGTTCACAGTTGATGGTAAAGGGACAAGTCCTAAAGCACTGTAAGTCAGGCAGTAGTTCTGCTTCCATTGAAGTTACTGGGTAAAAATCTCTTTAATTTTCGTGGTACTGAACTCAGGCATATTGATCATTGTCAATTCACTTTTAATCCCTCGACGCTCCCAAGGCAGAGCTGTGTGCTGCAGGTAAAGCTGGCAGCAGTGGGGAGCAAACTGCTGCTCCATTTCTCTGTGTATTGAAATGAGAGAGGACTGAGGGGGCTGCAGGAGAAGGTGTCTGCACTTTCATGACTGCCACGTTTCAGTCTTTGGGTTTCAAAACCTCCATCTCCTTCTTTGTGCAGCCAGTCCCTGAGGGAGAGCCACAGGCTTCTGTTCCACGCCTGGTCCTGTCCTGCTCTGCCTTATAAATGGACTCCAAAGCAGATTCTCTCCTTTATACACTCTGCTTTGAACCCTGGGATTTGCCTTCATCAAAGCTGCCTGAGCCTTGCAGGGGAATCTCAGCTCAGCTCTCACTGCTGCTCTGCTGCTCAGGCCAGGGGAAGGACAGGGACACTCCTCTGCAGCCCTGCCCTCCACACACCCTCCCAAAACCCTGCCAAACATCCTTCACACAAACGAGTTTCCAGCTGACAATGTGTGTGTTTAATTTATCTCACATGGTTATACACGGGCAGGTGAGAAGGGCCCATTTCCCTTTTTCATTTCTTTTTTTTTTTTCTTTTCCTCCTGAGCTGGTAAATGTATTTCATCTTGTAACTCTTACTTTGGATTAAAAAGCTGTTGCCTTTGGCAGCGAGGCAGCGCAGCAGGCTGAGGAAAGTAAAGCTTCCTTTCATTGCCATGTTTGAAACTAGAGGAAGTCATCATATTACTTTAACAAGCAGAAATGAATGAAAATGTTTAATAAGATTATGCAAGCACGGGGAGCTGTTCTGGCTGCCGCAGATTTTGCTCCCTGTGATTCATCCTGCTGGGGGATAACGTGATCCTCTCTTTTCCCCTCACAGCCACGGCAGGATTTTGTTGGGAAGACTCTTGCGAGGTGAGATGTGTCCAAGGGTCTGTTTGTCTCTCTCCAGAACATCGAGTCCTCGAACACCAGGCTGAGCTGCAGATCTGGCAGCAGAATTTTGGGGTTTTTTTTTGGTTCTTCATACCCCACACTGAAATATCACAGAGGAAGGAGCACCCCTCTTCTACCCCAGCCTCTGCTCTGGGCACCTGCAGGAGGAAAATCGGCTCCTGGCTCTGCTTGAGCAGAGCAAACCCTTCAAAGCCATTTAGCAAACCCTGCTGTCACCAAGGCATTTGTGACATTTGAGGTAATTGGGGTGCCAGGGTGATATTACCTCATTAGCGTGGCGCTGACCATGGTTTGGTGGAGAACACCGGAATCCATCCCATCTAATTCTGGATGTTGAAGTGAGAGCTGGAGAAACTTTGTTCACGCTGGGGAGAAAAGGTGCAGCCTCATTCCTGTCTTGGCGGAAAAGGGGTTTTCTTCTGGGGTTGACTGCTTTTCTCTTTTCTGTAGAAATTAATTTTATTTTTCTTTAACCGTTTTGATTTTGAAGAAATTACAGAATCAGGGAATAATTGAGGCCAGAAAGGAGCTCTTGAGGTTGAGTCCAGTCCCTCTGCTCAAAGCAGGGTCAACTACAGCAGATTCCCTTAAGACCATGCCCAGATGAGTTTCTAGTATCTCCAAGGATGGAGTACTCAACAGCTTCTCTGGGAAAATTGTAGTTGACTACAATTACAATTCAAAAAATCAAATTTGTAGGTTTAAGTGGAATTTCCTGTATTTCAGCCTGTGCCCATTTCCTCTTGCCCTTTCACTGGGCAGCACTCAGGTCACAGCATCTTCTTTACCCCACATCAGCTGCTTTTACACACTGGCAAGGGTTCCTCCTGGATCTTCCCTCCTCCAGGCTAAGGAGACTCAGCTCTGTCAGCCTTCATATTTTTCAGCCCATTAATTGTCTTTGAGGTAGGGTCTTTCTGTGGGCCCATATCTCTTGTAAAAGAGACCTTCAGACTGTGTCTGAATCCTGAGCAGAGGGGAATGGTCATCTCCATCAAACTGCCAGCAACACAATCAAAAAGTAAAAAATTTAAAAAAAAAAAATCAAACCATCCTAATGCAGCCCAGGCTGATTTTGCCCCAGAACACAAACCTCTTTTGAGTTTTGCCATAATTTAATGTTTTCCGTGACGCTTCCATTTTTAAGGTGACTTTTTTTTGTGCAAAGGACCAATTCCAGCAACAAACTTGGCAAGTGCTGGCAGCATTAATCGTGTTTGTCATGCCTCAGCTCTGACACAGACAGCCCTAACTTCCTCCAGACCCAAAGCTGGCCTTGTTAGTGCACTAATTAGCCCCCACTGATAGGAGCTACCCCTCATTAATGAGGTTTTATGGCTTTTGGGCTGGAGCTGACTCACACCTGGCCAGATCAGAGGATGGATGGAATTAACACACAACTGCCTGCATGTGGCCATGGAGACAGGCCCTTTCCCCTTAGGCTCTAAATAAATTAGGGAGAAAATGATTAGTTACTGTGATATTGGGCCACTGCTGATAATCAGGTCTCTAATGTGTGAATATAGTTTGGATAATGCGTGAAAGCACAATACCCCTGCTAACATCCTCACCACTGGATAAGGGGCACTGATTTTGCTAATTGAGATTTTTTTTTTTTTTTTTTAATCTTAGGCACACAGATATCTGTGATTTAGTGTTCTTATAAATCCAGGTAGTGGTGAATCTCTGAATGATAGTTTGGTATGCTGTGAATTAGCCTTGTGACTTTTCCTAATCCTCCACCTTCCTTTCTTCCCCTTTGATTTAAGTTACTCAGATTAGTACCCAACAGTAAAGCAGTAGTATTAATCACTCATTCCCATTGTTTTTGCCATTACCAGCATAATTCAAAGCCATATATATAAAGGGGCATGTAAAAGAGTTGGGTTTCCTAATAATCACTTATTCACATTATTTTTGTCATTACCAGCATAATTCAAAGCCATATATATATGTAGATGAGTATAGAAGAGTAGGGTTTCCTATTAATCACTAATTCCTTTTTTTTTGTTGATTACAGCATAATTCAAAGCCATATGTACATATATATATATGTATATATATATATATGTATATATATATGTGTATATATATATATAGAGGTGAGTTCCTGAAATCATTTATTGTCCTGTTTGAGCCTTATTAGAGAAGCAGGTCCACTTTGTACTCGACTTAGTAGGGAAAACTACAAATAAATAAATATATTCTCTGTTAAATAAAATAAAAATATAAATAAATACATAAATATGTTCTTTGCAGAGAGCACACAATGTGCTTCAGGCAGAGAAGGATTGGGAAGCACAAGAAATAAAGCTGATCAAGGTGTTTTGGAAAGGTAAGGGAATGCTTAGGGAAAAAAAATCAGCAAAAAGTTACAGGCTGTCCCTTTCCTAATTCATAAATGACATCATCATGACATCATCCAGGTATAGTGACAGAGTGAGGACCTGAGGACAGATTGAGGGTGATTTTCTTCAGTCCTGCAGGATATTATTCCTTCCATGGAAAGGAGGGCATGAGAGTAAGGGTACAGCCACGTGTTATCACACAGGGATGAACAAGGCTTGGGGAGCAGGAAAAGTGGTGTCTGTTTGCCCTCCAGATTCAGGGTTCTTGTTGAAAATGGAAAGGAGGATTTTCTGTTTGTATGGTTTTGGTCTTTTATTTGTATTTTGCTTTTTTACTATAGAGTTCTGCTGTAATGCAGTTGGTTTCTGTGACCTGCCTTTGGTGGGGCGTGGTACTGAAATGTTCACTTGAGGACTCTTTTGTGTTGTGAATCTTGGCTCATTTCTCTGAATCTTTTGTGACCTGTTATTTCACACAAATGCATTCAGAAGCTTTTTTTTTTTTTTTAATTTTAATTTCCACAATATATTGGATGGCAAATTCCATCTCCTTTAAAAGCATCCCGAAGCTGGTGTTTTCAGACACCTCTCTTGAGAAAGAAATCTCTGCATCTTGTGAGGCTGGAAGGTATTTCTAACCATGAAACACGAGCTTTGCTAATTTAAACGATTTATTTGGATCTGAAAGACTGTGATTTTCATCTCTAGAAACACGTTGGCTTATGTAAAAGCAGGTGCATGTAAGTTTAGCAGCTACATACATCCTACTTTCACTTCCTTGCAGATGAATTCTTGGTTTCCAAAGGTGCAGCACATTTTTGAGAGACAGCAGTTGTTCTGTTAAGTAGAAGTTGCTAATTAAAAAAAAAAAAAAAAAAAAAAAAAAAAAAAGAAAAAGCAATGCAGTTCCTCTTATAGATGTTGTAGCTAATCAGGCACAAAAAGAGATTTTCTATGAATCTCTCCACAGCCATGGGAACCCAGTGGGAACAGGTGTTTCAGGGATAGCATTGATTTTTTTTTTTTTTTTTTAATATACAAGAACATTTCACAGATGATTTCTTTAAAAAAACCCATGAAGTCATGAAGTTTTATCATCAGATCTCTTTCCCAAGCCTGGCGTTTCTCTGTTTCCCCCCCAAGAGATATAAATTAAGACATTATCTCTGCGGTGCTTGCAGATGAATCTGTGCAGCATTGCCTCGCAGAGGTGAAATAAATCCAAACCATTTGGAGAAAACTCAGCATTCATAAATATTATCAGCTCATCCACAGATAACAACATAGGATTGAACCATTTAGTGCCAGGTTACAAATCCTTAGCAGCCTGAAAATCAGTGTGGTTTTTTTTTTTTTTTTTAATATAAATGGCTCTGCTTTGGTGACTTGATTTCTTTGGATTGGCATAAACCGGGAATAAAATCATCTTTTTTTTTTGTGACAATGTGATTTTTAGGAATATATTATTGAAGGAACCTGAATGCTCAACACTTCTTGAGGCCACCAGCCCGCCTCCATGCACTGTCCAACGCTGAGCAATCAGTGAAATTCTGGGAAAAGCGAATTTCAGCCACAAAAGCTCAGCTCTTGCACCGAGGTGAGGTGAAGTCTCTTGTCCCTTCCCCACCTTTCCTTCAATTTGGCACCTTTTTTTTTTGGGTAGTGCAGAAAAATTCAAAGCAATTGTGCTCCAGAATATGGAGTAGAGAGGCAAAGAGCTGATTGTGAACCTGAGCCTGATTTTGTAGGCTGGAGGGAAAATGTGAGTTTTTTTCTTTCATGTCACCACATGGAAACTGTCAGTATTTTAAATTCTTGGTAGAACACTAGGAATGTGATGAGCTGTAAGTGTGAAACTCCTGATTTCAGATATCTTTCCAGTGGAAAAAAAAAGAAAAAAGAGAGACAAAGTCAAGAAAATATAGGTGTAAAGGAGCCTTCTCAGAATGGAGTGACCTTAATTTCATCCGTGTTCTATTGGAAGACTGTCTAAAGTGCAATTTTTTTTTTTTTTTTGTCTTAAGTATGTCACTGACTGCTAATAATTACAACTGTTATTTAGACTGCGGAATTAATTACCTCAGGAAGTCATTAAAGGTAATTCTAAGCCTCATACTCCAAAGTTTAAGACTATCTTCAATTATGGGAGAACGAGGCTTAGAATTCCTGAGTTCTGTATGAAGTTTGAACTCTGTGGTGAGCCTAAGCTTTGCCCCTAATGACTTCTAGGGCTGATGATTTTCATGGTTTAATAACACATTGTGTGAAGAAGAATTTTCCCTGAGTGGTTTTAATCACATTGACAGACACAGCTTTCTAAGCTTGCCCTTCTTTTTTGATATTCCAGGTCCATCCCCTTTTGATTTAGCAGATACAAACCCAACAAAGCTCTATATTCTTCCACACATCCACATTTATTTTGTACACAGCCACTTTCTCCTTGAGAAGCGAGAACAGGGGGAAAAAAAAAAGCAAATTTAAGAGCAAGAAATACTGTTTTAAAGGATTGATCTGAACTGAATGACTCAATTATATGTTTGGCAAATGTTTCTACCTTTGAAGCAATCAGTGGAAGCCTGAGGGAGATGAAGTTTTAGAACATTAGAGCCACGAACTTTGTTTTTAATAATACATGAAGTTGCCTTAATAAATCCTTATGAAACTGTAACAGCAGAAGGTAATGGCTGGTTTTAGTTAATGACCCATTAAAATGTTAGCAAAGCAACACTAACTGTGATATTTGTCGAGAACCAGTTTCAAAGGGACAATTAATATTAAAATCTGATGTTGATTTATTAACCAATACATTTTTAAAGGTATTACTTTCTACCTGGAGCAATGAGTGCACGCTGCAATGGCAGCGTTGGTAAATCAGTAATTCCATGAGGGTTAATAATCTCTTTTGAACCAATTAGGCAACAGAAGAAAGAAATAGCTGTCCCTTCCCATAGATGTTAATGCTGAGGTAAATTTCTGTCTTGGATGATGCTCTGAAATAATGTTCTTAACTGGACACCCACAAATCCGAGCTATCCAAAAGCAGCAGAGATGAAGACCCGGTTTTGCCTAATTAGGCTGGGGGAAAAGACCTTCCATCAATTCTGAGAAATAACATTAAAACCCCCACAGGCCTCTTGCAACCAAGAAGCTGCATTGGTTGAGATAACTGAACCCTCTTCTTTAATGTAATTAGTTATTAACTGCTTTTTGTGCTGGTGTCACAGGCCCAGACTCTCAGTTCTGCACAACAGGAGACTCAGAGGCTGCACCCTCCAGGATGCTGGAACCAATGCTGGTTTGGCAAGGCTGGCATTTTTTATGTTGGGATAATTCTCCTTTTATGTGTGTTACAGGTTTGTGTCATCCATATATCTGCTTTTCTTTATTTTCACCTCAGATGAGGTAAAGCCAAAGAGATCCACCCTGTACTTCAAGGGAAGGGTGGCAAAGTCTGTGCTGGCACTTTTGGAGGAGGAGGTTCCACGTTCTGGGGTAAAAACTTCGTGGGATTGCTGTGTTTTGTGCATTAAGTGAAATTCCAGAATTATTGATCGTGGATTTCATCTCCACTGCTTCTCAGAAACGAAGGCTGCAAATTCCCCAGAGGAACCTTTCCTTGAGCTCATACAAAACTCAAATTCAAGCTCATTCCTGACGTGTTCATCACCCAGCCTTGCCTGCCTCAGCAATCGCCTGCTCTCACCAGGTTTCCTTCCCTCTCTCCTCTCTCCAGTGTTTGCCAGCCTGTGCCATATCCTGGATCCCTGTGGCCTTTCAGGAGAGCTTCACTGCTTTGGAAAGAATGAAGATTTTTTTTTCTCCTTCAGCTCTGCAAGTGCTGAGATACAAGGATATAAAAAGTGTGGCTGAGGTCTACCAGTTCCAGCTCCTCGAGGGCTTTGGTGCTGTGACACTCAAGCAGTTCTGTTTGGTAGCTAGACTCCTTTTTTTCTTGTTTTTTAGATAGCTCTGGGGTAGGGCTGAGGTGCTCAAACATTTCTCTGGGGGGTGAAATTGCAGTTACAGCACAGGAACCAAGTGAGAAGCCAGGTCCAACATCCATCACGGGGTGGCAGATGGCAAAGCCATGCCAGGGGGTGCTTTCCTGCCTGGACATGTCCAGGCACAATCAAACACGATGAAGAGGGCATTTAAAAACCCCTATAAGCCAGCTATCCTCTGCCTGGACTCCTGCCAGAGATATTTTGGCCGCTCACCTGCAGAGAGCATTCATCTGGTGTTGACCCAGGGCTTTGTTTTCCACTGTGGTTTGTGTGTGTGTGTACTTCTGGTTTTGAACACTTGGATTATTTGCCAATCAGTTTGAGATGCCTGTCTATGAACAATTTACTTCTGGAGCCACTGGGCCAAGAGAAAATGAGGCTGAGTTGTCACAGACCTCTCAGGTACCAGGCACTGCCAGGGAAGATGGGAACTGAAAAAAAGAGGCAAAAAGCAATTTTTCCATGAAGAAATGTGTCCAGTGGAGAAACATCTTTTGTGTGATCAAAAATCCTTTGTGTTCCCTTGAAAAACTAACAGCATCACTGTAATAAAAAATATTAATAAAGGCAGAGCTGATTCATGAGTCAGTGACAAATCCACCAAGCATTTATTACTGATCTACTGCTCCATGAAGTTTTCACAGGGTGATTTTTTTTCAGTATGACACTGGAACATGAAACAACTGACCCCAACGAAAGGTTCCCCAAATGCAGCCCTGTCTTGAGCTTTGTCTCTTTGAAGAGAAAGCAGATTTATTTGGGGTTATTGCCATGCCAAAGGAAATTAGTTCAGTCATGCTGTTTCCTTATTGGTACCTCCTACTGTTTGCAGTTGCTGGGAATCACTAAAACCACTCTAGACCTGCTTTTAGTTGATACAGATAGTGTTTCATTTCAGGAGAATGAAGCCTTCTTCTTTTTTTTTAGGAAGCATTATTTAAACATCTGCTCAAGAAGCTGTCTCCTGTCCAAAAAGTCTTGACCCATTTTTGAGTCTTTCTTTCTCTTCTGCACGGGTGAACTGTGGCAAGACACAGCTCTAAAAACCTCAGGGATGATAAAGGGAAGTGGAGCTGAGGCATACTCAGAAAGACAACTTTGCCTTTTAATTTAGAGCAGTGACAGCACCTCAGCAGCCATTCCATGTGACAAAAATCCTGATGTTGCCTTGCCCTGAGAAAGCCTTCCCTTGTGGGTGACAGCACTGTGAAAGACACTGCTCATTTTGGTTTTGGCTTGGGTAAAGCCTGAAGCTGAGCTCTGTACAAAAGCAGTGGTCAGGTAGAGGTGATGGAGGAGGTTTTTATCTGGCCTTGGGTTTTTTTTTTTAGATTTCTTGTGCCAGTTTTGTATAGCTGATGCGACCTATTATTTTTAAATTTAGGGAGTGCTACTAAAAATCCCATACAGGCAGTGATACTGTGCAGCTCCTAAGTGCCCTGAGGAGAGAATTCACAGGTCTGAAGTGACCTCTCCACTCTGGATGTTCAACGTGCAGCTGAGAGGGAGAGATAAAATAAAAGCCCAGGCCTTGCTACCTTAAGCTTACTTAAAACCCCCACCTTTGATGTTTACCTAATCCAGCTCTGATACTTGGAATGAGCACTTTGGTTGGAACTTCAGCGAGGCTGGGGCTTGGATAAATGCCAGCTTGCTGATCCTCTGACTGATGAAGACTGAGGAAAACAACTGGAAGGTTTGGCAGGAATTCCATCAGCATCCCTGGGTTGAGAGCGTGCACCTGCCACTCTCTGCTCCAGCCTGGAACTCAGGTCTTTCTAAATTCACACCTGCTCCTTTTTCACGTTTAGTTAAAAGTTGTTGACAAGCCTGCGTGTTTTATTATCTGTGCATCTCTTTCTTTTCCCTAATGTGGGATGTCAGGGCTCAGCATGAGACTGTTTGGAATTTCAGCTGGCCTGGATGTGAGGAGAGAGGTCCTGGCATGACCTGCCACGTGCTCAGACGCATTGAACCAGACCCAGATGTTCTGGGAAGAGGGGAAAAAATGACTGGAGCATGAGCAATAACATGGTTGCTGAAATCATTTTGGGATGGGAAGGGGCCTTCCTCACCTGCTGAAGCAGTTTTTGTTCCATCTGGCTACAGGTTTCAGGTGCTCCCATCCCTCTGAAGAGGAGCTAACCCAGGAACTGTGGAATAAATCCCTGTGAGAATGGGTCCTGTGGAATAATTGCAACTAGACAGCCTAAAATATATTACAACAAAACCAGATGCTGAGAGGATTTAGCTGGGTATGGACTGTTCTTCCTCCTCTATTCTCTCTTTCCCTCCTCTCCACTCCTCTTTTTCCTCTTTATTCTTTAGCAAGCACAGATTCAGAACAGTAACTGAGGCAACAGTTCTGCATGTTGTTCAACCAGCCTGGAGAGAAGGTCGAGGTAATTTCAGCTAATTACAGAGGGCAAAACTGATCCTCAGTTACCTCTGGTGAGGTATTAATAAAGCTTTCACATGAAGATAAGATCTTTCATAAGATCCTTCATAATGTTATCTCTTAGAACGATCTCCATAACAATATATGTAGTATTAGAGGGATATATATAGTTGTACTTGCATTTTTAATGACTTTGGATACTCGTGGAAAAAAAGAAAGTGCCAGGCAGACGACAGAAGGGCTTGAGAACAAACTGCAAGGAGGCTTTCATGAATTAGAAATCGAAAATTATGTTTAAAACATCAGAGGGTATGAAAGAGGCTCTGTAAATTCTCAGGTCATTATGTACATTGCTCAAAGTTTTTGTGGAAAAAAACCTTTCAGCAGCAGAGTATCACTGTAGGACTATCTCTAGAGCTGCCTCCTGGCATGAAGATGCTGATTTTAGAGGGTGCTGGAGGCATGAAAACCTCATCTGGCTCCCCAGGACATTCTGGTCTGCTGCACTTCTGCCAACAGGGGCATGGGGATGGAGTAGGAGTGTCCCTCCTATTGCCCCCATTTGTCACCCCATACTCAAACCCCAGAGCACAGGCTTTGAATGGGTGAGATCCACAACCCAGTGCATTCCTGCTTGCTTTGGAGAAGGACTCCAACTCTTTTTGCTTCAGAGAAGATGAGGTTAATGTGGCATCATGTGGCATCTTCTACGTCACAAATAGTCTGTGTGAATAAAGTATGGGAAAAGACCATTTTGGAAAAAAGCAGGAGCAGGATGTTAAGCCTTGGCAAGTGAACTGCCACAAGAAGACAGGATAACTGGCAGTAATCAGTGTTTTATTATTTGTCACATGATGATTTGAACCCATCTCTCTCTCTGCTGGGCATAGAATGAGTGCAGAAGTCAATTGTCTCCTCCTCTTCCTCTCCTGAGAGATCCCAGCCCTCTGGTTCCTCTGGGCCACTGCAGGGTGAGTGTCAGGGGACTTTTCTTACAGATGTTTCCCAAAGTGGCTCTCCACTTTTTTCCCCTTGTCTTGAGTTGC
>VZSR01000920.1:13044612-13058905 GCA_013398615.1 Brachypodius melanocephalos
TTTTTTTTTTTTTTTACTACTACAATTGTATTTTTAATCTTCCTAGTAAAGAACTGTTATTCCTAGTCTCATATCTTTACCTGAAAGCCCTTAATTGCAAAATCATAATAGTTCAGAGGGAGTGGGTTTACATTCTCCATTCCAAGGGAAGCTTCCAGCTTTCCTGGGCAAACACCTGTCTTTCCAAACCTAGACACCCCTAAATCCCATTTTACAGCACCTAACACTTGTGTGTGAAACACCAGGACACTGGGTACTACATGAAGTTCTGAGTTCCAAAATTATGAGACCACCTAAAACTTGGCTTTTGCAATAGGGACAATTTCAGTGCCTGAACCTCTTGGTGGGTTTGCCCTTGGCTTCCCTGTGCTTTAGTTCCTCTTTGATGCAGGAATAACAGAACACTCCAAACTTACAGAGATGCTGTGGAAAATCAGTGCACAAAAGGTTGTCAGGGATTCTGAGGAGGGAGTAGGAGCAGCTCTAAGGTGAGTCCTGAGGAGGAGTTTGGATCACATCGCATAATATAATTAAAAAACAAAAGATAATTTTGTGCATAATTATTCTGTTTTAACATTGATACATTCACTACTGGTCCTCAGGAAACCTTTTGCAGTAGAATTTCTGATTTAGACAATGCTCTCAGGCACAGGGTGGGATTCTTGGGGTGTCCTGTGAAGAGTCAGGAGCTGAACTTGGTGATCCTGATGGGTCCCTCCCAGCTTATTCTGTGATTCTGTGAATCAGGAAGCCAACAGCAAAATTATTTAATACATCAACCAACAATAAAATCATCTTCTTTTCCCCTCTGCTGGTTTAAGAAACAATTTTGATAATTTCAAATCAACAAGAGAATATTTGTTTCACAGCCAATCATAATTTGTTTTTGAGGAGGGTATATGTAGTATACCAAGGAAAATGTTTCTGGGCACAAAACACCTTCTATCCATCCTATAATAAAGAAAATGCTATGTTTGTACAGAATTCTGACTGATATTTTTGCTTTTTTAATTTATGCAACAAGTGAGAGGAAGCCAAGCCCATGTTTAGAATCTCACAAATAATTAATTCAGTGTTTCTGTGGTTTGCCTTAATTTGAAAATTGATGATTTTCCTCCCTTTCCTTTTTTTTTCCAACAGTTCAAAGTATTATATTTACTTGTAGAACCAGTAATAGGTTCTCAGAAGATGACTCAACTCAGGGGATTACACTTAATTAGTTCATAGCCAATGAAAATAAACTTTTCATTACTGATTTAGGTTTTGAGAAGAAAGAAGACATTCAACTACACAAACTCTTAGAGAAACATCTTTCATCCCATTCCCAAGTTCAGCCCAGACCTCCCCCCGCTTCCTGGTCTGCCCTCCTCTTGTCACTGCCAATGTTTGCATCCTTACAGCTGCTCCAAGCCAAACTTTGTGTTTGTTTCTGACATCTCCCTCTTTCTCCAACCTCGCCTACCTAAAACTTGCTGCCTTTTGCTCAGCATGAGCATGGTCTGACATTTTTCCCCTTCGTAACCCCATTTTGTGTCTGTTCTCTGCTGTAGATATTCTCTCTCTGCAAGAGTTTACTCTCTGGCCATCCAAGTACATGTGTACACACCTGTCTCATCCCCAAACCCAGAAGATAATTTGCCTTTCTGGTATAAAAAGTAAACCAATAAATATTTCTGTATTTTAAACACCTTTGGTAACTTTGCATCTGCTATTTTGTCTTACTGATTAATTCAAGTGCTTATGTACTACACTGTCCAGCTATTTTAATGATTTCTTTTTGTTGCTGCTGTTTTATTGAGGAATTTTGTGCCTTTATCACAGACCCTTCTTCAGCTCCCCATAAAACCACCTCAGCTTTTCTGCCATACAGCCTCTTTATGGTGCTACTGAGCTGATGGTGGGACAGGAGGATCTTGCAGGTCTCTTCCAACTTTGATGATTTTGTGGTTCTGCAAGTCATGAAGTGCCCAAGACCACTTGAAATGCCGTTTTCCACCCTCTTGTCAGTGTGACTACACTTCCCTTTGAGGGAATATAATTTTAACATCTTTTCACCCTCATCTGTGTGAACACCTTGCAGAGAAGATATTTCACTTTTCTCGTGCAGAGGATGAGCTAAATACCTGTAGGATCCAGGTCTGTGACTTGGATCTCAAGCTGAACTAACAACTGTCACCAATCTAGGAGAAAATCTTACATTCCAGAGAGCTCCAACACCCTCTCTCTGACTTATACACGAGTGGGAAATGGAACTATTCCATTCACTGGAAGATTTGTGATTCTGCAAGGATATCTCCAGCAAGAAAGGTCAACAACCAGAATAAATTATGTACAATGCATACAACTTCGTATAAATGATCCAAAGCCCTATGAAACAAACTAAACACCGCCTTGAACATAACCCAGCCTAGTTTTTTTCCCGCTGGTCCCTCCGGAGCGCCACCCGGGATGTTCCGCTGGGTGATGAGGCGTGCGCTCATCTCCGTGCACACAGCGATATTATCACACCACAGCGATATTGTCACACCACAGCGATATTGTCACACCACAGCGATATTGTCACACCACAGCCCTCCTCCCAGCGCCTGTCCCTTTATCTCTCGCTCTCTCCCTGCGCTCTGCGGACCCGGTGATGCTCTGAGGCTGCGGAGGGCCGGGACGAGCAGCAGGGGAGGCGAGCAGCGGGCTCGGGGCGCTCCGAGGGGGTCAGAGCCAGCCGAGGAACCGGAGAGGGAGGAAGATAGGGCTGAGGGAAGCCGTGTGAGGAGCAGCAGCAGCATCAGGAGGAGGAAAAGGAGGAGGAAGAGGAGGACGAGGAAGGAGCAGCTCGGTGCCGCCGCTGCCGGGGATGCCGGTGTGGCCGCGCCGGAGGATTTTGTCACCTGTGGCCCTGCCCCCGCCGCCCTGCGGGCGCCTCCCCGAGCCAAGGACACACCTGGGCCCCGCCGCGCTCCCGCCCCCCGCCCCCGCCGCCGGCCGCCCCTTCCCCCGCCCGAGCGCCGGGCGAGCGTCGGCGGAGCCGCGGGGCTGCAGGCGGGGCTGAGCGCTCGCTGGGCTCCGAGCAGCCACCAGCAGAGCCAGGCGAGGGCCGGCGGGGAGCGGGGGAGCGGCGGGGGCATGTGGATGTTGGCCGTCGCCTTGCTCCACAGCATCTCGCATGGTGAGCCCCGCCGCGGGCGTGCCCTCCCTTGTGTCCCCCCTGCTCTCCCCCGGTCACGGCGGTGCCCGGCGGGCTCGGACGCGTCGCGGCGGCTGCGGGAGCCTCCGGGAGAATCCAGGAGAAGGGAGGGCGAGCTCTGTGATGGCTCAAAGGCGCTCACCCCGCCAAGGGACAGCCCGCGACCGAGCGGATTGTTCTGCGAGCATCAGAGCATCCTTGGCGGGGGGAGGCACGAAGGATTTCTCCTTCCCCTGCCGCCCTCCCGGCCTCCTCATTTGGCTAAAGGATGCGTTCTGAAACGGCAGAAATAGCCAGCCCTGTGTCATTCGCCATCCCGCACAGGAAAAGAAACTAATATTTGTATTATAGGAAGACCTTAGTTTGCGGTGTATCTTCGGAGAAGGTGACATGTGGCAGCTGCATCTGGTTTTTCTGCTGGGTTCAAACAGTTTCCTGTTAATCTTTAGAGAAACACCTCTTCCAAGAAGCTGGATTTGTAAATAGGTTTAAATAATGGGTATTGTACTCGTGGAAGGGCATCGGGTACAAGAAATGATTGGGAGAGGAGAGGGAGATTCACAGAATCAAAGAAGGGAGATTCTGTGTCGTGATTAGCAGGTATTGACTTGTTGAGAGCTCATTTCTTAATATTAACTGTTGAAGACAAATGAGATCTCACCCCTCCCTTCCCCCATCACCCCTCCCTCATACTGTAAAGGGTTTTTAGGGAGATCTGCTGATTCCTGATGTGAGGAGTCTGTGACACTCGAGCTGGACGTGGACACGTGGGCGTTTTGCCATTTTCCCACCAAGCTTTGCCAGCTCCCATCAGTCATGACCTGAAACAGGTCACTTTTTGCCAATCACTTTGGCAAATTGCAGGGATTTGTCTGTGCCATGGTCTGTGGTAATTATCAGTTAAAGCCTAAAGTGAGATCACCCAACATCTTTTCCTATGTGTCTGGAAGAACAGCTAAATACAGAAAACCAGTTAGAAAACCACTCCCTACAGTGAAATCCTCAAGATGTGTATTAAAACTAACCGAAAAAACCCAGAAGTTTAATTTAATGTCCAGTGACAAATGCTAGCCTGCTATAATTTCAGCTTTAAACTGACAGGAATCCCAAAATTGATATTAAAAAAATGGGATTACTACGTTTTCTTTATTCTGAAAAAAATGTTTTTGTCATTTGAACGTGCTAGTTAAGAAATTTTGAACTCATTGAAATTGAAATTTTGAACTCATACTGCAGAATGTTTCAAATGTACTGAATTCAGCTTTTTCCAGAAAGCAGGCATTATGTCAATTAACTTTTTGATCAATCTTAAACTTCTACCTGAAGTTAGTATAATTCAATAATTCAGTGCCTCATCATCTAGCATATTCTGTGGGGTTTTTTTGTTTAAATAATCTTTTTTTAGATAGAATATCTTCTTGATTAATTTGTTGATTTGTAACTAATTAAGCATAGCTTTATTTTTCCCATCCACATTTTGGACAATAGCAGGGAGACCAAAATAGCAAGAAGTTATTCTGTCCACATTGCTGTGTAGGGAAGACAGGAGATGTTATTCAAGGCAGGTGCACTTTTTAAAGACTTCTAGCTTAACCTTCAGCTAAAAAAATGCTTAAAGCTCATTGTGTTGCAGTCATGTTGTTTCAAAAAGGGAGACAGCAGGAACAGACAGGACCCAGATATGCAGGAGAGTGATGGGAGCAGGGAATGTGTGAGAGGAATGTCAGGTGGGGAGAGAGGAAGCAGCCTGCTGAGGGAAGAGATGAATCAGCAAGGATGTGATGGAGCAGGATGTGTGGAACTGCATCCCTGGTGGCTCTGGAGGCAAACATTGTCACTCTGTGCCAGGTGCCACGTGCCAGAGTCCTTCCCTGCATGTGGCTGTGGCCTCCACCTCACCCACCTCTGTGTGCTGGGGGTGGGGAGCCATGGGGGGGTTTGCTTGCTCTGTGGTTTTGGGAGAATTATCCAAAACAGTGGAAGAAATGCATTTTCAGCCTACTTCCCTCTCCACTGAAAGTCCTTCATAGGGAAGGCAGGAAAGCTCTTTTTATTATTTTTTTTTCTCCTGCACAGATGATATTGACACCGTTTACTCAATAAACTTTATGAGCACTTCGACTCAGAGAAAATTCAACTGTGAGAACTATTAGTACATGTAGGCTTTTTAAATGAGCCAGCAATACCTAAAAATACCAAACAAAAACCCAAAAAAGCCATAACAAAAAAAAAAAACAAAAAACAAACCAAACACACACACAAAAAAAAACCCAACCAAAAACCAAATAAACAAAAAATCAAAACAAACAAACAAAAACCCCCAAAACAAAACAAAAAAAAAATCAACCAAACCCGAGAAATAATCCCCAAGAATATGAACAAGAAGTAGCACAGCACCAATCTGTGTTGGACCAGATCAACTTCTCTGTGGAGAATGAAATCAGTGAATCAGATCCATAAGGATGACCTTGGCAGGTCTAGACCACCCCACTGCCCAAAGCAGGGTCAACTGCTGCAGCAGGTGGGTCTGGACTGTGTCATGTCAAATTTTGAATAACTCCAAGGATGGACACCCTGTAGGATGCCTCTGCCAGTGTTTTTTTACCCTCACTGAAAATATAAATGCATATATATATATATATAATATATATATAAAATCATATCTTCAAATGGAGCTACTTGGTTTCTGTTTGTCTCTTTTGCCTTTTTTTCTGTTCACTGAATACCATCAAGAAGAGCCAGGCTACAGCTTCTTTACACCATCCCATCCACTCTTTTCACTCATTACTAAGATGCTCTCGAGCCTTCTCCAGTCTAAGTAATCACAGCTCTCTCAGCCTCTCCTCATGGATCTGATTCTCCAATTCTTTAACCATTTTTGTGGTCATTCACTAGGCTCGCTCCTGTCTGAGTTTTTCTTGGTCTGAGGAGACCAGGAGTGGTACAGAGCACTCCAGATGTGCTGTCACCAGTGGATGACGTGACAATCTTGATTTTTCTCCTTTAATGCCAGTTCAGTTTATTGCCATCACTCATGTTTATCCAGGCTTTCATTTTAACCTGAAACCCTTCACAGGGAAGGACATCCCATTGTTTCTCTCTCATATAATTCTCCTCTACTGCTGAAGTCCTCCATAACACATCCCTACCAAACTTCTCCCACAAAGTACTCAGAGTTATTTTTTTAGTTATTTTCCATCTCCAGCCAGCATGTGAAATTCCACTTGTTTGCCAGACTTACAGCCAAGTGCTTTTCTGCTCTCATAGAAGAATTTCCTCCCCAAAAAACCAAGATCTCCATTAGCTGCCTTCAGATCCTGCCTGTGGGCTTGCTGCTATTTAAAAGCTCTGCAACAGTTGGCTGCTCTGGACATTGCTCATCTCGCTTAATTTAAAGTGTTCATGGTGCAATTCACTGCAGCCTCTCCACATAATGCTTGGAGAGAGAGGAATGGGAACTTCCAAGGTGTGATTTCTGTTCTACCTCGGCCAATCACTTTAAGGGGGGAGGAATCATCTCTTAAATGTGTTTTCTCTCTTTTGTCTATTAAAGGAGACCAAACTAGATGGATGGAAGAGAGATAAGTGTCTGCTTTATAACCTTTTGTGTTTCCCTGGATGACTGAGTGACTTGAAATGCACAGAGAATGTATCCACCTCATCTATGAACAATTTCCATTGGTAAAACTTACGTCCTATACTTAAAAGCAAATGCAAATGCAGTTTCCTCCTCAGCCTTTTGTCCCCTTTGTAAATAATGAGTTACAGAAAATGCAGCATGAAGTTCAAAATTATTTGTGCAGTGGTGTGTAAACACACCACGTGTTGATGCTATAAAGTGTGGGCAGGCAAGAAAGGGTTAACAGGAGAGGGAGGGGAACAAATAATTTTTGCTGTTCGGCTGAAAACCTTGAGTGGCACCAGGGAGGAGGCAGAGCAGCACAGGGCTTTGCAGCTGGAAGCAGCAGCTGGGTTTGGTGGAAGCTCTGCTGTGGGACATGGCCATGAGGAGCTGGGCTGGTGGGAGATTGTCCTTGCAGAGAGAGCCTTGGGATCCTTGAGCAGCCCTCAGAAAAGAGTTTCCAGGATATGTGGTCCAGCCCCATGAGTTGTGAGGAGTTTTTGTTTATTCCATCCCCTCTCAAACTGGTTCCTCTTCACCAGGATAGGTGACGGTTGAAAGATTTTAGGCTCTTGCCTACAACCTTTTTGAAGGTCTCCTCTGATGCCATGCCCTCAAATGTTTATGTCCTCACAGGACAGAGACAGAGCTTTAGATGGGAATGACACAGACACTCCACTTGTTGCACAGAACGGTGTGAAGAAAAAATCTCTCCTGTGTTGTGTGTCTGAGACAAAGGATGGAGCACCCGTGCCACAGATGTGTGAGTGGGGCAGGTCTGGTTTCACCCCATGTTCCTGAGTCTTGGGGCAGGCTGTGTGGAGAACCTACAGCAGCCTGCTCCTGCTCTGGCTGCATTATCCATGACAACAAGGTGGCAAAGGAAATACTGGAGCACCACTGGAGCTCCTGGTGCAGGTCACACTTGTGACCAAACCTTCTCCTGAAATCCAGACCCACAACTCAATGGAAGCAGGGTGAAAAGCAGGTGGGAGGGCTGCTGTGGCCCCACACGACCAAACACAGTTTCTATCCCATTTTAATTCCCCCCTCCCGTGGCAGGCTGTTGCTTGGCAACCCTGCATCCTTGCTCCACCGCTGCTCTGCGGTCCTGCTGCTGCCCTGCAGCCCCTCCTTTGCCCCAGGCTTGGGGACAGCCACGCTCACACGTGCTCCCAGCAGCCTGCAAGTAGAGATATCATCTCCTCCTCAGTGCCTGGAAGCAGGTGGGAGTCAGGAAGATGGAAATGTGGAGGACGCTGTGCATGGCCCGAGGCATGGAGAGCTCTGCTCTTCCTGATGCCTTCCTTATACTGACTCTGGCCAGGGGGGTGTTGGCTCCCAATAGTTCAGCTCCTGTTTTGTTTGTGTGGTTGCTACTCCTTGTGAGCCACTGGCATCCAGAGCAGGTAATAGAAATCAGTATTTGGCTCAGGACCAGGGATAACCTTCTTCCCACATAATTACAGCCCTTAATGGATTGCACTGTAACAATTATTAAAGAGAGGTCTGCAGAACTTTGAAGCCATCATTAATTGTTTTTTTAAAGCCTTGTTGAAACTGTGATATTCCTTGAAATTTCCTCTTTTCCTCAATGAGAAGCATTTGTGTGCACATAGACACGCCTGCATCCAAACCCAGAGGAGTTCTAGATCTATTGCTAAAACGCTCTGACTCTAACCTAAATAATGGAAAATCAGATTTAGAGATGAAATAGCCCCCTTGACTCATCCCTCTCATGCTGCAAGGTTGTGATGTGTACAGTGTGGCACAGCTGTTCCCAAGATTTCAGAGTCTGTAATTCATTCCATCCTGTCTTGCCATTACAATTGTTCGATGTCAAGTCTTTAATGTCTTGCCTTTGCCCACACACCAGACACACAAAAAGGGTTCAGCTCATCTTTATTTGGAGGCTTTCAATGGGTATCTCCAGTGCCATAATGCTTGGGGTGTCATATTATGCTTCTTCCTCTTGTGAGAAGCAATCAGCACTGAGGGAAACCTCTCTGTCCTTCTTCAAGCCCATGTTTTCACCCTGGGCAGTTGGCTGAATGTTTGTGTGTTGTGTCCCCACCTTTTTTATTTACCTATTTTACATGCCACCCTCCTCCCCTACCCCATCTCATATGTTAGGAACAAACTTGCCTGTATGAAGGTGTGAAAATTAAAAAAAAAAAAAAAAAAAATTCTCCTGGCTTTTCCTCTCTGAAAGGAAACATTTTTCTTCTAGCTGACAGTCCTTTAAGCAGCGAGAATCTTACCTTCTCTGTTTGTTTGCAAGGTGCAATGCAAAGAGAAGTCTAGAGCAGCAAAAAAATAATCACTACCCTATGTTTTGATGATGTTGCTTGAAATAGAAAAATCTGGTATTCTCTGAAGAAAACATGAATCATACACGGGCTTTAAAATCCTTCCCACAGACTGGATTTTTCCATGCCTTACTCTAGCATGGATTTCTAAGAAACATTTTTGTCAGCTGCTCTCCTCCTTCTCTCTAATAACTTTTGAACCTGCTGTCCAGTCTCAATCCATTTGCTTGCTGAGTTTAAGTAGAATATAATTAATTCATTGCTTTGATATGCATATAAGAGAATAAACACTCACCTGTGCAGAGGGGACAGAGAGACTAATCCCACTCCAAGCTGTTTAAAAAATTGGAAAAATTCATGGACATCTGACTTAGGTCTTCAGTCTTCTGCCCAGATATCCAGAGGAAATTCCTTTTCCCACTGATCCTGTGCTCATAGAACCACCTAATGGGGAAAGCTGGCTTGGCTCACATCCTCCAGGTGCTACTGGAACCCCAGGATCGAGCTGCAACGAGAAAAGAGTGACTTCAGGCAAGGTAATTAAAAAAAAAAAAAATCCCCATTTTCTGCTTTAAAGCTCAGTGTGTATTAAGCCATCCAGAGTGTTTTGAAAGCTGCTGCTTTAATTCATGAGCGTATCAAGACTGAATGGCTAATTGTGTGTGTACTGTAAGAACAGGTCATGCGAGAGAACGTATTTTTTTGCCAGATAACAATATTCCTGCACCTTATCAGCTTGGAGCAGTCAATGGCTCCAAATGAAGCAAATTGTCATTATTCCCTTGTATTTTTGGGGTGGGATAGACAGGTATCAGCAGCACAGATAGTAGCTGCATGAGGATGATTAAGATTTTGTTTCTCCATCTTGAGCATTCCCAGATGCACAGTAACAAACAGAGTTTTCAACTGGTACCTTCTTAATGGTGCTCACAGAACCCAAAATTCCTTTTCCATTCTTAAGTGCCTCATGGAAAATATTTAATTTTTTGCAGCTTGCCCTGATGAAAAAATGGCTGACTGTGAGCTCATAGATATGAGCATTAAGCTTGGTAGCCAGTGAATATCAGAAGGTTTAGCGATTGGTTTTGACAAGCATTCAACATTTATCTGAATCTTTCCAGTATCAAATCGGGCATGAAGTCTTCTGAGGAAAACCTGTTCTCACAAGGCTTTTGATTCTTCTGTTTCCAGAGTGATGGAAGCTTCTAAAAAGCTTTCCCACTTCTCCTCTTCCCTTCTTAACCCCTGGTCCCTTTATCCCTCTTTGAGTTTATCTCCCTTTATTATGGGTGCATTGACAAAGCTTTAGTTTACCCGAAAATCTTGGGAAGAGTGGTTCAAGCTTGACATCTTTAAAACAGATATGCATCAGAGAGAAGATGGAGAATATTTACCAGTTTGTTTCAGAAGATCAAGATTCGAATGCTTTGGACAGCATTTGAGCCTAATATTCACAAATTCTTTGCATTTTTTATTAAAAAAGGATAAAATGCTTCTTGAGCTATTCCAGGTTTTCTTTATTGTTATTATCTCAGGGGGCTATGATGCTTTTTAAAACTGACTGGGATTACAATTACTTTCTTAGCAGAACTGAAAAATTTCTAAATCTTGTTAAAATGAAAGTCATGACTAAATGTAGAACTGAGTTTCCTCAGTTATAGCCCTCTGTGGTTATCTTTACCTAGTCTACAAGATAACAACTCGTATTTTCCTTCCAAATTGCCACACTGCAAGAAAATAGTCAAGAAAACTCGAGCCAGGGAAAGAGGTCAGTAACGAGGAGAGACAGAATGGTTTAGAAACTGAGGGATGACTGAGCCAAGGTGTCATCTCTCCCAGAAACTGGGCTGATCATTCCCTTAGATTCTGATTTCAGGCATGTTCATTTTTAATTGTTTCTTTTCCCCAGGTCTTCTGACTGTTGAGAACTTCCTTTCCCTTCACTTCCTCCCTACTTCCCTCCCATTCTTTCTTCCTTCAGGTGCTTTTAAAACCACTTTCAAAGCTGAAATTGCAAATGAATTTTTTTTTTTTTTTTGCATTCTGAATGACAATGAAGGGCTCTGTTTGAATAGCTGAATGCTTCAATGGCAGATATTTGACTGAGTTCCCTAAAGCCCAAAGCCTATGAAACCATCCACAATCTGAATAGAACCAATTACCAATTACAAGGAACTGCTGCTCCATGGAAGATTTTTTTTTTTTTTTTTTTTTTTAAGTCCTAATCAATGCAGACTTATTGTAGACAGACCATTTTATCTTTTTCTTTGAAGAAAGAATTTCCATGCAAGACTGGTTGTAAGAGTCATCCACCAGATACATCATCTCCCAATGTGGGCATGTGAAAACATTCAGCCACTTGGATCCTTAATTTCCAGCTTACTCCATTTTCACAAAGCCTTTCCACGAGGCAGCTCTTACTTGTGTTGGTCTGCTGGGGTCATTCCTTGTGTGTTTGCCCACTAAAGGTGAAAATATGATGGCAGGGGCATTGCAAATTTGGTGTGCAGACCTCACCATCCAACCCTTCCCATGGTTTTCAGTGGGGATGTTCCAACTGCAAGCTGATGGCTGGGTGGGATGTGGTCAGACTGGTCATGCTGCTGGTGTTTCTTCATGTTCTTCATGCTGGTGGCTCAGGGGAGAACTGCAATGTGCGTGGCCAGAACTTGCCAGAAAAATGTTCTGGATACCCCATTGGAACTTGATGGCTCAAACGCTTTGGGGTTTCAGGGAGTTCTAATATCAAATCTTCTCCTTGTGCCTCCTGCAGCACGGTGTGACCTGAGAAGTGGCCTGGGATGCATTTGATCATCAGCCGATTTGAATTGTTGCTATATCTCTGTTAACTTTAAGAGATCTTCCTCACTCAAGCTGTGTGGTAGCTGCAGAAAGCAAGGATGGTCGACCCCATACAGTCAGCCAGTAGATGATCTAAACCCAGATTAAGAATTTGAGACTACTTTAAGATTTTTTTATCTTTACAACTAAATCAATAACTTCAAAGGCTTTATATTTATTATTTTTTTATTATTTTTCCTAGAGAGGATATAGTTATATGCAGAGTCTAATGGAGACACTTGGCTGGAAATTGTTGAATTTGTTTTGGGAAGAACAAAATAATTTCCAGCCACTTAATCCAAGACATGTTTTAATCAAACGAGCCACCACAACAACAAAAACATAAATGGGGATTCTCCTTCATGACCTTGAGTAGCCTTGATTACAGCTGAAGCCTGATCAAGCTTGATTTTCCAGACTTGAAAAGTAGCATCCTGACTGATTTCATGTACTTTGAGTGGAAGTTATCATACAGTCTTCTTTCTCCACTTTGACAGATTGAATTTAGGTTTCAGTCAAGTCATTCCCTGAGCAGCAGGACCAATGAACCCTGCTCTCATGCAGAATTGCATCTTGCCTTCCTCCTCCCCTCCTTAAACCAGCTCAGGACAAGGATTATGCTGTCTGGTTGGTTGGATTCTGCTTAAAAAAATGTTAAATACCCTCTGGAAGTTGGTCCCTTTGCCTTTTGGTGCCACTGAAAAACAAATTAAAGCTTTACTCTCTGAGTTCACAGCTGCTCTGGTTGTTTTAAACGAACTGAAATGCACAGAAACATGTTTAAGACAGCTCTACAGGAAGCTGAAATTTGCCAAGGGCCACCAGAGTTATGTAGATGAGTAAAAGATATAAGAAGGAGGTTTATTTATTCTGTCATTGTAGAACGTCTAGAACATTGCATCTCTTAAGCCCCAAACATGTTTTGGGCTTCGGAAGAGGAAACAAAGCAATTCTGAAAGAGCTGCCTGAACAAATCTGTCGTGAACTTCTCCCAAATGCTCTCAAATCTATACTTAAATATTTCTGCTAGTCACCAGCTCTCTTCTAAACAGATTAATGTATTGTTATTTTTAACAGAACTTCACTCCCAATAAAACCAATTTTCTCTCTTTTTCTCTATTTTTAAAAATTTTTTAGTTCTCCCCCAAGATATTTGCACTTCTCTCTTTAATTTTTGTTTAACAGCATCAGATTCTATTTTCCCCTGAAGAGCTTCCCTGGCTGCCCACATCATTTTTTCTTAAATGCAGCCATGACTCCCTGCCCAATATTGGTCTCATCCCTCCTGCTTTCCCTTCACAGCTTCAGTCTCTCCTGGCTGATAGCCCAGCCCAAATGGGATGCAGGGAGCTGAGCTCTCTCCTGCTGGCTTTCCCTGTCCCTCAGTTTGGTTTTCTCAAGAATTAGAAAGAAGGGCCTCCTACAACACCTCAGGGATGTGCTCTGATCTGTCCTCTATGGTTTCAGAGACATCTCCAGGCAGATCTCCTTCCCTGCCCAGTTCTGCTGCTGCTGAGCTTCCTGCAAATGTCCATCCCAATGTCTTTCTGGGGGACGTCCTTCCTTGGATTTCATTGCAGTGCACAAGGCAGGGTGTTGGCAGCAGGGCAAGGTCTGGTGCTATAAAGCATTTTCTTCAAAAAAAATATTGTCCCCCAAATGTGAAGTCATCCTGTTGGTAGCACACTGGGGATTCTGCAGGTTGAGATTTCTTATTGCTTTATTGTGTTTGCTTTTCATCTTACAGCTTAAATCCAGAGTTGCCCTAATGCTGTTATGTATTTCACAATATTGATTTTTTTTAGCTGTCTTCATTTAATATTTGCCCCCTTTTTTTCTTCTTTTTTTTTCCCTTTTCCTTTTTAGACCAACCTTTACATCACAGATGTGAAGAAAGAATAGGCGCAGAAATTGCTTTTTAGTTAGAGAGAGAGAGACTGCAATTTACTCTTTCACTACGGGAGGAAAAAAAACGCCTCAGCACAGAAAGAGACGCAGATGAAAGGCCAAATAGTACCTGGACCTGTGTAAGCACTGCAAGATGTGTGTGTGTGTGTGTGTGTGTGTATTTTCCTTCAGCGGTGCACAGAATCCCAGTCAATTATTTGATGCGCTCGCCTGTCTGGGCTGTGACCTTCTAGAAGGGCCCCCTCCTCCAGTCCCCCCACACGACTTGTCAACACATTAGTCATATACAACTCAGCTGATGCCAAACGGCCGCAGTTCAGCCAACTATTGAGAGGCAGGGAATTCTGCTGCCTTCTTCTATTGGTCTTCCTCGGGTTTTTCCACTCTGCGGACCCGGTGGTGCTTTGAGGCTGCGGAGGGCCGGGGTTGGCAGCA
>VZSR01000920.1:13059005-13090118 GCA_013398615.1 Brachypodius melanocephalos
GGCCGGGAAGGGGAGCGGGTCGCGGTGGTGGCTTTTGTGCCGGGAGCGTCGCGGCGGCTGCGGGAGCCGCGGGGAGAAGGGCGAGGAGCGGGAGCGCCGCGATCGCTGAAAGTCGCTCACCTCGCAAAGTGACAGCTCCGGCACCTCCGCGCCTGCCTCCTCCGGAACGAGACGGTGCTCGCGGAGCCAAGGAGGCAGAGAGGCGCTTTTTCTTTCTTTCTCATCTGGAAAAGTACAGAATATTTTTTTTTGCCAAGTGCCGTAGACATCCTTCAGCGCGCACGGGGATGATTTGAAGGGCTTTCATCCTAAGCGGTCGCATTGAGATATTGCTTCCTTTCGCGTTTTCTTTTATATTTGCCCTCTGCTTTCACCTTACGTTTTTACATATATTTAAGAAATAGTATTTTATATTTATTTCACTTTCATCGTCTCTCCGTGAATGTACCCGCTCTGAATTTTTTTTTTCCTCACTCATTTATGTAAAAATATGCACGGATAAGCATTACATCATCTGGAAAGGTTGAAGACTTTTAGTCAATTATAAAGTTAGGAAGGAGAAATTAGAGTGGGGATAGAATAAGGGTAAACCTGTTATTCTTTAATTTTTTTTTTTCCCTTCTGCCAACTCTTTGACTGACAAACATTTATTGCAGTTTCTGTGCGTTTTTAATAGTGGGTTGGGGTATTTTGGAACATTTAGATATATGTGATTGAAAACCATGGCATGTGTAAAAATATGCTTAAATTGCTGGAGGGTTTTTTTCAAAATGCACGTTTAGCATTGCAGTTTTAAGGACAGAAAACAAATTATTCTGGGGTGCCAGCTATTCTATTGCACTGCCTCCTCCGATCCGAGAACGTAACATTGCCTGTAATGCTTTTCATCCTGCCAGATAAATCAGATTAAACACACAATTCTCCAAATAGGCAAAGCAGGTAGAGCAGGGAAAAAAAGGTTTCTTGTGTGGAATGAATGAGAGAGGAGCACAGGGCAAAGTGTGAGGTTTTCCTGAAGGATGGAATTAATTGAACCTCTGGCAGAGGGTGAGGGATGAATGCTGGATGAGGGTGCCTTCACATCTCCTTAAGTAGACACTGGATGAGAAAATGCATTGACAGGCATGGCTGGTCCAGTGTGAAGCGCTGGGGAGGGCAGAAATCAGGAGGTGAATCTTAAATGTGTGGATTTAGAGCGACCTTAAAAACATTTTTGTCTCCTGCGTGCCTCGGAATACGAAAGGATTGAAATCCCCCAAAGTGTAAACTTGGAATTTTTTTTTTTTTTTTTTGCATTTCTTTTGGCAGTAAGGAAACTGCAACAAGTTTTAATATTAAGGAATTATCTATCTGTTTGTTTATTTATTTTTGACAGGCAGCAGCACTGTGCCTTTCTCTCTGCCTTCTCCAGCCAGATACCTTGGAGGGAGAGATTTGGTGTTAATAGGACAGAAAGAATCAGTCTGGAATTGTGCTCTGACCAGTGCTATTCATTTAAAACTAGATTTGCATAGGAATGAACCCTGTTTCTTTCCAGAAATCTTATTTTAAAAAAAAGAAAAAGAAAAAAGATTTTTTTTTCCAACTGTACTGATGCTATAAATTCTATGTTCTAACCTAGTTAGTCCTCCTTGCAAGGGTTTTTTGAAGAACAGAATGATTTTTGCTCTGTGAGGTCGAAGTACCATGAAAATCACTTCCATTTATTCCTTGATCTATGAAGTCAGCAGTAATTTCACTTTCAGTTTCCATGTGTTTTTGGATCACAGTCAGACCTGAATTTGTCTCCCAAAGACTGAGGAGTGTAACGTGTGCATGATAGATGCATCTGCATGGACTCTGTGCTGCCATGCAGCAACATCTGTACGTTTGTGACTCCTGGGGGACTAAAATTAAATGTTTTTGTGTATAGTAATATTCCAAGATGAAAGCATTGTGAAAACGTGTAGTGGGTGGTTCAACGGTTCTTTGCAACTTAAAAAGTCTGTTTGTTTTTGGCATCACGCTTGATGTCAAAATGCAGATTTTTAGGGTCTTTTTAAGGGGAATCTTAGGGTTTTTTGAAGAAAATGGCACCTATCTTCGTGTTAAGACTGGATAAAATGATTTTATTTGTAAGTAACACTTATTAGGACTTATTAGGGCTATTTTATCAGAGTCAAGAGTTGGGGAATAATATTTTTAAAGGACTTTGGATTTTAATGCAGTGTCATATCAGATATGTATCTCTTTGAAGGAAATGACTGCGTATATAAATTGATATGTCACGTACACATTTATTTTCATTATTCTATCTCTAACTCCATCTGAACTCCATTGTGTGACAGGCAGGGCTCTTTTATGAGTGTGTCTGGTGAGGGAGGACAGGTTTCTGTTTGGCTTCTGTCATTGCCTTTTCTAACCCCTTATGGCACCGCACCAGGTTTGCTTAAAACACCAGCACAGGTATAAGTGATTTTCCATTGTGTTACATCTCATTCTGATTTTAGCTTTAAAATATGTAACATCATTCATGTTCATGTTGGTTTTGATTTTTTAAATTTTTTTTTTCCTAAGGGGAGAAATAGGTTAAAAAAACCCCCATAGGTTTAACTCTGCAGTTGTAGTCTTGGGCTTAATTTCTGTCGGAGATAATGGAAACCATCTGAATAACAATAACAAGGTTGGCCCTCATATTTCCCTACAGTCACTCAGCACAAATACATTTTGTCAAATTAGATATGAGCAGTGTCACTGGCAAGGCTTTATGTTTGTGAAATAGCTTCCTTCTGGGGACAATAAAGTACTGACACTCTCTTCCATCCAATTAGTATTTCTGAGGCCTGAAACAAAAACCTCCCCAAATACCTGGTTAAAGTTTATGTATTTCGTGAGGGTTTTAAACTCTTGTTGCTGTGAGCTCCTTCAGAATACAGGTAACTATTAACCATGAATGCATTGCAGCCCTGGCAAGTGCGTGGGATGATATAGACATCAGTGGGAGCTCTGCAGCTGAATTCACTACCTTGAAAGCCTGAGTCATGCAGTTCTAATCCTGAGCAAGGCTTTTGAGTTGCCTTTCAGGGTTACTCTGCCTGCACCACCTTCCCTGTTACTCTGCCTCAGTATTCCAGAAGTGAGCATTTCAGATGAGCAGCAGAAGTCTGCTGTAGCCTGGTCATAATTAGTAATTGGGCATTTCGCTAATTACGGTGAGAGATGCTCTGAGGGGAGAACAGCCTCCTTCAAAATCCTGCTTTTTTTTTTTTTTTTTTTTTTTTTTTTTTGGCAATGGCTGTGATCAAGCCAGTTCAGGTGCTGCTCTCAGAAACGAGGATCTTTCAGTATCACTCAGTCTCTGCTGTGGATGTGCTGAACCCATTTCCAGCCTTCTCTCTGGCTGCATTTCTTACATGCCCGTTGCCCACAGATGCTCTGCTGAAATCAATCGAGCATCGGGAGGCACCAATACAGCACGGATGACACTAAAAATACATTTCCATTAAAATGATTTCCTGTTTGAATCCTCTCCCTGCCATCCATCCACCAGGGTGGGTTTTAGCAGCGTTTTGGAAGCTGGAGAAGGATCACACTGAGCTGAGAGCAGGGGTTAGGCTGGAGGATGAGGAGACAGAGCCACGCTGATGCTGAGACTTCCCAAAGAAAATGGTGATTCTCAGAGCTGGGGATGCAACATTCCAGCAAAAGAGCGAGCTGCTCTCTTTGTAGAAACACACTGAGATACCTGCAGAGCTTGTGTGGGGTTGTGTACCCACATCCTCACCTCGGGAATTTAGATGGATGTGCAGGAAGCATTGGTGCCTGTGTGTGGATGGCACAGCCCAGCCCAGGGTGGCTTTAATCTGGTGTTACCCGAGCTATGAATAGCTATTAATTAATCACCAAGGGAAGAAAAACCACTCTTGCAGGGCAGTCAGAGGATGTGGGGATATCTGTACCTGTTTCAAAAGATGTGTTTGTCCTGTGCTGCTCCCCCAGGTGCTGGGGCTCTCCGGGGGGATTTTCTCCCGTGGTGTGGGCAGTGGCTATGCTGGAGCTGGAGCCACAGGACACTAGTGGGCAGCAAACCACAAAATCTGTGTCTTCTTGAGCTGAGAGAGCTCCAAGAGGCATTTTGCCTGTGTTTTTTCTATCCAGGGTCACTAAAAACTGGTGGATGCTGCATCTTCTTCCCGTAGCGCTGGACAGCAGGTGTGTGTGACAGGGAAGGTGTTTTTGGGAGCGGTTCAAAGAGAAGTTGTTCCCTGCAAATTGTAAAAACAAACCTCTAAACCACCTTAAACAGGGCGTTATTGCAGCTCACAGCTCCTCAGTGCGATTTCGTGCAACCACGGAATTGTTGAGGTTGGAAAAGAGCTTTGAGCCCAGCTGTTCCCCCAGCACTAAGCCCTGTCCCCAAGTGCCACATCTGCAGGTCTTTCAGATTCCTCCAGGGAGGGTGACTCTTACAGGGCTGGAAAACCCTTCCCACGAAGAAATTTTCCCTTATATCCAATCTAAACCTACCTGGTGTAACTTGAGGCCGTTCTCTCTCATCCTATCCCTTGTTCCACTTGGCTCCACTCAACTCCCACCTGGCTCCACCCTCCTCTCATGGAGGTTTAGAGTAAGAAGATCTCTCCTGAGCCTCCTTTTCTCCAGGCTCAGCCCCTTTCCCAGCTCCCTCAGCCCCTCCTGGGGCTCCAGCCCCTTCCCCAGCTCCCTGCCCTGCCCTGGACACGCTCCAGCCCCTGCAGGGCTCTCTGCAAGTGAAGACCTCTGAAATGAAAACAGGATTTGGGATCTATTTAAGTGGAATTTCTTCAGTGCTGCTGCATCTGGGAAAGTTTAGAAGTTGATTTCGATTTTGTTTGTTCTTGACTAAGCTTTTGTCGCGTAACATACCGCTAATTTCATTTATTTGGGAAAAATCTCACGGGTTTTGGTGATTGGCTCATCCAGAAAGTTCTTCCAGCTCGTGAGGTGTGCAAGTCTCTGAGCTGGGCTCAGGTTGGGCCTCACTTTTTGTGTCTTTGCCTGAATAAAAGATTTAACAAATATATGCTGCCCTCTCACATGAGGGGGTTGTTTGAGGTGGGGAAATAATCTCTTCTACCTGTTTAATAAACAATTGGAGTGACCAAAAAATAGTAGAAAGCAACAAAATTAACCATCTTTCTGGGGGTAGGAGGTCAGGACAATGAATTGAGGTGAAAAATATATGGATTTTTTTTTGTTTTCTCCACGAAGTTTACTCTAATTAAAAAGTTAGGATGTGTGCAGGATCAATGCCTGTTTGAACATACCACTCATTTAGCCTTTGTTTTTATTTGGCACAGGTCATTCATCAATCTCTTGGTCTTGGGGTCTTTCAGATTTGCAGTAAGAAGGACTAATTCCATCTTCTGCTTTAAAATTTGAAGATGGGAGTAAAACATTATAGTCATCTTTTATTCCAAGGTACATTTTTTGACATTTTTAAAGTGATATTTCTTTTGAGTCATTGAAACTCTAAATATACTGCAAAAATCCCTTTAAGCAACATAGGTCTGCAACGTACATCAGAATACTTAATTATTTCAAGGTGAATGTGCAGGTGTCTGCAGTTTAATTACTTGTTTCACAATATATTTTGAGTTATTTCATAATCTTAATTTAATCATCATTTTCTCTTCATTTAAACTGTTCTGAAATCAATGAAATCAAGATCTGAAATTGTAATTCTTCAAAAGAAGCTTAATCTTCTCAGTCTTCACCTCCCTGCCCCTTCACAACAATTGATGTTGTTGAAAATAAAATAACAGAAAATGGGAGGTATTTAATAATAAAATCATTTCACAGCTCAATATTTTAGAGCACTGAAGAGAACATCTTCAAGAAGAAGCCACTGGTTCCTCAGGCACTTGTTGGCACTGGGAGCTTTCCTTGTCATTGCTTGTCTTTGGATATTACCATTGACAAAAAAAAAATATTACCTCATAAGTATTTTTTTTTCCTCCCATCAGAGTGTTGGGTTACTTATCAGAAAAAGAAAAACTGGGATATGTAAATAAATACCTTTTACAGTGGAGTGGGCAACAAATGCCATGATCTGTTTTGAGGAAGGAAAGAAAAGCCAGTGGAGGGACAGACAGGATGACAGAGATTAGCAAGTCTTCCCAGCATCCCTGTTTAAGCTATTTTTACTCAGAAGGCAGGGAGTAAGACTTAAGAGTGAGCCAGCAATCCTATTTATAGAAAGCCATTTTAAAATGCAAAGGCTCTGAGGAGGAGAGTCACCTCCATCCTGAACACCAGCCTGCCTGGAGCTCCCTCAGCTCCTGCTGAAGCTTCCAGAAGGACAGAGCCCTTGGAAATGCAGGACTTTGGGCCACGGGGCAGCCCAAGAGCACGGCTGAAAATAGCTCTGAGCTCCACATCCACGTGGCACAGACAAAGGCACACACAGGGATCACCCAAGGAGGTTGTTTTGCCTGGTTCCTCTCTGCGTATTCTCTTGGAGATCCTGCTGGTGTGGCTCTCTGTGGGTGATTTGTCAGGGATACAGTTCCTCCTGAGGTTTTAAAATAAACATATATATTTCTGCACGTTCACATATGTGAATCTGCACAGCTTATAATTGCTTAAAAACTGCATATGGGAAATTTGGCGCCTGCTTTGCTGTCCAAGTGCACTCGATGCTATTTTCTTCCCATTAATTACACCGTAATCCCATGCAGGAGATTTATGGCTTAAGATTTATGTTTTGCACTAGGCTAACAATTATCCTCGGTGACTTTCTGCCATCTAAATTTTTTTGGAGTAACTTTGGGGAGCCCTCCAGTGTTTCAAGAGCATCAGGAGCACATTCTTGAAACGAGCGGGACTATTTCAGCGCAGATATAATATAATTACACTGCACTGTAGCTGCAAATAGTTGCCTTATCTACATAATCTACTCACAGTGATTCCACAGATAAGATTGCAAGGTTGCTGTGCCTGGATTTGTGTCGTTGTTGGAGTGAAATCCTCTGGTGTGGTTTTGCCCGCACGCTCGGGGTGTTCGTCTCTCAGCCCTACAAAGTGGCAGCCCTCCAGCTTTTGGGTGAATTCCATGGAATTCAGGGATTTGTGGAAGAGCTTGTTCCCTACTTTGTTCCTTAGGAGGGTCTCCATGATAACAGCTTGTTCAGTAAAGGTTTCTAGAAGTCTGGTAGTTAGTGTGGAGTTTAAATAAGAAATGTCAGATTTTTGTTGTCGTTGTTGTTGTTGTTCAAGCTGGCTCCTGTTTGAGCTGGGAAGGGGTTTTGGGATGCTGGGATGTGCAGGCTTGGAGGAATCCCTGTGTTGTTATACTAAATCTCATGGTAGGATCTGAGTGCATCCAAATCTCCTTGGTTGCTTTTTTTCCCCAGGCCATGGAAAGGTGATGCATAAAGTGCAAGCTCTGGCTTCTGTTGAATTCTCTTGTGCAATCGTTTTTCTATCAGAAATCTTTGCGGTTTTGGGTTTGTTTGTTTGTTTGTTTGTTTCTGTTTTGTGGTATTACCTTCTGAAGTCTTTGGGGTTTTCTATGTGAGTTTTATCAGGAATTTTGGCCCTGACTCAGAAAAATACTGTGAGTGCATCAAGTCAGTCTCTTGATAATTATGAGGTGAGCATGTGACAAGCTGTTAGAACGCTCCTGGCTTGAGCTGAGGACAGAACGAGTCCTTGACAAAGTCCTTTTTGTTATAAAAAGCAGATTCAGCTGTCCCTGGAATGGGATCTTGCTGGGAAAAAAAACATCATTCAAGCAAAATAGGCTTTAGGTGGACCTCAGCTTAAACAGCAGAGTGGTTCACCATCCACACTGCACATTGTCCACCTGAATGTTTTCCTCTCATTAAGTGGCTGTTCTGTGGGGCAGTTTAAAAGCCACTTCCCATATTATTTCTAGACAGGCCACCCATAATTTGTGTTGCCAGTGCAGTGAAAGTACAAAGGAAAGTGTTTGCTGTGTCATGGTACGAAGGAAGTAATTTGGGAAGCTGTCAATGAAACAGAAGTTCTCCAGTTAGGTTTGCAGACATCCAATGTAGAGAGTTTTTTTGCATAGTTAAGTGGTTTTTCAAATGTCTACATTAATATTTGCATTATTTGTGCTTTTAGCTGTATTTATTTAGGAAGCTTTCCTCTGCATCTTTCATTCTAGTTTTGTTCCATGACCTCAAGGTGTCTCTTCCACAATGACAACCTTTTCCACAGCCCTGTTGTGTTGGGGCTCTAGAAACCAGATTTTCATCATTTCAAGCACAGACAGTGAGGATCACTCACTATGGAACTTGAGTGATAGGTGATGATTACCATGGGTTTTGTTGTGTCAGCTGTGGCTGAGGCTTTTTGTTCTCAACTTTTTTGCATATATATATCTATAAAATGCAGAATGAATGCTCAGAGGAGAGGGAGGGATGGGGGGCAAACTTAACTTTTAGTGGGGAGGATAGAGGAAGTGAAAAGGGTGAGTTGGAACTGCACAGGTATCCTGGCAGTGATGTAAGGTGTGGTGAGAAGAGGAAGGGCATTCATAGGGCACGAATCCCTGTGGGACAGCAGGAGGACAGTCCCTGAAAGCCAAATTTGAGCTGGGCAGGTGATGGTGAAGACCCTTGAGGTCCTGGCTTCAGTTTGCAGTGGGGAAGGCAAAGCTGAGCCTGTTCCCCTGTGAGCTGTGGGTGGAGAACATGGCACAATGTGGCTTTGGGGATATCCAGTGCTCTGTTTTGGCTGCTGGTCTGTGCCAGAGGAAGCTGGTGCTGCCCATGGATCCTGCTGTGTGCCCAGGGACAGGGAGCTCAAGGTCCCAGCTGCCCTTGTCCTGCAGTCAGATTTTTCTTTCACTCTTATCTACTCCTGTTATTTAATCACTGCTGTAGGCTGTTTGAGGCCTGCTACCTGTCTTCTCTCCACATTTTTCTGAGTTATTTGTATTTATTTTGCCTCTTCACCTGAAATGGCAAATGGATTTGGGGGAGTGGAGGAGATCAAGGATGGACAGCAACCTTATGAATGTCAGCGTGGCTGTAGGGGAGGGAGGGTAAAGGAGGAAGAGGATGAGCTCCTTTATTGGGCAGGAGGGAGATAATTAATCCTCAGGAAGAGAGGCTGAGCTGTCAGGCTTTCAGAGGAACCCTGGCAAGGGTAATTTACTGTTCAGGTTGGGTGCAGTGGGGTCTGCTCAGAGCAGGTGCCTGATCCCCCAGCCTCACTCCTGGGGCCTCTCAGGGTGGGAATCCTGGGGGCACTGGGGAGGAGCAGGCCCCCAATTCCCCACTGGAGAGCAGCTCTTAGTCTCTGTAACAAATTGGAGAGCTGAGGAACACCAAGCTGTCGTGGTGGGAACACAGCCCGGAGCAGGGAATTTTATTTTATTTTATTTTATTTTATTTTATTTTATTTTATTTTATTTTATTTTATTTTATTTTATTTTATTTTATTTTAAAAATTTCTTTAAATTTTATTTTTATTTTATTTTTAAAAAATTAATGTTATTTATTTTATTTTTAAAAATTATTTTATTACATTTTATTTTATTTATTTAATTTTAAAATATTTTTAATTTTTATTTATTTTATTTTTTATATTTTTAAATTTTATTTATTTTATTTTATTTAAAAATATTTTAAAATTTTGTTTTATTTATTTTATTTTTAATATTTTTAAATTTTGTTTTATTTATTTTATTTTAAAATATTTTAAAATTTTATTTTATTTATTTTATTTTAAAATATTTTTATTTATTTTATTTTTCAGGAGAAGAAGGAGAGGATTAGATTTTAGCTTTTCTATCCCAGTCTAGAGTAAAAATCTTGCCCAAAAATCTCCTGTTCCCCACCAGTTTTTGCCTTTATCCATTGTGTTCGTGCTCAAGGAGCAGAGAGATGGCTTCAGAGAGATGTGACTGCATGTACTCAAACTGTGCTTGCCCCACTGGTGATGGAGCTGGAGGCCTTTTGGAATATCCAACCACTGGCCCACATGGAAGCAGTGCAGAGCAAAAGAAATGCCTGTCTGAAAACACTCCAGCTGCAGCAGTTCAGCACATATTTATTAAGTCCAAAAGTTAGTCCCTAGTGGATAAAAGCAATTACAGCATTTCTACCACATCTCAAAATGAGTTTCCATAGAAGAGAAAAATGCTGGGCCTGAGTGATTTCAAAAGGACTTAATGAGATTTTTAAAAAAATATTTTCCTAAATAATAGCAGTCTGACTGCTGCTTAATTTCAAAAGGTTTTGAGAACTTTTGGTGTCAGTAAATTGAGTTTCTGTCTTGTCTGTGTTCAGGGATAAGAGCCTTGTTTGCTCACCCTGTGATGGAGTTTCTCCCCTTCCCCACACAGTTTCTGCTGCTCTCAGTCCCTGGCCTGGACACTCACTGGAATAATTGGGGTGGGGGTTAAGGTCAGCTGAGCATCTCAGCTCTGCCATTTCCTAAGGCTGGTGCAGCTGGCCTGGTGTAAAATCAGAAGGTTTTACACAAAATCAGTGGCATGTATGATACAGCTTCCAAGTGGGAAAGGAAGGGATCATGGCATGGCACAGTGCTGGTGCCATCACGGGCTGGGAAGTGGAGGATGTGGGGAGCTGAGCTGTGATTGCAGCAGGGGATGCTCTCCCTTGGCTCAGGACCTTGCAGAGGGCAGGGACAGAAGAGGCATTTAGAGAGGATTTTGGGGAGATGGTTGCTGTCTCTGATCATGGTAGCATTACCAGCTCTGTGCCCTCCCCTCACATACTTTCCTCCCCTCCCCTTTCCCATACTGCAGCTTTTGGGAAGAGATGCAAAATCTCCTGAGTTTGTTTCTGATGTTTTAAACAAGTAACATATTTTAAACCCCGTACCTTTTAAATCCTAATGGATCCACTTTCACTTTTTAATTAAGTGGTCTCCAAGTGTGGTTGGTATGATGTGAGAAATGGATTTGTAGAGGATTCTCAAAGCCTGACAGAAGGCTCACAGTCTTGTGCATCTGTATGGAAACCTTGAGATAAAGTGTGCTGGCTTAGAAAGGCCACAGAATAGGACAGACATTGTTGAGAGAAACCAAACTAAAAATGAGTTTCAAATTGCAAATAGACTACGTATTTTGGAGATACAGAACTATGAAAGATGTATCATAGTAGGACCCACATGGGGTATTTTTAGATGATTGGCTTAGAAGCATTGGCAGCATTGCGTGGCAAAAGGTGATAGCCCAAAAAAATGCTTATAATGTATTGTGATCAGGAAATAGTTTGGCTTCTGATTGTGATGGCATGAATTGTAACATCTGCACCATCTCATCCTTCTCATGAGACTGAAAAGGGAATAAAAGTCTTTAAAGGGTTTTTCTGACCCTTTGAGCCAGGAGTGTGTGCAGTATGGTGGCTTTACCTCCATGTCAGTGAGAAACTGCTTTACTGCCCTATAACTGGGCAGCCTGAACAACCTGGTCCAGTGGAAGGTGCCCATGGCAGGGGGTTGGAGTTGGGTGATCTTTGAGGTCCCTTCCAACCCAAACCATTCCACATTTTTTATTAGTTCATCAATCACTTATTGGAAGTGTGACAATGCTTTAAAGGGACATACACTGCTGGACATACACTTTCTGGCAGCATCACCTGCTGCTTCCTGCTTTCTTGAGGGTTTCCAGACTCTGAATATTGATTGCACACAGGAGGGTGCACAATATGGGCAAACCCTGAGGTGAATTTGCCCTGTGCTGTATCTGGTTATTTTATTTTATTTTATTAGCGTACACTCGTTCTGAGGAGCTGAAAGGATTATTGGTAATAGCTCTGTAAGAGGGATACAATCAATTTAAATTAGCTCACTCCTGAGCCTGTGTGATCTGGTTCCTTTAAAATGTAGGTAAGCAGCTCATCATTTTGCTCCCTTACATAACATTGTAGGAAACTTCTCCCAGGCCAAATCCTGTGGCACGTAGGCACATGGGTTAATTGTGGACTGGTGATTGGATTCAATGATCTCTGAGCTCCCTTCTAATCTCAGTGATTTTATGATCTTCTCTATAAATGTTGCAGTTCATGACATTTGGATGTTTTTAATGTCCAGAAGAATCATCCATTTGAAAACCTAAACACTTACTCAGAATAATTCAACTGTGTTATGTTGTGTAAAAAAATCAAACAAGAGACACCTCTGAAGATTCTTTTCCCTGTCCAAGTCCTGCTTCTGCCCTTCTTCCTTCCCATAAATTCTTCCAGGCTTCCTCCTGTCCATACATCTCATCCTAACAAGTGTCATTTGATTGTGTGGGCAAACACCAGGGGTGATTTTCCTGGTCTCTCCAGGTTTCTGCCTTACAGAAGTGGTGTGATTTTTGCCAGGAGAGTCAAGTATTACACAGCAAAGCTCCCTTAACATCTCCTGCTCTTCCATTCTCGCCCGCCCCGAGCCAAAGAAACCCAGCTGATTTAGACTAATTATTTCAAATGCATTTTGTAAGGGGATGCTAATACTTTGCTGTATCCCTGAAGGTCATCTGAGAGATCCATAGTTAAGCATTCATGTGGGAGGCTCTGGGGGAAACAGCAAGGGATGGTTTTAATGGAAACACAGTGGGCTAAAGGATGTGCTCATGCTCGAGCCTTCACAAGGCAAACCAGAGGAGTGGAATGCTCCTGTGCTTTTACAGCTCTTAAATCTGAATAAACTAAAGCCTGCAGACCCTGCTTCAACATCTTTCACGCTGGAGAAACTCTGTGTGATCCAGGACTGCTTCAAACTGCTTCTTCAGCACCACAGTCCTCAATCTCTGTTGTGTTTTATTAAGGGAGGAAAAAAATTATCTGTGCACGATCTCTCATCATTAAAATGTGCTGGTGCCCAAGGTGTTTCTTCCTCTGTTCCTCTGGCAGCTTTTCCCCTCAAGTGATTATGCTAATTAGTGTTTGATCAGATGATTAAATTATAATTCGATTAATCCTACGTGCTAAATGCTCTGAATGCATTTCCACTGCCTGAATGCCTTGTGCTCAAGCATTGCTGTTTGCAGCTTGATAGGAGGCTCCTGCCTCTCCCCGTGCCTAATGGATTTTCTGTATTAAACCCACTACAGTTCCTTTTAATGTTGGGATGCAGGGGAAAAGGCTTTTTGTTCTCCTCCTCTGCTGCACAGAACCAGGAGTAGGTAGGTTCCTCCTAGAGGATCTGAGTGTTGCCAGGGATTACAAAAAATAACAGAGGGGAAAAAGCTTCCAAGCTTTTTATTTTCTGTTAATGTATACTCACCCCATGTCCTGTTCATAACTCATAACTTACCAAGGCAAAAAGCTATGGTACAGCTAAATCCTCAGTCTGTTTGCATTCTGAGTGGTATTTTCTCCAAATAATTCCCTCCTTAGCAAAGCCAAAATATATTTTGGTCCAGAGACTCTCTTCTTTGCAGAAAACAATTTCTGTTTGTGTGCGAGTGGGATGGAGAGAGAGAGAAGGTTCTTTCTACTCCCACTACCTGCTTTGCCCTCCTTTTCCCCCAGGTTTATTTTTGCATGCCATCCCCGGGAGGTAATCCCCAGCAGGGGTGTAGAATGAAGAACACACTGAAATGACAACCTTGGTAAGGTGAGAGGTTAATGCTCAACTGCAGCACTGCTTGCTTTGTCTTTGGGGTCCTGCATTTTTAGGTCATCCAATTTCATATACTCAGTTCTACATACTGGAGAAAAACAAAACCAAAAAACCCCCCCAATAATAACATTAATTTTTTTTCAAACAAGAGGTGCTTTGGCTTTCAAAATTAAATATTTCCAAGTGTTACATAGCTGAATATGTTAACTGGCTTCTCTGTTTTTATGGAGGTAGGCACCAGTGTCTTCCTCTGTCAGAGTCTGATAGTAATGAGTGGCTGGAGTTTAGAGGGAGGATGTTAAATTTAAATCCCTTGGTTTGTTTCCATCCTACAGTGCAGAAAACACTATCATGGAACAACCTCCCTCCCTCTTCCCCTCTCTCCCTCTCCTGAATTTATCTCAGGGGAAGTGTGAAACAGATTGAGCACAGGGTTGCCAAGACCTGTCTAGGGGGATTTTGCTTTTTTGTACCCCAGGTGTGGGAAGGTAGAGCGAGGGAATAGGGATGCAAAGGATGTTTTCTCTTCCCTCTCCTTCCCTGTTTTTAACCTGAAAAGCTGTCAGAGATTCATAGAGCTCCTTTAACATCTTATTTTATTCTTTTCAGACTGTCTAGGAAAAAAAAAATTTGCCTATGAGGTGACTGGCATGCAACACTCATTGCCAGCTATAAACCAAAGTGGGGTAAATGAGTCCTCTGTAATTAAAATCATAGAGGCCACAAGCACCTTGATTCTATCAAAGTGCAGTTGTGTGGCAGTGGTGGAACACTGAGATCTCATGATTTAAGAAAATCTGTGCCCTGCCAATGAATTCAGCCTCATCTTTTGGCAGAGACCCCACGCTGGGACTCTTCCCTCACTCTTGGCTCACCAGTTTGCACTCTTGCCTCACTTCTGCTCCCTCCAAACAGATTGTGGGCAGATGTTTGCTCTGCCAACATCTGTGCAGATTTAAGAAATTAAAACCTGTGGCTGTCTCCTGCTATGTGTTTGGGAGGGAGGAATTGCCCCAGTCCCACGTGGGATGGATGCAAATCCCTTGATTTATATTGCAGCTGGACCACTCCCCTGAACCCCTGTGCTGTCAGGGTTTGTGGGGTGCAATCCTCCATCTGGAAGGCAGTGATGAGTGGCTGCAGGCAGTAATGCCTTCAACCCAGGCAGATAAATAGATCTGGAAGTAGGCTTGTCTCACCATCCTCATTTTAGAACTGAAAGAATTAGGCTAAGCTGAATTAAGGCTCTAATTCTAAATGAAAGTGCTAGCTTAGGATGCTGCTTAGCTCATTCTTTTTAAAAGTTTAATTTCAGATTCATTTCCTGAGTATCCCCATGTGGACAGGTCCTCAAACTCTGCCTGGCCTTGGGTAAGCTACTTAAGCTTGTGACCTGAGGACGTTCCTGCAAAATACACTAAAGCATGTGTGGGAAGTGCATTCAGAATTCCATGGGAGGTATTTATATGCCTGCTTTTTGGTTTGCTTTGTTTTGTTTATTTAGCATTCTCTGTGTGGTTCTCCATACAGAAATCAGCTTTGCAAAGGTGGTCTTGGAGTAGGGGAAGGATACCCAAGCGGGGAAAATGTCTGTGCTGAGTGAGGCACTCCAAGCTATTCCATTGAAGTCTCTAACTCACCTCCCTGTCTGTGCAGTGGGAACACATCCCCTGCCCACCTGACAAGTGCTCTTTTGGGTGGATATAAATGTCCTTAGAGCTTTGAGCCTCTGGAAGTAGAGGAATTTATGGTGAGCAGCACGAAAACCCTTTGGAAAACCCGTGTCACTGCGTGGTCCTTGCTCTTTCCCTGGGAAGAACACATTCCAATAGTCCAGCAGCAGAGGTCAGTGCTGGTTTGCATTGGAGAAGCAAATCTAAGCTCAAAAAAAGAAGGGGCAACCTATTCACATCCCCCGAGTACAAAAAAACCCCCATCACACCCTTCATTGCCACTGGCGCCACGTGCCTCCGTTGTGTTTTCCTGTGGGTTCTCCATGTGAAAACTGGTGGATGTTGATAAGATATCACCATCCAGGGGCACAGCATGAACTGGTGCTGTTTTAAGTGTGAAACTCCTCCTAAATTCTGCTGAATCAGAGCTCAATATATCTGTAACTAGCCTGGCTTCCCACCTTCAGGCAGCTACAGAGAGACAGAGGTGAATTTTGAAGAAGGTCTTTGGGGGAGAAAGGAGATGGTTGACATGCAGCTCTGACCTCAGTTAAAGTCTCCTGAGGCTTGCACACAGAAATTTGATGGACTTCTTCCTTTTTAAGCTTGGCATTGAACATTTTCATATTTTTTTTTTCCCTGAGCACCAGCAGGTTTGTCAGAGTGTTGGTGTTCTGCCTGGCACACCTATTGCCCTCTCTGGGAGCAGCCACCCTCCCCTGGCTGGTTTTAATGGGTGCAAACCTTTCCCTGCTTCTCTCCCTGCCCCTTCTCACTGTCTCAGTGTGTTTGGGGTTGGCTGCTTGGTTTCATTACAATTTGAGCGTGCTGTTTGAAAGGGAGGAGCAGCTCAGGTTGTTCTTTGTGGTCAGGACTGCACAAAATTTCATCCGATTGTGGGGAAAAGAGAAAGAACAGGTTCACAAGCTGGGGCAGCCCCTTTTTAGGTCTTTAATTCTGGAGCGCCCTCACCCCAAAGTTTTCCCACTCCCCAATCTGCCTGTATCTAGTTTGTAACATTGACTGCTAGTTTTTCTTTTATTTTTTTTTCTCCAGAAATCAGCACTCAGGTGTTGGACAGTAAGAAATAGTCAACTGTCTCCTTGGGGTTTTTTTTCTGTTTTTTTTGTTTTGTTTTGTTTTTGGGTTTTTTTTTGTTGTTGTTGTTGTTGTTTTTTGTTTGGGTTTTTTTTGGTTTTTTGTTTTTTGGGGGGTTTTTTGTTTTGTTTTGCTTGGGTTTTTTTGGTTTTTGTTTTGTTTTGTTTTGTTTTTTTTTCTTTTTGGTTGGTTTTTTTGGGGTTTTTTTGTTGGTTTTTTTGTTTGTTTTGGTTTTTTTTTTGTCTTTTTGGTTGGTTTTTTTTGTTTTTTGGGGTTTTTTTTTGTTTGTTTGTTTTGTTTTGTTTTGTTTTGTTTTGTTTTTTGGGGTTTTTTGTTTGGTTGGTTGGGTTTTTTTTGGGTTTTGTTTTTTGGGTTTGTTTTTTTTTTCCTGGAAAATATGGCTTGTGTCAGGTGCATCTCCAGACTGCCCCAAACCCTGTAAATAGTTTGGAAGAAGTGCATGCAGTTAGTCCTGTCCAGTCTCTGAAAAAATTGCAGGTGTCTCAGTCCTCTGCTGCTTGCAATGTCTATTTTCTGTATATCTCAAGAGGAAAGGAGCTACAGGAGGTTATTAGAATGAGGAAATGATCCTCTGGCACTAACCTGGATATTTTTCTCTTAAAAAAAAAAAAAAAAAGCCTGCAGCTTCCTCTTGGAATTGGGTCTGTGAGCAGCTGACTACGTTTGCCATGAATGACAATTAATAATGCCTAGCAACAACAACTAAACAGAGCAGAAATAAGATTGTCTGGGGAGAGGGAAAAAAAAAAAAACAACCAACAACCCCAGCAACAATCACTGGATAACCCATATGCTTTATTTTCAAAGTGGAATTAGTCAATCCAAACTATTCAGCTGCTTTATGCACTTAACTCTGGGCCACCCATGTGTGGAAGGTTTTCTTGGCCGGAGGGGAGGAAAATTTAAATTTTTGTGCATTTTGCCTTTTTCTCTTGCATTAACAGCTAGTGCAGCACTAGTTCTCACCTCAGGAGGAAAAAATGCTTCTTCCTGCTGTCCTTCCTTCTCCTGCCCAGGGCTGTCTCTGGTGCCATCTCACAGCACTTGCCAGTCCCAAAAAATTGGTTTGAAAGTGAGGACAGTAATTTACCTGTGTTTTAACTTATTTTTCTCCTAGTGTTCCCTTTTCTGTCCTTCCTCAGTCACACCAGAAATGTAAATATTCATCATCAGAGATGACTAAAATTGCATGAGAAATTTTTTCTTTAGCTCTGCCAGAAAGAAGTTTGGATTCATACACCTGGAGTGGATCTTGTTCCCTCTTGGAAAAAAAATGACTTAATGATAATAAATGTGCTTCTACAAAGTCAGTATTCCTTTCAAGTTCTGCCTGTGCTTTCATCAGCTTGGGGTGTGTATGTGGTAGAATGTTTAGAAAGAATAGTCACAGAAATGCTTTCTGGCAAAGGAAGAGATCACAGATCAGATCAATGAGATTTCCACAGAAAAGAGAATTGAAGTGATTTAATTTTATCAGCCAGCAATCTTACATTTGGGACCAGTCATGTTTTACCGGCGTCTCTAGCAAATAAACTTCTTTGAGAAAATATCATAGGCAAATAACTTTATAAAACCTCAAAAACCAAAGCCTGGCGTGCAGTTTCAAAATGAGCACGTGCACTTCTATAAAACCATTAACGTGCACAGCTTTTGATCGTGACAGGCTCTAACAAATGTGAAGGTCCTGGCAAAATGGGGTTTAATTAGTTGTGCTCAGGCATAAATGTGCAAATGTCGGAGAAAACCTGTCCTTTCAGGACTGAGGCTATCAAGGGACAAGACACATCCACAGCGAGGGAAAAGCAAAAGGGTGGAGAAGGTGTATCTTGAATTATTTTTCCTTGTCAGAGTGCTCAGACCATTTTCATCCTCCCATTTATGAGACCCTGTCCAGTTCATTACACCTGATTAAAAGTGGCTACAATAGCCCTCAAACCCTGCACAATTTGACCTAAACCAGATGAGGAATGGGCCCCTAAAAGATTCTGTTATTGCATTTTTCTCTGGCCTCGCCTTTCAGGAATAACAGAGCTCTTCTGTTTGTGTTTGGGTCTGAGCAGTTGGTGGTGATCTGGTCTACATTTTTTTTTTGTGTATAAATGATCTTTTGGGATTATTGCAGGGTAAGAGTGTTAGAACCATAACTAATGAACTCTAAGTAAAAAAATTGAGACTCCTTTTTGGATGGTGGCTGTGGCAAATATTAACACCAGCTGGACAGGCAATTGTACTTCTGGAAAAAGGCCTCTCTCTATAATTTTTTTCCCCCACTAAGCAGTAATTGCAGTTGGAAATGTTATTCAAGATCTCCTCATATTTGACTTTTCACTGCTGACCTGTCGTAGCTCAAAATTCCTTCTGTCTGAGATGGACAATTCACAGTTTGTTCCACATCATGGATGGAGTTGTGGTGCTCCAGAACCCAGGGAATAAAACTGAGGCAGCATTTCAGCCTCTGGAGACCTTCCTAAGTAATAAACATTATTAAACACACTTCATTTTACGCAATTACAGAAATTCCTAAATATTCTAGTACGCATAACAAAGATTTGCTTGCTCTTGACTGTAGCTCATTGCTTTTGGATCTGGCTGACAATTAAATTTGTCTTTACACAGCTTCCAAATTCATTAATAGATTGATTGGACAATGAAACACTACATGATATAGGATTAATTAACAGCTCACCTTTGCTAGCCTACTCTTCTCTTCATTCAGAAAAGAAAGAAAAAGTCACCACTGAGCCATCACACTGGACAATAAAAAAAAATGTTCTTATATGACCCTTTTCTAGAACTATTTTTTTTTTTTAAAGCATATAGACATCTTCAGTTTTGTGTTCATAGTCTGTAGTTTAATGTATGTGATGGAAAAAAAAAATCCCATCACTTTCTAGACTCCTGATATACTTTTAGACACACTGATTGACAAGTCATAAGTAGTGCTCCCAGCAACATTTTAGTTCTGTGGCTTTACAGCTCATTATCACTTATGTTCTCTGTAAAGATTTAAAACTGCCACAGTTTTAGCACCTGAAATAGGAATAATAATAATAAAAAAAGACTAAAACAATTACCTCTGAAATGTGTATTACTGGCATTATCAAATCCTTATTTCAGCAGGAGGATGTATTGGTGTTTCAAAACGCAGCAGCAATTGACATAAAGTTTCGGTGGAAATATTTCTGCCAGGATTTTGAAACTGTGTTTGATCTTAATGGCTCCAGAACGAGGCAGAAGAACAGACTTACGTGGTTTAGCATTAGCGTAGAAGACCTGAGCTCAAATCCCTGCTTTGTTACCTGTTTGCAGGTGCAGAGGCAGAAAAATCTACTTGGTTTTCATGGATTCCTCAAGAAATGAGAATATCCCGTGCTCAGGAGCACAATGGATGCATTCCATGCTGCTGGTTCCTACATGGAAGTCCAAAAGGAAAACCAGATTAATTTGCTTTTGAGTGAATCATTGCTAAAGAAAATAGCCTGCAGAAATGCTTATTTTAGGCAGTGTTTGCACTGTTCAGCAGGCACTTCAGAAACCTTGGGGGTGATTGGAGAGCGAGTCATGGGATGCAAATAAATCAATCCCTCCTGTGTATTTTAGCGTGGAAACCACAGAAAACCTGAGCTGGAGTGCACACACAGCCAGCTGCAATGCAGTCCATGGCTGAGAAAGAAAAAAAATGTGTTATTCAGGTGAGAAATAAGCTCCCAGGTATCAATTTTATTTTTTCTCCCCTGGATCAAGGGAGCTCTTTCAAGGTAATCTGATTTCAGCGTTGGCTGTGAATTCTGCTGGCTGCCTCTGGAAAGCTGTGCTCTCTGTGCCAGGCAGTAATTGCGTTAATCATCCATTTTTAAATAACTGCATTTGAAGTTAAGTTGAGAATTGCTTTTCAGATCTTTAATTTGCTTTGGAAAAGCGAAATAATTCCCACAAGGGTTGTGCTAATCAATATTCCAGAGGCAAGTAACCTTTGCTAATACTTGAATATAGGATACTCTATATTCTTCTGCTTAAAGAAATCTAGGGGAAAAAATACACCAATTCCATCTGTAATTTGGCAGGTTAATAACTTTTCTGACTGCCAGGCATAGGGGTTTTTAGTCAACAGGAGATTCATCAAGTACAAAATTGCATTATATTATCTTCCTTTCATTGTTGTTGTTTTTATTTTAAACCTTCTCGCTAATATAAATGATGACAAATTGCAGGGCTGTAAACTTGAAAGTCCCTAAATGGCATTTTTGTCAGAGCCTTTCCGCTGAAACGCTTACTTGGAAAGATTTTTTTTTTTTTAAAACCTCAGGAGCTGGGGGAGGGGTTTTAATTATTATTATTATGCATCATGACACAATGCATTATGCATCATGGTTGTTTTTCTGCTTTTTAAACACTTGTTATGGATGATGAAACTAATACAAACGGACATCCAGGGAGAGCTTCTGCACAAACCTTCCTGTGATGTCATTTTCTGTTTCCAAGGAATTGCAGGGCTTGGAAACCAGAGGATGGGCACACTTACAGGCACTTGGAAGCACACTAATAATTAGCTGACAGGTAGCCATCAGGGGAAAATCACCTTTTTTTCCAAGTTTCCTCCCACGGAACTGGATAAAACCCTCACGTTTTAAGAGCTAAAAATGGTAGAATGTGGGCGTTGCTGTCTTAAACATGGGAGTGTCTGACCCTGCCTCCTTTGAAGCCACCTGCAAATTATTGCTGATGCTCAGAACTTGCTTTCTTTACCTTGTTTTTTCCCACCCAGACATGCACATAACTGAAGAATAAATGGCTAGTGAGGCTGATTGGAAAGCTGATGGTGCACAATAGATTTGGTGCCAGAGCTGCTTTTTCATCTTGCTTCTCCTCACCAAGTAAATATTTCCTGTTCCCTTGAAATCAGTTTGATATTTAGGTTCTGCACCGGTACAAGAGGAACAAAGGGGAAAATTGTGCATTCTTTAATAAATCCTATTTTGTAAATAGTCATAGAGCTGGCATAGGCTGCATCCTGTAAAAATTAAGGGGGAGAGAGGGAAAATCTGAATAGATTTTCAAGGAGTCAGAGCAGGCAATGTATTTGAGAGAGTGAGGGGAAAAAATGCTGTGCTTCTCCAGGAGACAAGTAGAATCCCATATTTCATATTTCAGGGTTGGGGAAATGAAATTTCAGTGTCTTTGTGGACATTAAAGATGATACTGGTGGTGACCCACAGACAATTGGCAATTACATTTATTTCCTGAGATGTTGATCAGGAAAGTCTGAAATCTGTGTGTCCCCCCCATCCATGTATCCAGAATAATTGCCTGGTAGTTGCACCTTGCTTTTTTAAAAGGAAAAGAAAAAACCAACAAACCGTGCAACAATCTCTTCTACCTCTATACATGTTCTGCACCTCCAGGCTGGCTCCAGTTTCTGCCTCCAAGTTGAAACCTGTGGTTGTGCTTTGGGGATTTTGCCAGAAGGTTGTAAAATGAATTGATCTGTTGTTTTTCTCTGTATTTACTATTCCTCTCCTTATGTTTTTCCAACTTTGTGGTTGTAGAATGATAATTGTCTATTTTCCCCCATGCTGTAGGGCCCAAATTCAACAAAACTGTAGCAATACCTATGGTGTTGCTGCTCTGCTGTAGATTTGGGATATGGAATCTAAACATTTGCCTCCTTGCCTGGCCAAACTTCTGTAAAGATGTAGAAAAAATTAACCATGTGTTCCCTTCTCTACTGCCAGGGCAGGGAGCAGAAGCCCCTCCTCAGAATCCCAGAATGATTTGGGTTGGAAGGGACCAAAAAGCTCATCCAGTGCCACCCCTGCCAGGGCAGGGACACCTTCCACTGTTCCAGGCTGCTCCAAGCCCCAATGTCCAACCTGGCCTTGGACACTGCCAGGAATCCAGGGGCAGCCACAACTTCTCTGGGCACCTTGTGCCAGGGCCTGCCCACCCTCACAGGGAAGATTTTTTTCCTATTATCCCAACTAACCCTCCTGTCCTTCAGCTCAAATCTATTCTCTCTCATCCTGTCACTCCACACCCTTGTGAAAAGTCCCTCTCCAGCTCTCTTGCTGCCTCAGTCTGAAATAGCTGACGTCTCCAGGATGGATTTTCTTGCACTCTCCCTTCTTACAGGATGGTGTTTGTCACCTTTCAGCAATTTCTGCCCAGGGCTGCTCCATTCTCACACACTTTGCTCAGCCCGAGATTTCCGAACGCATCCCGCACAAAACTTCAATCCTTATTATTCTCAGGTGCCGCCAGCTGAATCAAAAGGAATTTTGCTATTGTGGAGAAACCCTCACTGGATCATTCCCTCCTTGTTGTGCCCCTGCTGTTTAGACAAACCTTCCAGGCATCTCTTGAGAAGAAAGGTTGTGTTCCTGTGCTGCTGACTCCAATCTGAGCATGTTCAGCCTTGTTGGGTTGGTCTCCCTCCCACTGAACTAACAAGATTTCTTTCAGTCACCTTCTGCAGGAATTGGAGAAAGCTGCTGGTATGAAATGGTTTTGCAAAGATCTCTGCTGGTTTTGTTTGTCCTTATAAATATTTTATGGCATCATGGCTCTGTAAAAATGCGGTGGTTTTGTGTAGTAAACCTAAATTAGGATAAGCCTGCACAAGGTATTATTTTTTTTTCTCTCTGTGCATCAAAAGAGAAAAGAAGAGGAGAAAGTTGAAATGCATAATGAGACACAGCATGTTTCTAGTGCTGGGTAACCTGTGTTGTTGTTAGAAGATTTAGTAGAAATGTTTACTAGAAAATACAGTACTCAGGCTGAATTTTAACAAGGATTGTTGAGCTATTATTTGTATTTGATATTCAGGCTGGTGACACAGAGAGCTGCAGGTAGTGGTCAAAGATTGAACGACAAACCTTGACTCACATTCTTTTTTTTAACCCTTAAAACTTCCTCAATGTGGTCAATTAGCCTCTCCCAATGCAAAAATGGAGTAAAACTTCTTGTGGTTATTCTGTAGATTGCTTAATTTTTTTTCCTCTCTGTGTATTTTTTTTTTTTTTTTCCAACCAGGTAGTAAAAAATTAAGTTCTAATGAATTCTTGATTTCGTTATGATTGACGTCTTTGTTTCAGAATCTGCCTCTACTGAGCACAGAATGGGAATGCCTGATTAGAAGTGAAGAGGAAAGAAAAACTCGATCTGATTCTTTACAATTAACCAAAAGTATTCACAGAACTTGCCTTTAAGGAAAAAAAAATGGAGTGAAAATAATTAGGAAAATTTATGGCCCTGTTTATTTAGTTGGAAACTTTGTTCTGTGTAAAATAAACCCCCCAACTGATATTCATTCCTGACTGAGAACTCTCTCCCTCCATTTTAAAAATGCTTCCTAGAAGTTTTAGTCAGACAAAAATGACATTCTGAGGGGAAGTGCTAAATAGGTTTGTACATAATTAAGAAACGAGCAGCAGGCTGTGACTTTGAATGTTTTGCAGCACAGAATGAGGATTTTCCCTTTGCTGAGATTCTATTAAATTTGACAATGGGAGAATTCATGGTTGACTTGCTCTTGGTGGTCTGTCAAGGCTGAAGCCAGTGGCATAGATTGAGGTTTATAAACTCTTTACAGAAGCTGGGTATCCCTTTGCACAGAAACACTGTCTGGTACAGTAATTCACCCCCTTTTCTCATTAATCACCTGTGCAGTTAATGGCTTTGGGTGTTTAATAGCATTAATTCAGTAGCAACATCTTGTGAGCCCAGTGGCCACTGGAAAAGCCCAGCCCTGGGGTTTATTTGAATCAAAAAGTGGGGGCAGGACCTGTGCCTTGGTCAGACACACCTGATCATGTCCAGTCTGTCAAATTAAACAAAACATTTTTACCAGGGGGAGACAAAGGTGGGGAAAAGCTGTTTTTCAGAGTGTGAAATAGCTGGATGCCCTACTTAAGCAGACAAATGCTGTGACAAAGTGAAGGAGAAGCTGATGTTTTCTAAGAGATTTCCTAATCTCTTTCTCGATGGAATGAGGTTTTTTTCCCACAAAAAAAACCCCAAAAACAACCCCCCCCTCCAAAAAAAACAACACAAAAAAAAAAAGAAGAGGCTAATCCTCATTTTTTATTTACTTATGTGAAAGTCTTGAGATTCTCTCCTCTGGATCCAAGGGTGGGGCAATCTTACTTATTACTTATGAATTTTTCTTGCTTGTCAGACGTTGTAAACAACTATAATTGACCTGACAGTTATTATACTTAAAGTTTTAATTTGGGGACATGTATGTTTCTAGCAAAACTTGATGTTATTCTTTTAAATACAGAGTTATCATGGAGTTCTATTTTTTATCAAAAGAATTTTTCTTCTCTGCTTTCCTTGCACTTCCTCTCTTTTGATCTCTTTCCTCTTCCCTGGAGAAAAAAGGCATTGAAGATGAAGTTAGAGGACACTCATGTGGAATTTGAGGATACCGAGTGAGATAAAAAGCAGGCAAAATGAAAATTTTGTTTGTGCATCAGTGGAAATGGAGAAAAGTAGTTTTTAGAATTAGAAAGGCTCCATCATGAACTTGGATAAGACTTGAGACCGTGACTTGGTGTTGAGAGAGTTAAAGAGGATTTGAAGTGTTTATATCCTTTTAAAAAAGTGCTGTCTAATTAGCTGATCTTTTTATACTTTAAAGGGAAATATGTTTAATTTTGTACCAGTAAAATTTTTTTGCAGCTTTGCAGTCTTAAAATGTGAAAAAGGTGTATTTAGATGGCTGCAGAGAGGAGAGGAAGACAGGGTGAAACTTAACCGTACTTTTGATTCACAGTAGCTAATTCAAATTATATGTGTTCTGTAATTATGTTGCCTCGAGCTCCCATTAACGTTGATGAGCTAAATGTATTTATCAGTGGAAAAATAGGCTTCATTTTATACATCTAAATAGTTTAATGTTTTTAATGCAGATTGCCTGATTTGTAGAGGCAGCATCATCAAATGACAAGGTGGATGAGGGATGTGTGATTTTTTTTTTTTTTTTTTGGAGCCTGTAAAATGCTACCAATTAATTCCTTCTGAGAGTGACTCTCAGCAACCTGAAGTTGTTTCTGTGTGATGGAAAGTCACTGCTCTGCATCTTTATTTGTTTTCTTCACTCAGGCTGTAGCTTCTATGATTTTGTGAGTGCATCCTAAAAAAGGAGGGCAGCTGGGAAGTTGGCTCTGGTGTTAAAAATGTGTTTAAGACCAGTTTATATGGACCTCTGAGCAGCCTGGGAGAGTGGAAGGTGACCCTGCCCATGGCAGGGGTTGGGGCTGGATGATCCTTAAGATTCCTTCCAACCCAAACCATTCTGTGGTTCTGTGTTGCTGCACTTTAAAACAATGGATTCTCTTGAGTAAAAGGAAGGAAAAAGCCTGGTTGGAATACTGTGGTGTTTTAGATATACTTGGGGGCAAGAATCTGGAGATATTCTGGCTTTTCTGAAGGAGTGGAGTTCTTTCCCACCTTCCCCTGACACTTTTCTATCCAATTACAAAATACCACCCAGACCTTGAAGAAGAAGGTGAAAAAGAAGGACTCAGCCTACACCCTAAAACCTCCATCTTGCTTTATATATATGATTATATTCTAAACCCTTAAATTCTAAGTTTTCCACCCTGTGATATCACACACTTCTATTCAAACTCCACCCCCACAATCCCAGTGCTGTCACTCAATTTTGGAAGCTTCTCCATGGCCTCAGGTCAATGCAGGGTTTTCTTGGGGGTCAGTGCCTGTCAGCACAGAAAGTCTGGAATTCTCAGTGATCAGGGTTCCAACATCTTTCTCCTCCTTACAAGCACAAAATTTGAGCTGGTATGAAGCATCTTCTTTTTCCTTTCAGCACTTCAGAATGATTAAGAAGAATTAAAACCTGCCAGTTGTGGTCCCATCTGTATCTGTTTAGGCTGCAGCTCAGCTGTATGATTGAATTAGAACAAACAGAGCAAACCCCAGCAATCAAATGAGAAACAAGGGGTGTTTTCTTCTGAACTTCTCTGGTGGAAGTGTCCAGAGAGGCAAGAGGGAACTGCCCCTTCCTTCCTTTCCTTCCTTCCTTCCTTTCTTCCTTCCTTCCTTCCTTCCTTCCTTCCTTCCTTCCTTCCTGCCTTCCTGCCTTCCTGCCTTCCTTCCTTTTCTTAGTAGAAAGCAAAAAAACATTAGCAAATCTTTTTCCATTAAAAAAAAAAAGTTAATGTCTTAGTGACATTAAGTTTTTGTCATCCAACAAAAATTATGTTGCCTTCAACCCCTGCCCTGCTCTCCCTTAAGTTCTCTGGGGTTTTTTTGCTGGGAGGTTTGCTCTGTGAGGGTCTGAGGCCAATATTCACCCACAGTGATTCAATTCCACATCATCATCTCCAGGTCTTTTAAAGAAGTCAGCTCCGTAGGTGAAATAAATCTTGCGTAACAGAGTGAAAAATTAAATTCTTCTTTCTGATGTTATTTACACTGTTCTGGTAGTCATTGCTATTATCTGTTTCATCATTCATCAGGGTTGCAGCAGCAATGCATTGGGCTACCATTGGCTTTGGGCACCACATGGTCTTATTAATGCACCTTTTGATCAGGTGATGGTTGAGTTTCAAACACGGACCTTGAAATGTGCTTTACAGGGGGGCTCAAAGGCACTGCTCAGCTGCAGAGTGTTATTTTAGTCTATTTGTGTTTGGAAGTGTCTTTTAAAAGCTGAGGGGTTTAATGTGGTACAGGTTGAAGTCAGGTGCCAAGACCACAAGACAACTTATTATTTTCCTTTCTTCCATTTTGCCCTCCATTTTTAAAAAAAATCTTCTTTTACTTTTTTCTTTGAAATTTTTATTTTTTAAAAATTTTTATTTTATATTCATATATTTATATATTTATATATTTATATATTTATATATTTATATATTTATATATTTTTATATTTATATATTTATATATTTATATATTTATATATTTATATCTTTGTATAAAATATTGATAAAATTTATATAAAATATATACAAATGTATATAATATAAAAATTTACAATATATATTTAAAATTTATATTTTATATTTTTAACTTTTATTTCTATCCTAAGTGGCCACTCATCTTGAGATGTCCCTTTATAACTGCAGGATCATCTATGTCACCTACAAATCTATATAAAACATTAACCCTCTATATAGGGCTACTTGCCAGGGATTTGCTGTGGGGAGGGGGAAGCTAAAATCTTCTCCCCCAGCTTGGGCTCCTGCTCAGTGTCTGAGGTTGGCTCCTGCAGCTGTTGGTAGAATATGGGGTTTGAGAGTCAAACCCTAAATCTGTGACAACAAAAATCCCTGCAAGTGATAGGAGAGCACTTGAAATCCCTGCAGCTCTGTGCAGCATCACCAGGCAGGCTGCCAAACCCACAGCTTTTTAACTAAACAAACAAACAAAAGAAGCCCTCAGGCCAGGCAACAAGAAAGTTTGTGCTTCTGACAAAGAAAAACAAAAAATTGGTCTTTGGAAAGGTAGGGTTTGTGTAACCAACCGAATTAAAACATTGTAGTACCTGAGGGCATGGGAATCCCTGTGGGGTTTTTTTGCTTCAAGTCTTATTTGCATGAGGATTTCTAAAGCTGTTCTTGACTTACATAAATCATCAGCCATAATAAGCCTTTATTTTAAGAGGGAGATTCAATAGGAGATTGCCTGCTTCGAAAACATTTCTAAAATGGTGAGGGAAACATCAAACAAGATTAAATCAAAAGGTGAAATTGAGCCCCCCTAAGGGGAGGAAGAACCACATGCATTCCTGTATAACTTTCATATTAGAAATAAACAGTGCGGTATAGCAGCTTTGCATAGAAGGGCTGTAAACCATATTTATTAGGGGGGAGAATCAAATTGTTCTTGCATTTCAAAAATACAAGAATCCTATGGCAGGATGGTGTATTGCTCACCTTGGGTTCACATTTAGTTGTGTCTCACAGAGTTCCTCCTGTTTTCTGAGCTGGATGTGGCAGTAAAACATACACTGTGGAGGAAAGATGCCCCCCCCCCCGCCCCAAACCAAAGAGATCTGTTTTAATTGTCTTTTAATTTATATTTGTTTTGGCTGCTGACCTTTGGCATCCTGACTGATTCACTCTACCCACAGCATGTGGTAAGGTGATGATGGTGGATGTGTACTGAGCTTTCTCCCTCTCTGTGTTTTGGGGAGGGGTGAGATTTGTAATATTTTTTAAAATTTGGTTGTTTTTTGTGTGCGACAAGGGTGCAGTGAGCCTTTGTGAGCAGCAGCAGCAGTCAGGGCTCCAAACCCCATGAGGATCCAACAATTCCTGGTGCTGGTGAGCCAAGAGCTCCCATGGAGAGCCCTGATGTGCTGCTGAGCTGGGGCTGTGCTGAGGAGCAGGGGGGGAGCTGCAGGAGGTTTGCTGGGAATTCCTCTTAGTTCAGCTCCTGGGACCATGCAGGTCTTGAACAAAGAGCCCTGGAGGTATTTTTAGTAAATCTTGTGAGGGTGGGCAGGCCCTGGCACAGGGTGCCCAGAGAAGCTGTGGCTGCCCCTGGATCCTTGGAAGCATCCAAAACCAGGTTGGATGGAGCTCTGAGCACCCTGGGATAGTGGAAGGGTGGCCCTTTGATAAAATCTTGCACGTGGCCGGAATGGAATAAGCTACATGAAGATTTATCAGGTCTGAAGGTTGGCCTGCAGCTTCCCAGAGTGACTTAAAAACAGCGAGACAACTTCTCTGGACGTGCTTTGTAAAACAAAAAGTTTTAATAATGACAAAAATAACAAACAGCATAGACTAAAGGAAATATAATGTGTATATTACATATATTATGTATGAACACAGTGTAGAGAACATTCTTACACTGGCTATGGCAGTCCAAGAAAGTGATGCAGCACCTCTGTGCAGTCTTTTTAGTACTTGGTGGTCTGGATGGGCTATTTGGCACCTTGACAGTGAAACTGGTAACAGGCTTTGAGGTACATTTCCAAAGCCCAGTCAGTGCTCCTGTGCTAGCACTGGACCAACCACAGTGAGAGCATCACAGAAGATTCTAGTCCATTTTCCTTTAAGTTCAAAGGTAAACTGAAAGTCTTTTCCTCATATAGAAACACCTGCTTGGGTGTGGGAGTGAATTACTACATCCCTGCCCATGGCAGGTGGTGGAATGAGATGATCTCTAAGGTCCTTTCCAACCCAAACCATTCTGTGATTCTATGACTTTAAAAACTGCGTGGAAGTGGCACTTCCAGGCACAGTTCAGTGCTGCACTTGGCAGTGTCAGCTTAGTGCCTGGTGCCCGTGAGCTTGGAGGATTTTTCCACCCTAAATAATTCCATGTCAGAGGTGGCAGGGGTGAGGACTGGGGATCTGGGCTCTCACAGAGCGAGTGGACAAACTGTGTGTGCAAAGGAGTAAGGTTTTCATAGGACAGAGGGGTTGGAGGGCATCAGAGGGGTGGCACAGGGGGTACTCAGGTTGTCAGGTTTGCTGGGTTGGCACTGCCAGGGTCCCCCTGGGCTTGTTGCCAGCTGGACCCCACAAACTGAACCCTGTTTTTCCTGTTTCCCACATGAAGCTCTGTGCTGCAGAGCCTGGTGTGCTCTCTGGGGCTGTGAAGGACATCTTCCAGCCACTCTGGGGCACCCCATCCTCCCTCAAGCTGGGCATTGACAGGGATGCTGCCACTTTCCCCTTCAGCTCAGATTTGGGATGAAGCAGCTCAGTCCTCCTCTCCCCTTCCTTGTGGCAATTCAGTGGTGCAGATTTCAGCACACCTTTCCATTATTCTTCATTTAAAGTCTCATTGTTTCTTAGTCACTTGTAAAATTGGGGCAGGGTATTGTAAGTGTTAGAAAACATAAAATATCTGTTAGATCTGGGGTGTTACTGCATGCTGAGCTCTGACTGCCTCTGTGGAGTTTTGTGCTTTCTTGAGGCCTCACATTCCAAGTTTTGTGACTTATACAGGAGAAATGCAGCCTTTGTTGCACTGTCACCAGGTTCCTTGGGAGAAAGTGAGCTTCAGCAATTTCTCAATCCTTCATTAAAAATAGTACATTTGTGAAAATTATCCAGTCCTAAGGGTTTTTCTAAAAACACTTTCCTTGTTTTATAAGTGCAGCACCTTTTGTCTGTTAGAAAAAAAAAAAAACCACCAAAATTTTTAAAGTTGCCTTGGATTTTATTGAACAGCAAAATGCTTTTTCTTTTCCTTGAAAAGTCCCACCTGTGTATGGAGCCCTGTGATGGCATATGCCTGTCAGCCTTTGTTTAAAAAGAGGGATGTTTCTGACTCTTGAGACCAGGGAAGAAATCTGAAATCTTTTCTTTTCTACTTGGGATTTTAAAGCTAATCATTTTAAAGCTTATAATTTTAACCAGAGACAAAAGGAAACTTTGAAATCTTGATTTTTTATGTTTTTCACTTTTCAAGACACCACTCTGAGAGGGCTTACACTCCCCCTCCTGCCACTTATTCACTCAACACCAGTATGTAAAATGACCCCAACCCTTCTCCCTATTTATTTACACATAGGAGAAACATGGTAGGATAAAGATTGTGGTCCCTTAGGCTGTGGTGAGGGTGGTTTGGTGCAGGCAAAGGTGAGGAGCAGCTCCCAGGGCTGCCTTCCTGCTCCATCTGTGCCATGTGAGGAAGTTCTACTGCTTCTCCCATTGCATGCAAAGTGGGATGGAGCCACCTCTGTGATGCCTTAAGTTTAACTTTCATGATTTTCAGATTCTGTGCTGCCTAGGCTTGCAGTTCTGAGCCTCACATTCTGTGTCAG